>CM072532.1:50267399-50660146 GCA_036898165.1 Silybum marianum | reverse complement strand
GTGGGCTGAATTTTACTTGGATTCAAAAGCCTCTTGCTTTTAATGGTAATTTGGGTCTTCTAAAGAAGTTGGATCGAATTATGGGTAATATGGGATTTATAGAAGCTTTTCCTTCTGCGTATGCGAATTTTCTTCCTTATGGCATTTCTGATCATAGTCCTGCTGTGTTATCTTTGCCTTCTCGTTCTAAATTCAAGGTTATGCCTTTCAAATTTGATAATCATCTGGTGGATTCTCCTGCTTTCTTGCCTCTTGTTACTAAAGTTTGGAATAAAAAAATCTTGGGGTGTCATATGTTTTCTGTTATTTCTAAGCTTAAGGATTTAAAGAAGCCTCTCAGAAAGCTTAACTTGGAACATGGAAATGTGTTTGAAAATGTCAAGAAACTCAGATCTGAATTAGGTGCTGCCCAAGAAAGTTTGGATATTGATCCTGATAATGGTGAGATCCATCTTGAGAGTTCTTTATACCTAAAAGCGTTAAAGGATGCTCTTATAGCTGAGGAAAAGTTTGTCAAACAAAGATCTAAGGTTCATTGGTTGAAAGAAGGTGATTCCAATACCGCTTATTTTCATAATCTTGTTAAGTCCAACTTCAACAGAAGCAGAATTGAAGAAATCTTGGACCTGGAAGGTAACAAATTTATTGGTTCTGATGTTGCTGTCCAATTTGTCAAGCATTTTGAAAAGATGTTGGGAACTGTGGAAAATGTTGTACCTATAAGAGACCCTAATTCTTTATTTCCAAAGAAATTGTCGACTGCTCAGGCTGATTTTATGGTGAGACCTGTAAGCAATGATGAGATCAAGGCTGCCCTTTTTGATATTGATGATTCTAAAGCCCTTGGTCCGGATGGTTATTCTGCTTGTTTTTTCAAAAAGGCCTGGCATGTGATTGGGAATGAACTAAGCCTTGCTATTAAACAATTTTTTGAAAATGGGAAGCTGCTTCATGAGGTCAATTCTACTGTTATTGCTTTAGTGCCTAAATCTCAATCTCCTAAAAATGTTGCAGATTTTAGGCCTATTGCTTGTTGTAATGTGATTTTTAAGTGTATTAGTAAGATCCTTGTGGGTAGAATTAAAGATTCTTTGGGGGATTTGGTTGATCCTAATCAGTCTGCCTTCATACCTAATAGGCAGATAAGTAATAATATCCTTTTGGCTCAAGAGTTAATGAGAGGATATCACAGGCAAAGAGGTATCAAAAGATGTGCCTTCAAGATTGATATTCAAAAGGCTTATGACACTGTTAATTGGGATTTTTTGAAGTTTATCCTTGTGAGGTTTGGTTTTCACCCCTGCATGGTTCACTGGATTATGAAATGTGTGACCCTTGCTTCTTTTTCTATAAAAGTGAATGGTGAGCAGCATGGTTTTTTTCAAGGTAAAAGAGGTATAAGGCAAGGAGATCCTCTTTCTCCTTATCTGTTCACTTTGGTCATGGAGATTCTGACTCTTATGGTTAAAAGAAGAATTAAGAATGATTGTGATTTTAAATACCACCCAAAATGTGAAAAACTTGGGATTACTCATTTGTGTTTTGCAGATGATCTTCTTATGTTTTGCTATGGAGATGTGGCTTCTGTGAATACCTTGAAGAATGCTCTTTTGGAGTTTAGTAGTGTGTCTGGTTTGAATCCTAACATGGAAAAAAGCACTTCTTATCTGGGCAATATTATTGGGCAAAATAGAGTGGAGATTATGCAAATTTTACCTTTCAAGCTGGGTTCCCTCCCTGTTAGATATCTTGGTGTGCCCCTTATTTGCACCAAGCTTTTTCATAGGGATTGTTTAGGCCTGATTGATAAGGTTAAGAAAAGAGTTATGGACTGGAAAAACAAATTAGAAGCTTTTACTCGAGGGGGTGCTCTTGGGAGATATTTTAATCCTTACCAACTCGACCTATAGGTTCGGTATTACAGGTCAATCCTAGTCCACTAGTTGCGGTATTTCTATCTATTATTTTGGAGATTTATAATTCTTCCAGAGTAGTTGAAGGATGCGAATAGACAAGATTCAGTTCAGATACCGTACAAATAAAAAAATCAAATTAGTAAAATTTTGAGAAATTTTCTTTGGAGCAGTGGAGAAGCTGTGAGAGGTAAAGCTAAAGTTAAATGGAGTCTTGTTTGTACTCCTAAAGAAAAAGGTGGCCTTGGTGTGAGGGTTCTTAGGAATTGGAATAGGGCTCTTTTGTCAAAGCAAATCTGGAAAATTATTGAGAATGGTGAATCTTTGTGGGTCAGATGGATTCATGAATACAGGCTCAAAGGTAGAAATTTCTGGGATGTTAGAGAGGTTTATGATGCTTCTTGGTTTTGGAGGAAAATTGTTAAAGTCAGAGTTAATTTTAGAGACCATATTGTGCATAAGCTGGGTGATGGGAAGAGCACATCTCTATGGTTTGATTCTTGGCACCCTGCAGGACCTTTATGCAATTTTATATCAAAAAGGGAGATTTACTCTGCTAACCTTAGCTTGGATTTGAAAGTTTGTGATATGGTCACTGATGGTTTCTGGTCTTGGCCTCTTGAAATCTGGTGTAAATTTGGTTTTTTGCTTGGCCAATTTATGCCTACTTTAAAGACCAATTGTAGAGACAATCTTAGATGGAAAGACAAGAAAGGTATATGTGGGGATTTTGAAGTTGCCTCTGTTTGGAAAGATTTTTATTCTCATTTGGAAAATGCTAAATGGGCCAAGCTTATTTGGTTCAGTCAAAGTATTCCAAGGCATGCCTTCTTCCTATGGCTTGCTTTTATGGAGAGATTGAGAACCAAAGACAGACTTGATATTTGGAATATTGATAACAGCTCTTTATGTGTGCTATGCAATGATGCTATAGAATCTCATACTCATTTATTTGTTGAATGCATTTTTAGTAGGGAGATTTAGAACTTCTTTGATGGTTTGCTTGGTCCTATTCCTTTGTTCCAGACTTTCTATGGTAAAGATAGTGATTGGGCTTGTATTTTATCTGAGTTAAGCAAAGTTCCTTGTAACAAGACCATTTGGAGTGTTATTCAGAGACTTGGCATTGCTGCTGTGATATATCTTATTTGGCAAGAGAGAAACAACAGATTACATTTGAGAGGCACAGACCGTTTCGCTCGCTTTGGTTGTCCAAATTTTCCAAATTATCAAACTAAGATTGATGAGTTTGAGGGTGAAGAATTGCAAGAATGTTTCTCTAGCTGCTAAGGTCTGGGGCTTAAAGATTGCTGATACTGGATTCAATTTTGAATCCATGCTTCATGATAGTTAGATGGATTGGGTTCTTGGTTTTCTTTGTGCTCTTTTCTGGAGAGTGATAAACTGGTGGGTTTATAACAGTTTAAGGCTGGTTCATCTGGATATTTCTTTTGAGAGAGATAATATCTTGTTCTTGAAATTCCTTGGGGTGGGAGTTTTTTGGGGGGGGGGGTCTGGGACACATCTGGGATACACTTGGGATTTATGGGGGGGGGGGATATCAGATTCAATTATTCCTTTTTGACTCTGATTTCTACTTGTTTTGGGGTTTTGGGTTGGGATTAAGGGATGTTGATACAAGGGGGAGTAGGGTAGAGGTGATAGGATGTATTGTGTCCTTGATTAGAAGGTATAAGGAGGATGTTTTGGAGGTTGGTTGGAGGATATGGAGCTGTTTTTTTCTGGTGTACAGGGGAAGTTGTGTGAGGAATCTTTTTTTGGGATTGGAAGGGGGGGTTATATCTAGGACTCTTGGTGTCATCGGATTCAAAGGAGAACAATTTTTTGGTTATCTTTTGATGAAGATTTTTTTTCTTGGGGTTGTGAATATTTATACTTACATGGATTGCAATTTGTGGAGATGGATTATTTTTTGCAAGTCCTATCCTGGAGTTAATATCTTTTTGTGGTTGCAGTGATTTTTTGGATTTTTATGGCTTGCCTATCAGAAGGCTTAGCCATATGGATTCTGGAAGTTGGATGATATTTGGTCTGCTGACTCTTTTTGGAAAGGGTGGTATAAGGTTGGTTTTGATTACTCTTTTCCCTGTGATTTTTTATCCTGTTATATGTTGGGTGTGTGTGTGTTTGCTCTTCCCCAATCTTTGGTCTAATTTAGAGGTTTCAATTTGGTGGTTGATCATTGATCCTACCTTATTGCATACCTGGTTTCCATGCTTTTTTGGCAAGATGATGCATTGGTTGCTGGTCACTGACCCTGCTGATGCATTCATCTATATGGAACCTTCTGTGTTTTTTTGGGATAGTCACAGGTTGTTTTTATTTTTTGGAGACATAAGGAGTTTTTCTATTTTTGCTATTTACCCTGTTCTGGGTTGTAGCACTTGCTTCTTTTCATCTTTTCTTGGTCTTAATTCTGGACATGTGGCCTGTCATTACCTTTTAAAGTGGTCAGTCAAGTTGTAAAAGGGTTGAATGATATCATTTATTGGACTTATAAAAGGGGTAATAATGGTGATATTATGATGGGATTAATTTGGTTGAAAAGGCTGCTGTTTGGATTCCAGATGCAGCTTCTCTTAAGCACAAAATGCTTGTTGGTTTTTATTTGGTATTTCAATCTTAAGAGATACTCAAAGCAGCTGTCTGGACTAAGCATGGTCTTATTTTGGGTTTTCATAAATTCTTCTTTTGAGAATAAGGAGCAGTTTTCTTTATCCAGTAATAATTGGGTGAGGGGAGGCCACTGGATTTTTGCTCTTAAAAGATACATACAGCAGCTTTATGGTTATGGCTTAATGAGGAATCGAGGACTAAGATAATTGTTATAACGGGGATTTGATTACGGATTGGGGTGCTACTGTTTTGAGAGGTTATGGCTTTCTCCATTCTCTTTCTATGTGGCTTAATGGGGACAGATCTGCTGTTAGATGGCATGGCTGGTTGCAGTTTCTTTTTTATTGGCTTAAGGATGGTGAATCTTATCTGGATCAATATTTCATACGGCTTAACAGGGTTTGGTTCAGATTGGATTGGGATAAAATGGGATCTGTTCCTATTAAGACCTACTGGATGTTCTTTTACCAGATCTGTCCCATTAAGCTGTTTTTTTGTTTTAATATGGCTGCTATGAAGGATTGGATCGATTTCATTGTTGGGATCAATTTTTGTATGTACAAAGTGAAGATTGAGCTTCTTAATTATGGATTCAGCTTCAGTGCTTATTGGGAGTGGCTTATTTGGTGTTCTTTATGTGGGAAACAGCGATGGGATCTGGATGAAGTGCTTAATGTGTTCCCCTATCAGATTAGTTGCTTTTATGGTAATGGATGCTCCTTGGGACAGCTGTATAATGGCATCTATATGAATTTTTTTAAGAAGGGCTTAATGAGCTGGCTTAATAGGACCAGACTGGAGAGCTGTGGGAAGAAGGAAGGGAAAGTGTGGGTTTTTTGGTTAGTTTGGAGCTGTCTTGTTGCTAATGTAGAAGATATGGATGGATTGCTATTTTTTTGGAAGTTTGGGTGCTGTTATGATAGGTCTGATGATACCAAGGACCAAAAGGGTAATTTTTTACCTAAAGTTAAGTTACCTTACAAGTTTGGTCCCAGATTTAACGATATTAGACAAAGATGCAAGGATTGGAAGCCTAGGGGTTATGTTGATTATCCTGATGTTTACAGGGGCCAGCAGGGTAACTTCTTCCCAAAAGTTAATTATTTTTACAATTTTGGTCCTAGAGTTAAAGGTGTTAGGCAAACTCTATTTGTTTTTCTCATCTGTGTTTTTGGTGTTAAACCGCTTCTTATTTTTTACCCTAAACACTTTTTGGGTATGCACTTTGTTTTCTTGGGGTATGCCCCTCGTACTTTGTAATTTTTCTTGTTTTTGAATAAATTTTTCCAAGGGGTTCCGTCCCCTTTTTCCAAAAAAAAAACCCTAAACCCTAAACCCTAAACCCTAAACCCTAAACCCCAAACCCTAAAAGATCCTCATTTGCGTGTTTTTTTTCTCTCTCTAACTTTCTCTCTCTAAAAATTTTCTCTCTCCAAAAAAAAATTTCCTTCTCTCTCTCTCTCTCTCTCTCTCTCTCTCTCTCTCTCTCTCTCTCTCTCTCTCTCTCTCTCTCTCTCTCTCGTTCCAGAACTGAGATCTTATGATCTTTGATTCTTCATTATGTGATTCCCCTTTGTTTTCGCATGGATCCCAAGGATAAACTACGTGTTTCTCGCCCAATTTCGATGTCAGATCTGAAGATTTACGCTCCAGATCTTAAAATTTCGGATGTTCAAAAAGTTTTTGGTGATTTGATTTTCTCAATTAGAAATGATAATCCAAACTTAATTCATGGATCTGTTGATCCTAATGGAGATACGATTGCAGCTCATAAGGCATCTGAGCATCATCTGGTGAATAGCAAGTCAGATCTGGAAAAAGTCAGTTGTGTTCAAAAAAAGGATGAGAGTGTTCGTGAACAGAATCTGGATATAAACACTCCTTTGAAGATTGATTCCATCAATTGTGAAGCTTCTACTGCTGTTTCGTCCTCTTATAATTCAGTTTGTAAACCAGATCTAAAGCTTTCTGATCCGGAGGCAAGAAACGTCAAGAACATCCAAAAATTTGGAGGATCAATTTTCTCAATTCGTGGTGATAATCCAGACCTTATTAGGAGTTCGATTGCTTCTACTGTGATGATTCATGAAGGTAATTTGATTAAACAGAGTAAAACTCATCCTAATGAGAAATTCCCTGTAGATCTGGATCCTGTTATAAAGCCGAAAGAACAGGGACTGGATGATGCTGTTAATGTGAATGTGATGTCTGCTCGATCGCAAATTAACAAGGAACCTGATTTGGGGGATCGATTGACAAAACAAGTTAAGTGTAATTCAGTTCTGCTGAGCCTAAACTCTCCAGTTATGTCTAATGGCAAAAGATTGTTGAATGACATCCCTGATATGACGTTAACAAAGAAGGGCAAAAATAATCAGATGGTGAATACAGAAAAGAAGTTGGATAAAGACCCTTTGGATCTTGGGGGTTTAATCAACTATCATCCAGGTATGATTTTAACTACTGAAAGTGATGTGCATAGTTCAACCATTCTGAATATGAATGGAAGTTATTTGAAGACTACTCATAATGTTCCTGATGCAAATATGAATGTGAGTGGATATCTAGTTGCTGAATTCCATTTCACCTCTGGTACAAATATTACCCCTGTAACTACTGAATTTCATTTCAAAATTTTGAGTCCTGTCAATACTGTTAATACTGTGAATACAGCTGAGTATACTAAATCATATGAAAATGTGATTTATGAGGAAATTCATAGAGGTGGAGAAAATGTGTTCAATGGAAATCATGTTGATGTTAATAAAGATGGCAATGTTAATAGAGGTGTTGAGCAAAGACCGAACAGTACGAAGCAAAACCATAATGGTCAGAACACTCTGGATATTCAAAAAAGGTTTACAGAAGCCTTATTTGGAAAGCAAAATACTGCTGGTAATGTAAATACAGGGGAGAATATATGGAATTATACTAATATTAATCTTGGGGGTGATAATCTCAAGTTTGATAATAACAATGTAAAGAATGCTGATGTTGTCATGAAAGAAAATGGAAAGCCTAATTTGGCAGATGGTAATTCAAGACAGGGTAAGGAAGCAGAAAATGTTTGGAAAAAGAAAGGCATTACACTCGCAGATAAGATAAAGGGCAAATCTGACAGTAAAATTGTTTTGGAATATAAACCCCCTGTGATCCTCAATGATGGAAGGATGGCTGTTCGTTTTTCAAAAGATGTCATCTTGAAAGGAGCTAAAGCTAATTCTCTTCTGCTATATGGTCATTTTGTAGGAGTAAATTTACCATACTCTGTGGTAAATTTTAATCTGTTTCGTATGTGGAAAAAACATGGATTGGTAAATGTTGCATCCTATTATGAAGGGTTTTATATTTTCAAGTTTAACAGTGAAGATGGCTTAAAATTTGTTGTGGAAAATGGCCCGTGGATGATAAATGGTGTTCCTTTATCCATTAGAATTTGGGAACCGGGGTTGGTACTAGGAAAGCCTGAAATGAAGAATCTGCCAATTTGGGTAAATCTGTATGGGGTACCGCTTCAAGTTTGGAATGCAAAGGGTCTTGGAGAACTAGCCAGTGGAATTGGGAGGCCTTTAACATTTGATCGTGCTACTGAAGAGAGATGCATCACACAATCTGGCAGGGCAGGATTTGCAAGGATTTTAGTTGAAATTTCAGCTGAGAAAAGTATTCCTGAAAGTGTCATAGCTCTTATTCCGTCTCTGGATGGGTTGTCTGAAAAAGAAATTAATATCAGGGCTGTATATAACTGGAAGCCATCAAGATGTGGGCATTGCTGTGTGTTTGGTCATACTTTTGAAAATTGTGGTGTTAGGCCATTATCTGAAGATGAAATTATTGCTAAAAGTAAGAAAATTGAGACAGAAAAAGGTAAGAACAATGATGGAATTGATGATGGATTTCAGATGGTTGGAAAAAAGAACAAGCCTGTGAATAACCAAACTAAAGTGAATACTGAGCAAAATGTGAAAAAACAAAGTGGAGGCACGAAAATGTGGGTTAATCAAAAGTTTTATAATCAAGGACAAGGCTCAAGTCAGAATGGAGGAGGACAGGTAAAAGATGGTCCAAAGAATAACAGTTGGAATTCCCAGAACAAATCAGTGGAAAACAGGCTATGTCAGATGGTAATATGAAACAGAATAAAAAGGTTTTTGAACAAAGCAAACAGGGTAAAGTTGATAAGGGCAGTGGTAAACAGGGACAATATAATATGGGTGGAATGCAAAAACAGGGGAATGGTACAAATAATAGTGTTCAAGTCGGGCAATCAAGTGGTGTGAAGAGTTATACATCTGTGGGTCCTATCAATAATATTTGGCAGCAAAAACCGTAAGGGGTATTGAATCTGTTGTAGCAAAAAATGTGAATGGAAGCAACAAGAATAAATCTGTGGCAAATACAGAGGTTGTTAAAAAGAAAGGTCCAGTCCAAATTATAAATGATAAGTCAAGACAACCAACCAATCCCATTGTTACAAGTAATCCTTTTGCTGTGCTGCAGAAAGAAGATGATTCTATGAAAGATGCAGGAAATGGAGAAGGTGATTCTGATCAGATTTGGTTTGCTGAGAAAGAAGAAGTGCTTAAGTACTTAGACATTGGCATGCACCCCTCTAATGAGATTTACAATGGGTGGAATGAAAAGCAAAGAAATTTCTTCAAAGAAAGATGCAATTTTCATGATGGTCTTTTTGAAGGAAGAGTTGAAGTAGTTCAAGATGATGACGCTCCTGATTTTATGAAAATGGATCAGGTTGATAAGAAGAGGAATGGGGACAGAACTGCCAAATCTTAATATGTTTCCAATGATTAAAGCTGCTATTTGGAATATTAGAGGCTTAAATATAGCCTTAAAAAAAGGGAGGTTAAAAACTTCATTTCTGTTAATGATCTGGATGTTTGTGCTATAACTGAAACAAAAATCTGCAAGGAGAAACTTAATGATGTATGTAGTGAAATTTTTGGGAGATGGCATTGGATCTCTAATAACAATATGTGTAAAGGTCGTACAAGAATCATCATTGCTGGGAATGCTCTTAAAGTCAATGTGGATAACATTGAGGCTTTTGAACAGGTTATCCACTGCAAGATTAATCAACTGGAATCCAAAAGGAATTTCTTTTGCTCCTTTGTGTATGCTTCAAATGATACTATTGAAAGAAGAGATTTATGGAGTAATATTGTGCAGCACAAGGGATTTGTAAAAAATAATACTTGGGTTGTAATGGGAGATTTTAATGTTGGTCTCAATCCTTGTGACAGCTCACGTGGGTCTTCTAATGTTACTAGAGCCATGAATGACTTCAGGGAATGTATTATGAAAGCTGAAATTGAAGATATAAATAGCTCTGGTCTGAATTTCACGTGGATACAGAAGCCTATGGCCAGAGAGGGCAATTGTGGTCTAATGAAAAAATTAGACAGGGCTTTGGGAAATTTGAGTTTTCTGGCTAACTTCTCTTATGCATCTGTATCTTTTCTGCCTTATGGCATATCTGATCATAGTCCTGTTGTGCTAAAGATTCCTATGCAGTCAAGGTTCAAACCTAAATCATTCAAATTCAACAACCATTTAGTTGACTCCCCTGGGTTCTTGCCTATGGTTGAAAAGATCTGGAGAAAGCAATTTTCTGGCTGCTTTATGTTTTCTGTGGTCTCAAAGCTGAAGGATTTAAAGAAAAATCTACGAAGATTAAATGTGGATCAGGGAAATGTTTTTGAAAATGTCAACAAACTAAGAGCTGAATTGGGAGTTGTTCAAACTAACATGGATTTGGATCCTGATAATGGGGATGTGCATATGGAGGGGGCAGTTTATCTTAAAGCTCTGAAGGATGCTCTAATAGCAGAAGAGAGGTTTTTAAAACAAAGATCTAAAGTTCATTGGCTCAAAGAAGGTGATTCAAACACTGCCTTTTTCCACAGTGTTGTCAAGTCAAAAGCTAACAAATACAGAATTGTTGAAATTGAAGATCTTGAGGGTAAAAGTTTTGTTGGGTCTGATGTGGCTGAACAATTTGTAAAGCATTTCAAGTTTATGCTAGGAAGTCAGGAATCTGTTGAGCCTATTTCAGATTGTGACTCTTTATTTCTCAAAAAACTGTCTAAACAAAAGGCTAACTTTATGGTGAGACCTGTTTGTGATAAGGAAGTTCAAGATGCTATGTTTGATATAGAAGACTCTAAAGCCCCTGGACCTGATGGGTATTCCTCTCTTTTTTTCAAGAAAGCCTGGCCTATTGTTGGAAAGGAAATATGTTCAGCTGTGAAGCAGTTTTTTGAAAATGGAAAACTGCTGCAAGAAATAAATGCTACTGTCATTGCTTTGGTTCCAAAAAATCAAACTCCTAAAAATGTGGTTGAGTTCAGACCTATTGCCTGTTGCAATGTTCTTTTCAAGTGCATAAGTAAGATTATTGTAGAAAGAGTTAAAGGGTACCTTGGGGATCTGGTTGATCCTAATCAATCTGCCTTTATTCCTAACAGGCAAATTAGTGATAACATTCTCTTGGCTCCAGAATTAATGAGAGGTTATCACAGGCAGAGAGGTACTAGAAGATGTGCCTTTATGACACTGTGAATTGGATGTTCTTGGAGTTTATCCTGAAGAAATTTGGTTTTCACCCCTGTATGGTACACTGGATTATGAAATGTGTTACTTTGGCATCCTTTACTATAAATGTTAATGTGGAACAATGCGGGTTTTTTCAAGGCAAAAGAGGAATCAGGCAGGGGGGCCCTTTATCCCCTTATTTGTTCACTTTGGTGATGGAAGTCTTAACTCTAATGGTCAAAAGAAAGGTTAAAAATGAAGAGGGATTTAAATATCATCCAAAATGTGAAAAGCTGGAAATTACACATTTGTGCTTTGCGGATGATCTTCTTATGTTCTGTCATGGTGATGTGGCCTCTGTTAATGTCTTGAAGATGGCTCTTCTGGAATTTAGTGGTGTTTCTGGTCTTAAGCCAAGCCTTGGAAAAAGTACTTCTTATCTGGGAAATGTTGTGGGTACTAATAGAGAAGAGATTATGAAAATTTTGCCCTTTAAGCTTGGTTCTCTGCCTGTAAGATACCTGGGAGTGCCTCTCATATCCACTAAGCTTTTCCACAGGGATTGTGTGGGACTAATTGATAAGATAAAAAGGAGAATTCTGGATTGGAAGAACAAATGGTTATCATTTGCTGGAAGACTACAATTGATCAATTTTGTTCTCTCTTCAATAAGTGTTTATTGGGCTTCAATGTTCATGCTACCTATCTCTGTTGTTAAAGAAATTGAAAAACTTTTAAGAAGCTTTCTTTGGAGTAGTGGTGAAGCCATTAAAGGAAAAGCAAAAGTAAAATGGAAGGTGGTTTGCATTCCAAAGGAGAAGGGAGGACTAGGAGTAAAAAGTCTAAGATTTTGGAACAAATCGCTGCTGGCAAAACAGATTTGGAAAATAATTGAAAATGGTGAATCCTTATGGGTCAGATGGATACATGAATATAGACTAAAAGGTAGAAATTTTTGGGAAGTTGGGGAAGTTCATGATGCTTCTTGGTTTTGGAGAAAGGCTGTCAAAATTAGAAGGGTTTACAGAGGGCATATTATCCATGAAATTGGTGATGGTAAGAATACATCTTTATGGTTTGATACTTGGCACCCAAAGGGCCCTCTCTGCAGCTACATTTCTAAAAGGGAGATTTATTCAGCTGGATTAAGTTTGAATATGAAAGTCTGTGACATGGTGGTTGATGGCAGTTGGTCATGGCCTTTAGAAATCTGGTGCAAACATAGTGAGATTCTTCAGCCATATATGCCTTTATTGAAGTCTAATCAAAAAGATAAAGTTAGATGGAAGGGACAGAATGATACTGTGATGGACTTTCATGTTTCTGCTGTCTGGAAAGATTTATTTGTTAATTCTGCAAATGCTCCTTGGGCTAAGTTGATTTGGTTCAGCCAAGGGATCCCAAGACATGCTTTTTTCTTATGGTTAGCCTTGCTTGAAAGATTGAGAACAAAAGACAGAACAAGGGAATGGAGACTTGATGATGACCCTATTTGTGTTTTGTGCAACTCTGATTTGGAAACACATGCACACATCTTTGCTAAATGCAGTTTTGTCAAAGAGATTTGGAATTATTTAGATGATTTCTCTAAATCAAAGGGACTGCTTAGTAACATTTTGGGAACCAAAACAGTTGGATGGAAGTGGTATCAAGACTGAGTAATCTCCCTGTCAATAAGTCCATATGGAGTGTTGTTCAGAGGATTATTATAGCTGTTGTGATATATTTTGTTTGGCAAGAGAGAAATAACAGATTGCACTCAAGAGCTCAAAGAACATCCATGCTGCTGGCTAGACAGATTGTTGACATTGTGAAACTAAGGATGATAGGGATACAGGTCAAGAAAAATAATCAATTTCTAAAAGTTGCTGAGATTTGGGACTTAAATATTCCCAGTATGGAGTTTGGCAGTGATTTTGAATTTAAAGAATCATGACAGATAAATCATTCTATGGGTATGTGTTATTGGCTATTGGGATATTTGGATGGTATTACAGCAACATGGATAAGCAGATTGATATGAGATGGTTTATCAGGAAAAATCTTATTCTGAAGAAGTGTTTGGTTAAAGAGGATATGATTAAGACTGCTAAAATTGGGATCAGAAAACCTGCTGCTTCATTTTCTACTTGGATATGGTCTCTTGAGGCTTATAAAGATTCTGTGTTAACTCCTTTGGCTTTGAGCTTTGTTTCAACTTGTGCTTATGATCATTCTGCTGGGTTAGAGAGATTTCTTGCTTCTGCAAATGAGGATCCGTGGGGTTGGGTATCTGGGGGGGCTATTGGGAAACACTTTGGGTTATATTGGGCTTTTACGGGGTGGACCGGGATAAAAAAAATTTATACTAATGATTTGATCTGCAGGTACAAATTCTGGGGTTTGGGGTTGGAATTCTGGGAAGGAGAAATAAGGGGAAGATGGATAGAGGAGATAGGTGGATGCTTGGAGGATAGGTGAAAGAAATGGGTGATCTCTCTCATATGCCTCTGGAGTAATAAGGGATTGGAGTTGATAAGCAATCGTGAGAAAGGCAAAAGGCTTTTATTTGAGCATAACTCTGGTTTGGTTATGCACTACAATTCATGTGGTAAATGGTGGAGTTATCAGAACCTCTATGATCATGGTGCTCCTAAAGTCTGGCATGGCTTATATTTCAACCTTGTTTTCTGGGTTAGTATATATTTGCTTCTCCCTATTCATTGGTCTAATTCTCAAGTTGCAGGTAAGTGGCTGGTCATTGATCCTACTTACCTGCATACTTGCATTCCATGCTACTATGGCAAGGTGTTATATTGGTCAATGATCACTGATCATGCTAATATATACACTTATATGGAATTTTGCTTCTTCTTTCTGATCAAAGCCAGGCACATTACCTCTGTGGTTGCTATAAGGTGGAATCTCTTAGCTTGGTTTTTTCATTTAAACCAAAACTTTTGTCTTCTTATCCTATTCTTTGGTCACTTTTGCTGGATTTATATTTGGTTTCAGCTATTTTTGTATTTTGGAGGTGATAAGGAGAATCAAAATGAGGCCTTCCTATTGAATATGATCAGGAGAATGAGAAATGTTGTTACCTGGTTGTTATGGCAGTTACATATTGTTATAAAATGGTTTAAAGATACTGACTTGGGTAATAAAAGGTGGGATAGCATGGTTGTCTGGTTTCTATGGAAAAGGACAGTGATAAAAAGTGGTCTTAATGAGCTTCATATGGATGATATAAGGAGATACTACTGTTGGCTTATGGAAAATTGGTCAAAGATGGATGCTCACATTCTTTTTTGGAGAATTAATTGGAGTACCAGCTCTGATGTTTTAAGGGGATTTATTATGATAAAATGGAGATTATTAAGACATGTCAGAGTGCTTAATGACTGGATTAATGCTGCCTGGGTCCAAACAGCCATCTGTTCTGATAACTTCTTCCCAATAAATACCCAGCTTTCAGATTCTGGGTCTCATTTCTTTGCTTGGTTCTGTTATAATGAATTAAGCCATTGTTTCCTTCCCTTTTTCTTTGGTCTGTTTAATGTCACAAATGGCATTAATTGGTTTGTGCTCACTTTGATTTTTGACACAGCCCTTGTGATTCAGTTACTCCATTATTATGAAAGCATAAAAAATATGCAAGCAGAAGAAATATTGATGCATGATCAGTTGGGGCAGCCCACAATCTATCCTATTGCTGCACCTCAATTCAAAAAGAAAAATATGCTTGATATTTGGCAAGATGAAGACTGGCATCCACATAGATGGTCACCAGGTGATAAAGTTAAAGTGTTTCTTAGCCTGATACAACCAAAAGATGTTTTCTTTTGCTGTTATGATGTCATAAGGTGGATAATCAGGGTTGATTTGGAGTTTATGATGCGTATCTGTGTTCGTGATATCTTCCTGAGAAAAAGAAAAAATAGAAGAAGATGGTTGAAGGGGAACCGAAGAGGGGTTAGGGGAAACATTGGGTTTCTGTGGATGTTGAATATGAAATCCTTTGTCTTGCGAAATCTGATGAACTTGATGGATCGAGCTTTATTAAATCGCCGGTGTTCTATTGAGCTTGAAGGAGGCTGTCAGACATGGCGGTTGTCTAAAAAAAGAAAGATGAATCTTGACCTAATGGAAAGAAGGTATATATATGGTCAAGGTAGAGACTTGTTTGGTAACAGGAGAATAAGTAACCTAGGATGTGGAAAAATCAATCCTAAGAAGAATATGGGATTAAAGGCTTTTTTGCAAAAGTCAATATGGAGTTCTGTTAAGCTCTGGTTACCTTGGTCCAACTTTGCTAATTTCTTGGAGATTTTGGAAGGAAGTGACAATACTACAAATATGGTGTGCCATAAGTATAATGGGAGTCACTTGGAGGGCCAGAAGGGTAAATATGGTGTTAAAGATTATGGTGTTTTCTTTTTTGGGCTTTTGACTAACTGGGTTAGTTTTGGCTTGTTAGTCCAGTTAGGCTTTTACTCTAATTGTAAAAATAGAGTAAAAGTCCTTTTTGTTTTCTTTCCTAAACATTTTTAGGTAGGCAATCTGTAATTCTTGGGGTATGCCCCTCGTAATTTGTACTTCTTCTTTTTTTTGAATAAAATTTTGCCAAGGGGTGCTGACCCCTTTCACCCAAAAAAAAAAAAAAAAACCCTAAACCCTGAACCCTGAACCCTAAACCCTGAACCCTAAAACCTAAACTCTAAACCCTAAAAAAACCAAATCATTTGTGGGGTATGCCCCTCGTAGTTGTGTAATGTTTTGGTTTTTTTGAATAAAATTTTTCCTAGGGGTTCCGTCCCCTTTTTCCAAAAAAAAAACCCTAAACCCTAAACCCTAAACCCTAAACCCCAAACCCCTAACCCCTAAACCCTAAACCCCTAAAACCCTAAACCCCTAAACCCTAAACCCTAAACCCTAAACCCTAAAACCCTGAAACCCTAAAACCATAAACCCTAAACCATAAACCATAAACCCTAATCCCTAAACCCTAAACCCTAACCCCTAAGGTCCTTCCCCTGTATATAAGTCTGTGCGATTTTTCCCCTTATCTTCTGGCCGACGCTCCCTTTACTGGTATCAGTGCAAGGGCAATTAGTACGGGTTGCCATAGTTGTCTGGATGGATTGGAACGAAGGGATGAAGGAGGGCGAGGTCGCCGCCCAACAAGTAGACCGGAATAACTAGCTTCTAGTCCAACTAGCTAGCTCCAGCCCAAGCCTCCAAATCGAAGCTTCGGAGAGCCTTCTCCCATGCGATGAGATGAATTATGTCTCTCCCTCCAACACCAGACCGTGGACATCTCGTCCGAATTCCTTCAATCCTACCAGCCAGAACCCCAAAACCACAAAACCCTAAACCCTAAAACCCTAAACCCTAAACCCCTAAACCCTAAACCCAAAACCCAAAACCCGAAACCCCAAACCCCAAACCCCAAACCCTAACCCCTAACCCTAACCCCTAACCCCTAAACCCTAACCCCTAAACCCTAACCCCTAACCCCCTAACCGCTAACCCCCTAACCCCTAAACCTCTAAACCCTAAACCCTAAACCCTAAACCTTAACCCCTAACCCCTAACCACCTAACCCCTAAACCCCTAACCACCTAACCCCTAACCCCCTAACCCCTAACCCCCTAACCCCTAACCCCTCTAACCCCTAACCCTCTAAACCCTAAACCCTAAACCCCAAGGTTTTCTCATTTGCCAATTTTTTTCTCTCTCTAGCTTTCTCTCTCTAGATTTTTTGGAGTTCTTGCTCTTTTCTTGCTCCTATGGTGGATCTTTCTCCGCCTATGGAGGAATCTTCGCATAGGAAAACAAGAAAATCATGTACTCCAATCAAAGGTTTAAGTCATATGATTAATGGTCCTTCCTTTTAGATCATTCGTAAGAATCAAAATGAAGCTTTGGGGATAACTCATAAAGAAGAAAAGTGGAAGAAACAGAGGATTATCCATCTTCAAACCAAGGTGTTCTTAATGATGATGATCAAATCAAGGTTAGTAATTCCCCTACTCCTTGGGCAGTCGATGCTCTCGAATTCACTATCGGTAGATTTGCTGAAAACATTTGTTATGAAAATGTTGGATCCATCCCGTTACCTTCTGTCATCTCTCTTCCTTTCTCGGGGCTAAGATCTGATGGGGATGCATCTGAAGGAAAGGATAGGGTAGGGGGTGATCAAGAAATTTCTCAAAATATGCATGCAACCTTCGTTCCTCTCTCAAAGGTTGAGGTTTTTGTTTCTATTGAAGCTAATTGTAAAAACCAAGATGTTCAAACTCATAGATGCATGTTTGGTAAAAATGGAAAACCCTCAGACACTTCGCTGCTGGGTGCTTTGGGGGATGAAAATATCTCTTCTAGGTTCTGCCACCCCGTTTCCGTTGCCTCTGATGGAGCTGTGGATTTTTCGTATGGTCTTGCTAAGCCTTCTGGAAATGTTTCTACTACCAGCCGTGGCCATGTCCTCTCTATAGTCGATAAAATTAAAGCTTCTCCGAATATTATTGCTGTCAACTTGAACGGGTCGTCACCATCTGATGAAGATCCTAGAAAAAAATATTCATTTAGCAGATGTGGGAAGAGTTTCTGGAAAAATTAAGAACACCATGCATGGGGGTGAAGATCCAACGGTCGAGTGTGATAAAGGTGTGTCCACTCCAAAAGATATTTTTTTTTTTGGAAAGTTGGCGTGTACTGAAAATAGACAAGACCTGGCTTCCTTTTTTCAAAATCCTCTGCATGGGAAAAGTGGAGATCTGTGCATGGCAGAAAAAGAAATGGGTTTGGAAGGGTGCTCGTACGAAAAAAGACAAAGCGAAAGGATAGAAGCCGTCGAAATAGAAAGTCAATATTTTAAAGGGGATACCTTTTCTGATAAAGCTGGTGATGCTAGTGTTGTGCAGGAACCTTTCCCTTCTGTATTGTGTACGGCGTTCTCACAAAAGGGTCTTGACCCATGTGTTAGTCAACTCTTATTTGGTGATGGGTTGTGGATAATGATGTGTGCCAAAAAAGTGGTGATGGGACTGATGTTCTAAAAGGTGGCCAGCTGTCTTCTTCCCTTGTGACAAAGTCGTTGGAAAGCAAAAAGATTATGGGCCCCACTATGGACTATAATCCTCCCTTTATGCCTTATCCGTTTGGAACCTCCCACGTGGACCCCTTTAATGATGGTGGGCCGGAGCACGTGCGTTTTGTTAAAAAGGTGGATGGACTTGGTGCTGCTGGGCCTTTTGTTGTGGATCAAAATTCTGAGGTGGGCCACGTGGCCATGGAATGTGAGTCCAGCAAGCTGGATAGTAATATTGGGATGGTGACAACCTCCTGCTCGCCTGGCCCAGGTTTATTTTTAATGGATCAAGGTGATGGGCCGAAGGCCAACATCTCGGGGCCAGCTGAAAGATCCTCGGCTAGCTTATCCTCCTCTATTCTCGGCCCATCTCCAGGTTTGGCTTCTTCTCCTCCTTTACCCCCCCCCCCTTAATTCTAAATCTCTTACCTTTAATCCTTCATATGCTTCTGCCACAAAAGGTGTCCCCACCCCTCCTCCTCTTTTTGGTTTATTCTAATTCCTTATCTACTTTGCATGCTAGATTAGATTCTACCACAAAAAATCAAGGAATTCATAACTCGCTTAAAAACAATATTCCTGTTGACATCCCGGTCTCGGTTGTTAAAAAAAGTTGTGAGACTTATTCTAAAACTCTTTGTGGCTATTTTGTTGGCCAAAGACTCCCCTTTCCGGTTGTCCGGTTTTTTGCTTCAAAATTATGGGCTCAATTTGGATTAGAAGATGTGCTCTTAAATGGCCATGGTATTTATCTCTTCAAATTTAACGATACCAATGGTCTCCAAAATGTTATTGATAATGGCCCTTGGACATTTAAAAATGTCCCTATTTTATTCAAAAATGGAGACCGGGTCTAAACTTTAACAAGAACACTCATGATAAGATTCCTCTTTGGGTAAAAATCCAACATACCTTATGATGCTTGGAATGATGAAGGTCTAAGTTATATTGCTAGCAAAATTGGTAAACCCCTTGCTATGGACTCTTGGACGGCTAATATGTGCACGTATGCCGCCGGCAAATCTGCTTTTGCCCGGGTACTTCTTGAAGTACCTATCCGGCAAAAATGGATGGAGTTGGTAAAAATCCGTATTCCGGATCCGGAAAATATTTATATGTCTTCGCATGAGCTTCGTATTGAATATGATTGGAAACCTCCTATGTGCTCTTCATGCAAATTATTTGGACATTCTACCTCAACTTGTATGCATGCTATTGTTATGAAGGATGCCACTACTACTTTCCATGAGCACGCCACTACTAGTAAGAATATTGTGATAGATAGTGAGGGTTTCCAAAGTCGCACTCGCAAGTCCAATGGGGCTATTAAGACCGTTTCTACGAAAGAACGAACGACAAACACAAATGAGAATATTCAAGCCACGTCGGCTAAAGGGAAGCATGTGCAACGAAAACCGAAAGATCAACTAAAGAATGTGCCTCCCCAGGAGTTTCTTCAAGTGAAGACCAGGGACCCCCCCCCCCTAAGGGTCTCTCCCCCCTTTGTTCCCCCTCATAAGGACTCTTCTATCGTTGGGCTCTCGTCCGCACATCCGCCCCCAAAACACAACCAAAAACCTCACAATTCCTTTTCTACCTCCAAGCCTTTGCAATCCAAGGCCCCCTCTTCTACCTCCAACCGCTTTGTGGCTCTTAGTGACCCGGATTTTCCTAAAGACCCTAGGTCTTCTTCTTCTCTTCCCCCCTCCCACTTGCCTCTTTCTGAGCCAGTGGATGATGTTTTTGATCAGGATGACTTGCTTGGTGAGGAGGATATGATTGAGGTTCTTTCGGATGATGGTGACACTGCCCGATTCCTTACCGGGTATATCATACCTTCACAGGTTGATCCTATGTCTACTCCGGAGCCCGAGTTGATGGACTCTACCTCTTCCCATGTTTCCCAATGACGAGCTTAGCCTCGTGGAATTCCCGTGGTCTCTGTAACTTTCTCATCAAAAAGCTATGAAAGACCTTATTCGGGAATCTAAGCTTCAAATATGTGCCGCCCTTGAGTCTCGTGTCAATGTTTCTAATCTTCCGGATGTTTGCTCTAAGGTGCTCGGATCTTGGTCTTGGGCCTCCAATGGCTCCCTTAGTCCCAGAGGCACCCGTATTATTGTTGCATGGAACCCTCTCCATATCGACATGATGCTTCTTAACTCCACTGATCAGGTGATGCATTTTCATGCAAAGATCCGTGACTCCAATAAATCTCTTTTCATCTCCTTTGTGTATGCGGATAATTACCATATATCGCGCCGTCAGCTTTGGAGTTCTTTAAAAGCCCACAAGCAGGTGGCCAAGGACTCCCCGTGGTTCATCATGGGTGATTTTAACGTTGCGTTTGACATAAAAGACAGCACGTCCGGAGTGTCGGGTATATCTCGTGGTATGGATGATTTCCGTGACTGTCTCCGTCACCTTGAAGTTAAGGACATCAACTTTAAGGGTCTTTACTTTACTTGGTCTAAGAACCCGAATGCTACGAGAGGTCTCCTAAAAAAGATTGATCGTGTCCTCGGTAATTCTCAGGCCGTCTCTCATTTCCCCTCTGCCTCCGTTATTTTCCACCCGTATCGGTCTTCGGACCACTCCCTCGCTGTCCTATCCCTCCCCTCCCGCTCGTCTCGTAAGCCGAAGCCTTTCAAGTTCTCTAACTTTCTCACTTATAAGGCGGGCTTTAAAGATGTCATCTCTTCGAATTGGAAGACTGATCTGACTGGCTACGAGATGTATAAGATCTCCCAAAACCTGAAACGCCTCAAAGGCCCTGTCCCCGAGCTTTGATTAGTGTTGAAGGGACACATTTTGTAAACAGAATGCTAAGTTCTATGCTTGATAGGTATCATATCCAACATAGTGTATCCACGACATACCATCCCCAAACAACGGTCTTGCCAAACTTTTAAATCGGGGAATAAAATCCATTTTAGAAAAAATTGTTAAACTCGATAGAAAGGATTGGTCCCTTAAGTTGGACGACTCGCTTTGGGCATGCAGAACACCCTTAGGAATGTCACCATATAACTTGGTTTTTGGAAAGGCATGTCATTTGTCATTGGAGCTCGAATACAAAGCTTTTTGGGCCATTAAAGAAATGAATCTTAATGAAGACGCCGAGGAAAGAAAAAGGAAACTTCAATTAAATGAATTAGAGGAATTATGATCTCATGCTTATAAGAACGCAAAAATTTACATAGAAAAGACAAAAGCATGGCATGATCGTCGAATTAATCACCGAGTTTTCGAAAAAGGTCAAAAAGTGCTTCTCTTTAATTCTCGATTAAAGCTTTTCCCCTGAAATCTTAAATCGAGATAGTCAGAACCTTTCACTATTGTTGATGTTGTAAAATTTGGAACGATAGATCTTTTGAATTCTCAAGACAATAGTGTTTTCAAAGTCAATGGGCATCAGGTTAAACATTTCCTCTCGGAGGGAATGCAACATCCAACCCAAAGCTCTGTCCGATCATAAAAAAAATTGTGTATGTAATATTTCTTTTAGTTTATTGTTTAATCTTATAGGTGTGCTCATGGTAGGGATTTGGTACCCACGGTCTAACTGGTGTTTTGAGCGACAGTTTGAAGATATGTGGCAAAAAGTATATTGTGTACAACATGGGAAAAGGAAAGGTGGAAATAAAAAAAAATTGGACTCTTATGGAATTTGTTTAACGGTTTATCCAAAAAAATAATAACCACTTTTCCTACTCTTTTTTTTTCTTTCAGAAAACCAGTTATCAGGGAAGTTGTTTGTGTTGTATCTCATGCTGCATCATTGCCACAATCATTGCCACATCACTAAACTGGACATGGAGACCAAGTGGAGACGGCTAAAAGACAAATTTTGTATCTTGAAGAGCACACTTGGAAGCTTCCTTGAAGACAACATGACTGGAAATTATCTTAACCTATTCGTTACCTTAAAGTCTTTAACTTTTTAACTTAGTTGTACCTCGCAAACTTAATCTCCAAGTTTGGTGTTAATTTACCTTTTTGCCCTCAAATCTAGTTTAGTGCAAATAGAAGGGTTGGGTTAGTCCTTTTGACGCACCACACCATATACAGAGTTGACACTCTCTAGATAACTTCTCTACTAAATAACTCAAGTAATTTTTACTTGAATTCTCTCTTCCAAGTTTACTTTTTAATTGTCTTTTCTTTTACGCACTTTAATTCATGTTCTTTAATTTATGCTCTTTAATTTCCGTCATTTACTTTCTGCTTTTTACATCCTGCTCTTTAAATTCTTGCAATTTACTTTTCATTATTTAATTTCAAGCCTTTAATTTTCGCCATTTACATTTATTGCAAATGACTAAATCTCTTAGCTTGGGTGTGAGACGGAAAAGGTGAGTTTGCAAACCAAAAGAAAGTAAACCATTTTATGCAACAACAGGTTTCATTATTTCATTTCAAGTTTTATAAAACTAATGACACTTCTTGATGAGTTGATCACTAAAAAGTGTTAAAGTGCCATGGTCTCTAAGCTAAGCCATTGATTGCACGTCAATTTGGATGATATGGGAAGCAGACTTGAGAGAATTACCGACAAAGAGATTTGTTATCCATGTTTTCTAAATTATTATTTCTCGACAGTTTGATCATTTTGAAGTGTTAAAGTGGAATGGCTCAGAGATGAGTCATTCAGAACATATCAATTTGAATGATATGAGAATCCACTCAAAAGAGCGGTCAAAACTCATAATTTAAGCTTGTATTCAGTCTGAATACAAGCTGATAAATCACAATGTTATGCGTGTATTCAGTCTGAATACAAGCTACAATTATAGAAAATCATAATTTAAGCTTGTATTCAGTCTGAATACAAGCTACAATTATACAAACTCATAATTTAAGCTTGTATTCAGTCTGAATACAAGCTACAATTATAGAAAATCATAATTTAAGCTTGTATTCAGTCTGAATGCAAGCTACAATTATACAAACTCATAATTTAAGCTTGTATTCAGTATGAATACAAGCATAACATTGTGTGTGTGTATTCAGTCTGAATACAAGCTACAATTATAGAAAATCATAATTTAAGCTTGTATTCAGTCTGAATGCAAGCTACAATTATACAAACTCATAATTTAAGCTTGTATTCAGTATGAATAAAAGTTACAATTATACAAACTCATAATTTAAGCTTGTATTCAGTCTGAATACAAGCATAACATTATGATAAATCACAATGTTATGCGTGTATTCAGTCTGAATGCAAGCTACAATTATACAAACTCATAATTTAAGCTTGTATTCTGTCTGAATACAAGCATAACATTGTGATAAATCACAATGTTATGCGTGTATTCAGACAGAATACAAGCTTAAATTATGATTGATAAATCACAATGTTATGCGTGTATTTAGTCTGAATACAAGCTACAATTATAGAAAATCATAATTTAAGCTTGTATTCAGTCTGAATACAAGCTACAATTATACAAACTCATAATTTAAGCTTGTATTCAGTCTGAATATGAGCAAACTTAAATTATACAATCTTTTAATTTCAGCTTGTATTCAGTCTGAATATAAGCAAACTTAAATTATACAATCTTTTAATTTCAGCTTATATTCAGTCTGAATACAAGCTATAATTATACAAACTCATAATTTAAGCTTGTATTCAGTCTGAATGCAAGCTACAATTATACAAACTCATAATTTAAGCTTGTATTCAGCATGAATACAAGCATAACATTGTGATAAATCACAATGTTATGCGTGTATTCAGTCTGAATACAAGCTACAATTATAGAAAATCATAATTTAAGCTTGTATTCAGTCTGAATGCAAGCTACAATTATACAAACTCATAATTTAAGTTTGTATTCAGTCTGAATACAAGCTACAATTATATAAACTCATAATTTAAGCTTGTATTCAGTCTGAATACAAGCATAACATTGTGATTTATGCGTATATTTAGTCTGAATACAAGCTTAAATTATGATTTTCTATAATTATAGCTTGTATTCAGACTAAATACACGCACAATGTGGTGAACATAATCACAGAATAATTCATCCAAACCACATTAAACCACAAAAAAAATTACTTAAAAAAACATCTTAACAAATAATTGTCTTGATTTTCAACCAATAAAAGTACTTAAAAAAATATCTTGAATTCATGTGCCAGTTTTTCATTTGACTCCTCCACTGAATATTTCTCCACCTCTTCTGCCTCCTTCTCTCTCTCCTCTGCATCATTCTCTCTATCTTCATTTTCTTTCTCTTTATCTTCTTCCACCACCTCTCTTTCTTTACTCTCTCCTGCTACATGAACAATCTCTTCATTCTCCTGCTCTTTCTCCTCACCATCTTCTTCATTAACATGTGTTTCTTCACCAGCATCAACATCATTATCTTCTTCTTGAACCTCTTCTTCTTGAACCTCCATCCTGCCCATTTGTTTATCCATATATTTTGAGGACACCATTTGTCACTTTCACTAGTCTAAATACTAGATACATATATGAGTTGAAAGCTATGACATCAGTGCAATGGTGAAGCCCGAGAGGAATACCCTCAAAATAAATGCTGAAAATAGTTGTTGCTAACTGAATGTTGTGGCATTTTACTAGCATTGGTCATTTTGACATCATTGGTCTGCTGGAATTTGTGTTTACATCTCACCTTAACTCTTACACCCAGAATTCTTTTTATTTGTTAATAACTCACACAAATCAAAGTCTTCAAACTCGCCATCTGAAATTAGTTTTTCAACTCGAGATCTCCCAACTTAAGATACATATCCCTGTGGAATACGATACTCGGTACTTTGTACCACTTTATTACTTGAAAGGCGATATTAGAGTTAAAAGTATATTTTATTTTGGTCTTAATTATTATGTCGATAGGTGTGTGAAAAGCTCCTATCATAAACCCTAACCGTTGGCGATGCTTTGTCGGCAGACCTTACCACGCCCCAAATACTCGCCCTCATTTTTTAACCCCTCACCATTCCACCACCAACCACCATTGTACCACCCCCACCACCCCTGCAACTTATATACCATTATTACTTGTTACAAGATGATAGTAGTTCAAGGTGTATACTTGAACTGAGTTCTATTTTCTGTATTAAACTTAAGGTTGCATAAATCCAACACTACGACTTCAGGTTGCGGGACAGGTGGCGGAAAAGGGATTTTTCGTCCAATAAGCTATAGAAATGAATATGGACCTATAAAACCAAAACTGAAATTACCAATATGGAATCCAAACTCAAAATTGAGCTTAAGGATTACTAAACCTATCAAAATTTTCCTGATTACATACTTTTAGAAAAACCTAAAAATCTGGGGTGTTACACGCAAGTTACTCCACAATCTCAACAACATGCTGAACATGTGTCAGGGTTTCTCAACAAAATAACTCTCAGTTTTCACAAGGTGGACAACAACTTGGTTCACAAATGGGATCTGACATGTAGCAGTTGGGGAAGCAAATGGCACAACACATCAGGCTTCAAATGCGGCCAAACCATTCATATTTTCAAAAGTGAAACAACAAATGCCACCCCAGCAAGGAGTTCAAATGCCTCAAACCTACAAGGGTGGACTGTTAGGACCACAACATGGCTACCAATTTACACATCAAGAGTTGCACTACATGGGATATTAGTAGAGTATGCCTCAGCCGGGGATGCCTAATATACCACATCATACGCAACATCCTGAACAATTTCCTCAACAAGAGCAAAAGGTTGCATTCTTGCAGAGAGAGGATATTGATACAAGGAAAACAGGTTGGTTCTCTCCATCCCAGATCCATCAAGTTGTGGTGCCACTTGTTCAAAGTTTGCCTCTAGAGGGTAATTCCAATGTTTTCAACCAGGACAAACCACTCCATATGGTGGCTCTCGGCTCAGTGTGCAACAACCTCCTCATTTGGTCAGTTACAACATGGCGACATTAACCACCAGCAACATGGTCCAAGGTTCCAAAACCAAATAGGTCAAGCTTAGATGCATGATCAAAAGTCATTTTGTTGCCTTGTCTTTTAGGAGATCCAAGAGTTGTTTTCTTGAGCAAGATAGTGAACATGGTACGGTACCATGTTTTTTTCCCCAATACCGTGTACCAATCAATTATAATTGGTATTCAAAAATCTATACCGTGTACCAACCAACTGTAATTGGTACCAACTTATTTCGATTGGTACGTGTTGGTACGGTATTTATACCAACATCTCAAAGTTCACAAAGGTTAATGTTTAATATAAACTAATTAACATGATTTGCTGTCCAAAATCTGCTTGTGTGTCACTATGTTGTGTTTGCGCTGAGAGTTTGAGTCTTTAAGATTAGGTTAGGGTTGGGTTGCTACATTTTGTTATGTGTTATATTGAAATAGGAATAAAGAGTCTTTTAAACTCCAAAGTAAACTAAATATAATAAGTCCCTAAGTGAGACCCAAACCCAAAGTGAATGTAAAAAACATAAAAAATACAAAACTGCAAAAACTAAACTGTAAATAATTATTATATAATATATTTAATTGATTTCTTATATAAAAGTTAATATATGTATATATATATATAAAAGTCGGTATGCTACGGTAGTACCGTGGTATTGGATTTTCGATACCACGCACCAACCATGTTTGTGAAATTGGTACGGTAATACCAACCAATATAATCGGTACCAGTTTAGTTGGTACCAATTAAATTGGTACGGTTGGTATCTTAATTGGTTGGTTTGTGTAAGTACATTTTTGACACCCCTAAGATATTCCATTGCCACTTTGTAAGTCGTATATATTATAAGTTTATATTAAAGGGAAAAAGGGAAGCTTTATTAAGTGGTTCTTTGTTGTATTCCAAGTAGTAATAAGACGAATGGTGACGAGGATAATTTTTTTTGACAAAATGTTCTACTTGTTTAGTTTTTGATGTTACAAACTACATAATGAAATTCACGATGAACGTGATGAGCAAATTATATTTTGTAAACAATTTTTCGTGGAATAATGATGTTTTGTAAACATGTTTAATATTTGACATTATAATTTTTGGTAAGCATGTTTGATTACATGTATAATGTCTAAATAATAAAAATATTAAAACTAAAAGTATAACATTATAATAGAAACAGGTGATACTATAATAAAATAAATTTTAAAGTACAATGTTATAATAAAAAATGTCACGTCAACAATATGATACATATAGACAACCTACACGGACAATGAGATGAAATGAAATATGGTATAATAGATAAATGTAATCAAAAGATTACCTAATAAATAAACTTTTAAATATAATACTATAATAAAAATAATTTAAAATTACGTTATTATGATAGAAAAAAACTAGAGGTGACAATTCTCGACACGACACGAAAATAAACGGGTTAGGATTGAATTTTTTGACATGCCAACCCGCCAAATAAACGTGTCGTGTTCGGGTTGACACGACGGGTCACCGTCAACCCGCCAAATTTCATTAAAAAATAATAATATATATTTTATGTTTTACTTTTAACTTAAAGCGTTTGAAAAGTCAAAATAGGGTTTGTGAATAATGATTTTAAGTTGTATAAATAGAATTTTTGACCTGCCAACCCGCGATCAACCCGGTTGTGTACGGGTTAGTGTTGCGTATCTCGACACGATTAGCTAAATAGGTTGTGTCCGGGTTGACCCGCCAACCCACCAACCCACGACACGCCAACCCGAAGACGACATGATTGTCACACCTAAACAAAACTAATATCTCGTATAATATAATGAGTCTATTTGTAGAGGAGCCCAACTTCATTCCGATGGATTTATGGGAATAAATCTTCATTCCCATAGTAAAATGAAAAGAAAAGCAAAACAGATGGGCCTAAAACTATAACTAGTGTTTAAATACTTCAAATTCCGGCCCATAAACCAGTAATTATATTATCGGATTCGGAGGAGCACCGACGAAGAAACACCTAAAGGCGAAAGGGAGATATGTCTACACTATGGCGATGGTTAGTGACGCAGACGAGAGATTCGAAGCCATTTTTTTTTGCTTTTGCGACGGTATGCGCGGTGGTTCCCGGTGCCATCGGCTATTGTGTGATGGAGCTCACTAATTCAACCAATGAGCAGCTGGAGTCCCAACTCCGTCGCAACGCTAGCCCCGATACCCTTGTAAATACAAACATTCCCTTTTTCTTTATTGATTAGGGTTTATAATACTTTGGATCAATTGCTACGGTCAATTATTATATATTCTTTCTTTGGTATATTACAAAATAAAATTAATCATTGGAGATGAAAGTAGAGGCATCAAGTACGGACTGAAGGAAGGTTATTATATGCATCATAGATTGGATCCAATACTTAAAAGTTGTGGAAATCACGTAGGGCCTTAAATTGAAGTACAAATCATTTGAGGATTACTTTCGAGATGTTGAGGAAGCCATGCCTAGGCATAATTGGAGGCAGGAATCAACTTTGTGGGATATTTTTTTCATTCATTATTTGGGCCTTTTTTAATCCTAGCCTATTATCTGGTCCTTAAGAAATATGAGCTCAATATGGACAGTGAAAATTATATTCTTTCCAGCGAAAATAAAATCATGGCTGCTCTGGCTCATCTTGTTGCTCCCTCAATAAATTACAAAATTTCACTTTTAAAAGAGATTATGAACTTATCACATCCTCTTAATATATGGATCGGCCTAGAACTTACGGGGTTGTGTGATCCATGAAATATTTCGATTGATGCAACTAGGTTAAGGTTGGACCCAGCCAACGTTCAACCAGAAACGTATCACCAAGAACAACTAAGAGAAGAATAGCTGTTGAAGGGAATTACGTAAAACACGTAGTGAGGAAGAGAAAGAGAGAGAGAGAGAGAGAAGGATCCAGAAGGAATATTGATTAATTGCTACCTCAATTGGAAAATCATACGCCACTATATAGGAATCTGTAACAAACTACAAAAGCAATAAAGTAATTGGGGACCACTACTATGACGTGTCTATTACCATTAATTCTAACTTGTATCAATACCTCCTCCTTGAGATGATCCTTGACCCCAAGGATCAAAAGATGGATACTGAAGCACCGCTCGCCGGATTCCCAAGTTGCTTCTTCAGTAGAGCTGCCTTCCCATTTGATTAACCACTCAATATAAGCACGATTATGTTCGACGATGGGATGTCTAATAAGGCCGATGGTTGTTCAGAGGTGGAATGGATATGCGAAGGAGGAGATCGCCGATCGGATTTAAGGGACCATGGTGGCGTTTGAGGAGTGAAACATGGATCAGTAGGGTGAATGGAAGTGTGAGGAGGGAGTTGAAGTGTATAAGCCACTCGTCCCACTCGTGCAATGATAGGGTAGGGGCCATAGTATTTAGCGAAGAAGCTTTTGGTTGACTCGAATTCCACCGAGGATTGTCTATATGGTTGTAGCTTAAGATAGACCCAATCTCCAACAGAAAATTCCCTTTCTGAACGATGCTTATCTGCCATTTGTTTCATTCTGTTCTGAGCTTTGGATAAGTTGTGTTTGAGCATAGCAATAGTGTCTTCTCTAGCTGATAAACTTCGATCCACCGTATCGACTTTACTCTCCCCTGGTAGGTAGGGTAAATGCGGCGGAGGTGGCCGACCATAAACGACTTCATACGGGGTGGTTCTAGAAGTCGTGTGATAATTAGTATTGTACCAAAACTCACCCGAGGTAACCATTTATGCCATTCGACGGTTTGGAGAAACACATACATCTAAGATAACCTTCCAAACACCTCGTTCAAGACCTCACCGTCGTCTGATTGTGGATGATAAGCACTTGAAAGGTTTTGGTCGATTCCTTGTATTGCCAACAATTCCTTCCAAAAAGTGCTGAGGAAAATTTTGTCTCGATCAGAAACAATGGACTTCGGAAATCCGTGCGCTTTATAAATGTTGTCGAGGAATATTCGAGCAACATCCAATGCAGAAAATGGGTGTTTAAGTGGCCATGAAGTGAGCATACTTACTCAAACGATCAACAACAACCAAAATGACATTTTTCCCTTCCGAAGTAGGTAGGCCTTCGATGAAATCCATAGCTATATGTTCCCAAATGGTTTCGGAATGGGTAGAGGTCAGAAGCAGCCCGAATATGCCTAAGTCGCATTTGCATTGTTGGCACACCTTACACCGCGAATATACTCGGTTACATCGTTTCCGAGTTTTGGCCGAAGAACGACCGAGCAATTCTTTTCATGGTCACTGTGACACCTGAATGACCACCTTGAAAAGAATCATGCATCCAATGTAAAATCTTGTCCTTTAACTCTTTGTGATCACCGATAACCAATTTATTTTTTCTTCGGAGTTCCTCTTTTCTCCAGCTATACTTAGGATGTGCCGTACTGTTTTCCTTCAACTCTTGAATCAAGATTTTCACTTTATCATCTTTCTCCCAACTCTCTCTTATAGTCCCCATTAAATCGGAATCAACTAAGAGATTGCTAACCGGAAGAGTTCATTGTGATTAATTCGTGACAAAGCATCAAAGAACCTTATTCTCGACACCCTTTTTATATTGAATCTCGAAGTCAAAACCCAACAACTTAGAAAGCCATTTTTGCTGGAAAGGGGTAGAAAGTTTATTCTCTAACAAATACTTGAGACTCTCTTGATCGGTCTTTATAATGAAATGTCTGTCTAACAAATATTGACTCCATTTCTGTACCGCATGAATAATGGCCAACAGTTCTCTTTCATAAGTCGACAATGTCATGTGTCCGGTTGAAAGAGCTTTACTAATGAAAGCAACAAAGGTGTCCTTTCGCATCAAGATCGCCCCAATACCATGACCCGAAGCATCCGTCTCAATTGCGAACGGGGAGTTGTAGTCGTAAGGTCAACACAGTGGGCCGCATCATAGTTTCTTTTAGCCGAACGAAGGACTTTTCTCGCATCAATATCCCACCGGAATGAATCTTTCTTTAGCAAGCCAGTGTAAGTGGTTTAGCCAAGGTACCATAACTCTTAATAAATCGTCTACAATACCCCGTCAACCCCAAAAATCCCCTCAATTGCTTGATGTTTTTAGGTGTTGGCCACTCCTTAATTGCCTTAATTTTGTTAGGATCGGTAGCCACCCCTTCCTGTGAGATAATATGTCCCAAATATTCCACTTGAGTAGCCCCAAAAGCACATTTGCTCAATTTGAGCACGAAGGAATGTTGATGTAAGATGGAAAAGATGGTTGCTAGGTGTTTCAAATGAGTATCCCAATCAGGACTATATATGAGAATGTCATCAAAAAATACTAAAATAAATTTTCTCAAATAAGGTTTGAAAATATGATTCATGAGGCTCTGAAAGGTGGAAGGTGCATTAGTTAGCCCAAATGGCATAACTAGGAACTCATAATGGCCGCAATGAGTTCTAAAGGCCGTTTTGTGTACATCTTCTGGGTGCATCCGAATCTGATAGTATCCAGACTTGAGGTCCAGTTTAGTGAAATACCTGGTACCAAATAGTTCATCCAGCAGCTCTTCCACTAGAGGAATAGGGAATCTATCTGGGATAGTTGCTTTGTTTAGAGCTCTGTAGTCGATACACATCCTCCATCCTCCATCTTTTTTCTTAACGAGAACCACAGGTGATGCAAACGCGCCGTGCCTAGGTCAATCACACCTTGTTCCAAAGAACTCCTGAGTGAGTTGCTCTATCACATCTTTTTGAATTAACGGATAACGATAAGGGCGTAAGTTGATTGGAGTAGCATCTGGTTTTAGTGGTATGCAATGATCAAACCCTTTCCTGAAAGGAGGTAATCCTTTTGGGTCTTGAAAGATGCCTTCGTACTGATCCAACAGTTGTCTGATGTCTGGTGGGATGCCATCATCTTCTTGCATTGAACTATCATGTAATTCAGCAGTAGGCATATTTTCATAACCAACCATTATTTGAAGCATTGATAATTCTTCTTCTTGTTGTAAGGCTCTTCCTATTTTACGGAGACCCACTGACTTCAAACTCTTATCAGTAGCTCCCCTTAACACCACTCTTTTCCCCTGTACTTGGAAATCAACTGTGTGGTTTATGAAATCAAAAAGTACCTTGCCTAATGATGTAAACCACTGAATTCCTAGTACCATGTCACATCCCCCAAGTGGTATCAAAAATACATCAGTAACAAACTCTATCCCTTGCATTTTCCATGAGAATCCTTCAACCATAGTATCACAAACCATCTTGTTTCCGCCTGCCACCCTTACCGACATGGGATTTTTCTTTAACAATTTGCACCCTAACTTCAATGCTAAATTAGTATCCATAAAGTTACGGGTACCGCCGCGTCCAATAAAATCTGGAGGTTCCTCTTTCCTGCATGTCCCGTAACCCTTATGGTTTTGTAATCAGTTACCCCTGTCATGGCATTCATTGATATCTGGGCGATTTCTTGGACAACATCCTCTACGACCACTTCCGCTCCGTCATCTCCTTCTTCATCTTCTAACTGGAGATGATACAATTGGGGGTCTCTTTCCTTTACAACGGTGCCCATACACATATTTTTCATCACAAAAAAAACAAAGACCCTTCGATCTTTTTTCATCAAATTCCGCAGGGGTTAAAGTTCTTCGAGTGGTAGTGGGTTTCTGTAAAATAGGGACTATTTTAGGTGGAGTATGGAAGGGTTTAGGGGTTTGGTTGGGTGGTTTCCAGACAGCATTTTCAGTATATTTTTTATTCCAGCTACTGTTTTGTGGGGTTGGCATTAATGGGTTCTTTGGATTCCCCTTCCCTTTTTGTTTCATAAGGTTAGCTTCATAGATTTTGGCAAGAGCGTATGCCTGATGTGTAGTAGCCGGGTTAAACATCCTTACGAGGCTCTTGATATCATCTTCGAGTCCGGTAATAAAGCAACTCAAGGCATTAGCAGGTGAAAGTTGTAACCTGCAATTGATGCTATCGAATGCATCATGATAATCTTTGACTGAAGTAGTTTGTCTTAACTCCATTAATTCTGCCATTGGATCATCAAATACCTCCCCAAACCTACCAGTGATATCGATTTCAAACTACTCCCAGGTAGGGTTGACAAAATTCCTATCCTTCATATACCCCTGATGCCACTGCAGAGCAATTCCTTCCAAATGAATGGACGCCAATGGGACCTTGGTATTTTCATGGATTTGATCTAATTGAAAGAACTGGTTGACCTTATATAACCATGATTTCAAATCATCACCTCCAAACTTAGGGAATTCTATTTTTGTAAGACGAGATGAATATTGGTGAGGGTTTCCTATCAGATCACTTATTTTCTGATTAGACAACGTGGGATTTTTGGGTACTGGAATTGATCTATCATTGGTTTTCATTCTCTCCTCTCCAGATCCCGTAGAGTTTCCTTTCAATTTGAGATTATCAGCCATGATTTGGGACATTTGTACCGAAATCCCAGTCAACAGATCACTTATTTCTGAAATTGCTCTTGAATTTTCAGAAATTCGTAAGTTCTGTTGTTGGTTATTACATTCAAGTCTAATTCCAAAATCTTCCAAAGCCGTTTTGAGTATTACCTCAATGTTCTGTGTAGTCGATTGAACTTCTGAATCGCTTGGGCCATGGACATTAGACCGTTCTTCCGATCCCGGCGTTTCTGGGTTCACCCCTTGTCTCTTCGTCATATTTCTGGTGATCGCGATGATTACCGTCCAAGGAGCGTATTGCTCTGATACCAATGATGCAACTAGGTTAAGGTTGGACCCAGCCAACGTTCAACCAGAAACGTATCACCAAGAACAACTAAGAGAAGAATAGCTGTTGAAGGGAATTACGTAAAACACGTAGTGAGGAAGAGAAAGAGAGAGAGGGAGAGAGAAGGATCCAGAAGGAATATTGATTAATTGCTACCTCAATTGGAAAATCATACGCCACTATATAGGAATCTGTAACAAACTACAAAAGCAATAAAGTAATTGGGGACCACTACTATGACGTGTCTATTACCATTAATTCTAACTTGTATCATATATGGATCGGCCTAGAACTTACGGGGTTGTGTGATCCATGAAATATTTCGATTGATACCAAAGGTTGTCGCTAAAGGTTTCTCTGAAGCTTATGGCATCAAAAACGTTTTCTGAGTCTTGAAATGGTCTCATTCTCATTTGTATAGCCATTGCAACTACTTATAATTGGTCTCTCCATGAGTCATATATCAAGAATTCCTTATTTAATTACTTTCTTAGTAGATGTATATGGATCAACCACCTATCTTTGTTGTTCAACAGTATGCTACCAAAGTTTGTTGCACAAGCAGTCTTCTAGAGCTTAGGGGTCGTTTACCAAACACTTACCCGGTAAGCGCTTACCGGTAAAATTTAACACTATCATCTACTTCCCGGGTAAGATTTTAGTTCAAAAAAGGGAATCGTATGCAACAATTTACCCGATAAGCGCTTACCGTGGTAAGAATTGTCGCCCTCACTTACTGGGTATCTTACCGGCTAAGATTATTGGTCCTTATCATATTCATCCGATAAGGTAATGTCACTTGGTAAGCGCTTACCCGAGTAAGTTTTGGTAAACGGCCCCTTAGTTTTGTCAGTTTATCCAAGCTCTCCTGCAATATGTTTTTCTAGAAGTAACAAAACAAGAGTTTCATTTTTGTTGTATATGTTGGCGATGCAAGTTTCAAGTAATCAATTTTTTGTTGTTTTTGATATTGTATAATGATTAGGTATATTACTAGAGAAAATAAATATTGGATCTGCTTTAAATTATATGAGAAAACAAAGGTTTGTATTCCCTTCCTTTGGCCTTGCTAGAGATAACTGGTGCAAATGGAAGTAGAAAAGACATGGAAATCCATGGGATAAAAGAAGCCATGTAAATACTCTACTCTGGTGTCTTGTCTTATATGGGATGAACCATTTATTTCTTGACAGTTGACTTTATGATAGATATTGATTTATTGATCATAGTAATGACTTGGGGACATGAAACTGGTTGATACCATTTATTTTGTAGTTACCCTCTTTGTTTTCAGATGAACAGTAGAACAACATATAGGCATCATGACACAACTTTTTCCTTGCATCAAGCTAAAGCAAAAGTCGACCTTGTTAGTGTATCATAAGCTAAATAAAAGCTCAAGCAATTTGTTGAATGATTTAATTCATTAAATGAGAAAGACTGCCTCAAATAGGCCATTACAAAGAATAGAAAGCCCTTCCATTAACAACGTGATCATTTTCAAAAATTCAAATTAAAGAAATAAATCAGCAAAGAAAGATAAAGGTCTAGCTGAAACAGTCCACCTGAGTTTTTTGTTTCATTAAATGGAGAATGTATTTTGCAAATCAAGAGAACTCTTGTCGTATCATACTTGACCCTATTTATTATTATTGTTATTATCTGTTTACTGAGTCACTCAAAACTTGTCCATGTGTGTGTGATTCTGATTCAGATGATGGGAAAAGTAAATAAAGAGAGGCTGGGAGAGTACCTTGGGGAACTGCAGAGGAAGGAAGATACAAACGATAGGTACATTGCTGCTTTGAAGGGGGAGACTTTAACCAGAAATCCATACATGAGAATTCAACCTGTCACAAGTCCAAGCGTCTCTGAAGTTGACAATGGAAGACGAACGAATACCTGTTAAAGATTATGGATGAATTTTCAACAAGACAAGAGTTTATATATGTTTCAGACTGAAATGTGTTATTTTTACTTCTTAGTGCCTTTTATATGAAAGTTATTATATGGGATAATCCCAAGACTTTTGACTGTACAAGTTGCAAAAGGTTTTATATTTTATGCACTCATTCCTGATGACTACCAAATTTAATGTCTTCTTTCAGTTCAGAGCTTCTATCAAGTTTCAGGTAACTTTATTTGATGCCCAGGGATTTGACGGATAAATACCTAATGGTCCAATTATTTAGTAGGATTATTGACAATTGTAGGATAATCTCAGCCAATGACAACTTTCATGTGATATATGTTCATGCATTAACATTCTTACATGATATGCAATTATGCATGAAACATTTTTGTGAGTTATGATATGTTTAGCACTCCATTACATGCAGAAATCCACTATTATTTAGGACCGACCGGGTATCCATCCCATAAATTGATTATTTGTTGGTGTGTTTAAGATGGAATTCAGGGCTGCAAGTTCATATCTTAGCAGGGGACAATATTGGTAGGTTAAAAGCCAAAACAGCAACAGGAGTTAATGGAGGGGTTTTGCTGCTGATTGAAAGGGGATATTCGATTCAGCATTTAAATGACTAGGGAGGATTTGGACAATAAAAGATTGCTACTATACACATCACAAAAACCAGCTCAACAAATCTGACTTGAAGCAGATCAATCTGATTGAAAAACTCTTTAACTCCTATAAAGTATAAACAGGTCAGTTCATACAGATGACTTGATTTAGCGCAAGGTTTTTTGAACAAGTTATAAGCTTGCTGCTTGCCTCATTTTTACTTTTTGGATATATCACTTTCTGTAAGCTTTTCCAAAATATGAAAACCGTTGTTTATGATGAACAGAAAAGCCTCTACTGTTTCTATGTGCAGATTGCTGAAACAAAATCTGATGTTTCTAACAACTGTTGCTGTTTGAGGGTTGCAGAAATTGGAATCTGCTTTCTGGAAAACTATCTGTTGATTTTTTGCAGATAGATTTTCTTTTTCGCACTAAAGTAGAAGACTGGAAATTGTCTTTGTACTATTTTTACTATTTCTATTTCTGATTAAAAACTGACGTCGTAGGAATATTCCTTGCAAATAAAAGCTTATAGGAACAAGAACTTCAGAAACCGAAATTGATAGAAAGGAATCTATGTTTAGTGTACTGGTAAAAGTGCTCATTTAATTAGTCTTCTTTGGAGGGGGTTGTTGGAGTGACTAGACTTGGATCATTTCTTCTCTAATATGTTGGAACCATATATATATATATATATATATATATAGAGAGAGAGAGAGAGAGAGGCGGGTTCATACGAGAATGTTATCTTTTTACGAGAATGCGAGGAGCTTTTTTCATGTACAAAATTACATGTGATTTTGCACTAATGGTAGCGGGCGACTTTTGAGGCCACTTAAGTCGTATGGAAAGTCGCCCGCATCATTTATGATTATGTACAAAATCACATATGATTTTGTACATGAAAAAATTCATGTACAAAATGATTGGCTAAGGATTGTCCTCGCATTTTCGTAAATTGTTACCGTCCTTGCATGAACCTCTTTCTATATATATATATATAGAGGAGATTTCAAATACAAACCACGTCAATTCGTACAAACTGTGTGATTCATTGTTTAATTGAATAAAATTGTTTCATTAAAGTGTTTAATATTATGAAATTGTTTCATATAATTGTTTTCTTTATGAAATTATTTTGTTTCAACATGAAAATGAAATTGTTTCATGAAATTCTCATTTTGATGAAACGTGTTTCACATGATCATGTTAATCAATCCATGTATTCTTGATGAAATTTTTTCACATATTATTAACTAATCATCCTCATAATTAAGAAAAAGTGAAAAAAAAATTAAAAATGATTGGTTGGATACGTTTTGTACGAATTGACATGGTTTGTAACGGTAATGATGTATTTTAAGGAATTTCTCACAAATTAGCTGACAGGTAATGATGCATTTTAAGGGATTCAGGTATGATGTTGGTTTGATGATCGAAGCTGCACATGTGTTGGGATTGTTGGTTCAGATAAAAATCAAGGATGTTGGGGTTGCTGATGCTAAGGGGAAGCTGAGTTCTTCACTAATCAATGGGAATTTTAGAAAAGGTGAATAAGAAAACACAAGGTTAGTAATTCTTCTTGATTTTTCTTTTGGTGATGGTGGTCGGAAAATAAAAAAAAATATGAAAAAGTCTAGTAAACAAATGATTGGGCATAAAATTAAAATGATTTACCAACTCTGCAAATTGTATATCATGATATTATTAGCTCTGAGAATTAGACTTATAGTTTGGTCTTGGGTTTGTAATATGGGTATATAAATACTAAGTCATAGACTTAGCAGTAATAAGAGTCGACTTACACCTATAAGTGTGTCTTTTTGTGTGTTTTCTCTTTATATTTCTAATAATAAGATGAGAATCAACTGAGTAAACCTACATGAATTTGTTGTTAATCCTTTTGGAACAACAGTCCCAAAAGAGGAAAAATGGAAATTTGGTGCACTAATTGAGAATAAACATTCTCTATTACATTAAAATATAAGAATTAAGACAAACTTTATTGTATTATAATACCTTTATAAATCTCTTTTTACCTAGTTTTTTCTTTTGAATTCTTTTCAAAGATGGACATGGAGGTGACTTATTTACTATTATTATATGAAAAATAGGTTCAAATGCAAGCCATTGTACTAGTACAAGTTAGTTATTATTACCCATCACTTTAATTTTGGATGCAATTCCTCAACAACCCGGGTTGTGCTTGTGCCTACCTAACCAAAATGGCATTTAACCTCCTTAAATTCTCAAAACTACTCTCCACATGTATTGTTTTTGTTTTAATGTATTTTGCATAATAATCAATTTTCTTTTCTTTTCTTATTAATTAGTTGAAATAACAAAAACCAAGTAAATTTTAACTACTTATGTTGATAAAAGATACTATTACACTATTACTATAGTGTCCAAGTATAGAAAAAAAAAATCAACACCAAGACAGTACTGGGTACATGCACTTTCGTGGAAGTGTTATTTAATTCACCATGTGAGGTATATTAATTAACAAAGGGTATTTGTGAAAATATAAACAAGCACAAGGGTAAAGCCAAAGCTATTGGACTATATATGTAATGGTTGTGGTAGTAAGGCTTTACACCACCATATAATATAATATAATATAACTGAGACTAAAAATGTCTTCTTCGGTTGTGACGGATGAGATACGATCCAGTGCAAGCGAGGTCTACCATGGTGACAAAATCTGCAGAGAGAAAACAAAAGTTTTGCTGACAGAAGTTGGGTTACCCAATGGACTGTTGCCCTTGGAGGACATTGAAGAATGTGGGTACGTCAAAGACACGGGTTTCGTTTGGCTCAAGCAAAAAAAGAAGAAGCAGCACAAGTTTGAAAAGGTGGGGCGTCTCGCTAGCTATGCAAACGAGGTAACGGCCTACGTTGAGAAATCCAAGATCAAGAAGTTGACTGGTGTCAAGACAAAAGAATTAATGATGTGGATCAACCTGAGTGAGATCAGTGTCGATGACCCACCCACCGGAAATATCACCTTCAAAGCCCCTACCGGCTTGTTTCGAACTTTTCCTGTCTCTGCTTTTCAAGTCGAGGACGAAGATGAACAAAAAATTCAAGTCAAGGAGGTGTAATATAATATAATAATGTCACCTCCCATCTCATCTTAATTAATAACCATGATTCTCGTATCGTATCTATATATGTTTATCAATGCATGGCTATGTACCACTTGCTACTTTTTAAGATCCAATGATAAAATTTGGGCATAACTACGATGCATTTGTTATTAAACTTACTATTCTGATTTTAGTATGAGAAGTGAAAGTTATTTGTGATAAGGGTAAGAAGGGATCTCTACTCTTGGATGCACGTTACATTAGGAGGAGATACACCGAGATGACCAGATCAATCTCTGCATCAAGCATGATCCATGGATAGGTTTAAGATTAAAAGTGATCAAGGGTCAGATCCCCTTCTTACGCTTTTCATGTTAAGTTCACTTCTCACATGTTCTCATGCCTATGATTTTATGTATGATCAATCATTCGAGCTAAATTACAAAACCCTGCAATATACCAACCAGTTTGTTAGAGCTGGGGCAGAGAAGCAATCAACAGAATGGGTCCCTGTTGTTCAAGAGAATCAATCAGTATTTGTGTTAATACATACCGCCTTAAAACCCACATCACGATCTCAAGAATTAACAGCAAATTGCATAAACATCTAAAGAAAGTTGTATGATAAAAGAGTTAAGATGAAGGTGCCTTGTATTACCATTTTTACGGATGGTACCTCTGCGAACCCAAACCTACCTTATCAAAATAGCTTTTAAACCTCCTTACATTTTCAAACAACTCCACATTTATTGGGCTATTGGCCTTTCACTTTCCCATTAAAGATTGAACTTCACAAGGTCCTATTAATTAATGTCACTAGATAAAACTATATCGTATCAATTCTATTTAATTAACACATATCCTAAGAATATGTGGATCTTCTTTTGATTATTTTGAGGAACACATGAAAACTTTAATCTTTCATTCCTACACCCATAACCAGAACAAAGGCTTGGGTTCATTAGAGGAGCAAGTAAACAACAAAGGTAAGTTAGACATATATATATTATTATAGGATAGTAAAATAATTTCAGGAATATCATGTTGGACATATAAAGATTAAAAGGAAAAAAGAAGCTGTAAGTTAGCGTTCAAACACTCAAACGGTTCAATTTGAGCTTCCCAACAGCGGTATTTATCGCGACACCCAATTGGCAGGAAGATGACAAATTAAAGGAAATATGTTGGTTTTATTTTATCACATCCATGGCCACCTGCACGCGGCCATTTCATTAGCAATCGTATTACTTCACATGTAACTTAGGTGGGAGATGACTTGAAACACTTGTGTTGCTGATGAGATGATGGTTATAGTAGAATTTGTGATCATTGCAACTTATGGGTATATATATATTATAAACAGATGGCATAAAATAAGCATCAATTCGTCTAGCAAGACTCGGATCGTTTTTGCATTTCAAGAGACCCATGTTGTGTCCGATTGAAATGGAATGGTATTGTAAAAAGGGTACTTGAAAGGGGTAGCTATTATATATATTTGGGCATACAAGTGTTCTCATATATGTTGCAGAGTGAAGGAGAGTTTTGTTTATATTTTATTATTAAATAATCCATACACTACTAAACAAAACCCAAAATCAGATTTCCGACTCAGAAACAATATTCCTAATTTCTTAACATATTAATCAAAATAATATACATTCACTAAAGCCCATCAACAATTGAACCGTTAAAACCTAATAGATTCATTAAAACTCAATATATCATTTAAAGAATAAAGACCACTTCTTAACAACCATTGTAACCCAATAAAATCATTTAGGACTTATTAAGGCCCAATTACACCAATGTTGACTCATCACATGTTTTGCATCTGGGTATGTACTACATAGATGTATGTTGTGTATATTGGACTCGACAAGACCACTAAGACTCATTAAAAGTCAATAAGACCAGCTACAAAACCACTAAAGCCAAATAAACACCTATTATGACTTGTTAAAGACCAATAAGACAAATGGTGCTTTTATTACGTGTTTGCATGCATGTGGTGTGTATTGGACTCGAATAAGGCTCAATAGATTAATTAAAGTCCGCTAAGAACCGTTAAATCTCAATTGAACCAATTGAGGTCCAATAGGTTCATTAAATCCAATAGTATATGTTAAAGCCCAATTGAACCAATTAAGTCCTAATAGATTTCATTAAAACCCCAATAGTATTCGTTAAAGCCCAATTGAACCCATAAAGACTCAATAGATTCATTAAAGGCAATAATATATGTTAAAACGCAATTGAACCAATTAAGACCCAATAGACTTCATTAAAGCCCACCAAGAATCGTTAAAATCCAATAGTATTTGTTAACTTCCAATTAAACCAATTAAGGTCCAATAGATTCATTAAAGCCCATTAGTATCGGTTAAACGCAATTGAACCAATTAAGTCCCAATAATATCCGTTAAAGCCCAATAGAACCAATTAATGCCTAATAGTATCCGTTAAAGCATAATTGAACCAATTAAGGCCAATAGATTCATTAAAATCACTAAGAAACGTTAAAGCCCAATAGTATCTGTTAAAATCCACTAATATCTATTAAAGCCCAATAAAACCCAATACGTCCATTATAATTTGACAAAACTTTTTCGTTACTTATTAAGGCCGAATAACAACAATGGTTATTTTTTAAGAAACTTGATTGAACGATCATGAGCTGTAGGCTATGTTTGGCAAAAATAAGCTAGCTTATAGTTGACTTATAAGCTAGCTTATTTTCAGTGTACACGTTTCGCAAACCATAAGCTAGCTTATAAGTTAGCTTATAAACTTTATTGAAACGCTACTTGGAGTAGCGTCTTGGGAGCTTATTGTCATTTTTTCCAATTATAACCCTCATTAATATTAATTATTAATTATTATTATTTTTCAATGTGCCCTTTTTGGTCATTATTAATTCTTATACGCTAGTTTTGCCAAACATGATTTTTTTCAGCAGTTAACTTATCAGCTACCGGTTAGCTTATCAGCCATCTGCTAGCTTATCAGCCACCAGCTAGCTTATAAGCTACCGGTTAGCTTATCAGCCATTTGCTAGCTTATCAGCCACCAGCTATGGGTTAGCTTATCAGCCATCTGCTAGCTTATCAGCCACCTGCTAGCTTATAAGCTACCGGCTAGCTTATTAGCTAGTTTGCCAAACATAGTCGTAGTAGTTGTTAGAACTCAATTGAACTGAAAGTACAATACGTCAAAAATTTAAAAATATTTTTGAATTAAAACATTTTTATTAAAGTAATTTTTTTAATAAATGTCAAAATATTTCTTAAGTCAACAATTTTAATGATTATTTTTTTTTAAAAATCGTCGGAAATTCATCGGTAATTTCCGTTTATCAAAGCATGTGTAGCCGGTGGTAAGGTAACATTTGGGGGGGGGGGGAGTCAGTGGATGGTATCCCTAACTACCCGGGTTCGAACTCCGCAATGCGCATGTGGAGATATTCAGATCATAGGTCTGCCACTACCCTTAATCGGGTCGGGTCGTGATCGACGGGGATTAGTCGGGTGACACCCTTAAGTGGGAGCCCGGATACCCCGGGAGAGTGTGTGTGTTAACTTGTCTTTCAAAAAAAAATCCAACGGAATTTATTTATATTTTTAAATCTTTTTGAAAATGGTTTAATTAATTATTAATCAGTTGAACTTAATACAGATAAGTCTCTTTGACTTATTCTTAACAGCCTATGTACAGTTGAAGCGTATCAGCTTTTATCAGCTTTATTTGTTGCCTTTTATGTTGTACATTTAAACTTCATTTTTCTCATTTATAGGCCTACCTTTAGATAGGTTAGGTAGGTTTCTTTTGTATTTACTGTATGACAAGGTTCTCATTTGAATATACAAAAATCAACCTTTTCTCTATATTGTGTTATGGTATCAGAGCATTCAACCTAATTTGTTTTACCCATCTCTTTCCTCCTTCTTTCTTTATCTCAATGACTAACAATGTCCACACCACCATACCTGGTGCCACCACCGGAGTTCAGAACCCAAATGCCCTGGTTAGCATCAACGTTGCCGCTCAAGCTCCACTAAAGCTTACCTCCACCAATTATGTATCCTGGAAACTACAATTTCAGACTCTTTTTATTGGGTATGATCTCCAAAAGTTCATCGATGGCTCACATCCTTGTCCAGCAACCGTTCTTCCGGGAACAACAACACCAAATCTGGAACACACTCTCTGGATCAGGCAAGATCAGCTTCTTTTAAATGCTATAATTGGTTCTCTATCTCCCACGATAGTTCAATTCATTGCTCGAGCGAATACATCGAGAGAAGACTGGATAATATTGGCTAACACTTCTACAGGTGCTTACATTGTTCATCTTGGTCGCAACCCTATCTCTTGGAGCTCTAAAAAGCAGAAAACTAATGCCCGTTCTTCTACCCAAGCTGAGTATCGATCTGTTGCAAACACTGCTGCAGAACTCAACTGGGTGTCCTCTTTGCTACATCATCTTGGTATTCAATTACCTAAATGTCCAGTCATCTACTGTGATAATATCGGCACAACTCAGCTATTCTCTGACGGAAAATCTGTCGGAATAGATCATTTGTTTGGTAGTGATATAAATTATTTATTCATGTTATATTTTATTTTATTATTAATAATTCTTATTATTTAGGGGGTGTTTAGGATTGCTTATTTGAAACAACTTATACTTCAATAAAAAAGTATTTATTAACTGCGATGAGAAGTTGGGTTTCTGGTTAAAATGGTAATTTGATTTCTATAAGTCATAAGTTGGTTTTGATAAGTTAAAAACTTTTAACTTACTGAAAAACAAATTTTACCGGTTCTCCACCGCTATAAACACTTTTCTTTTTTCCTATCCAAAAAAGTGTTTTTCATCAGCTTCACACCGATATAAGTCAATAATTTGTTTTTATAAGCAATCCCAAACACCCCCTTAAAATAATATTGTGGAATATTATAGAATATATATTTATCAATAGTTCATATTAATTAAAATATAATATTAATAAATAAAAGAAAACGGTAAATAAATTATTTGTGTTGATTAAAATTTAATATAGATGAATTAAAATGATAAAAAGGAGAAAAAAAAGAGGATAAAAGACTTAAAAAAAGTAATGGTAAAATGTGTATGAAGAATAATAAAGTGAACCTTGAGATTGGAGATTTTCTTAAATAAATAATCTCTTCCCATTGTTAGTGTGGATGATATTGAAGGACAATAAAGAGTTTTGTCTGGTACTCTACTACCAAATACCAATACCAATACCAATACCAGGTGTTGAAAATTCCAAGGTTGGATTTATACCTAATTAATTACCAAACTAAACTTAACTAATTACTACCAATTAATGCCTAGCTATGGCTATGGGCAGCTGCTGCTTTAGCTTCACAGCATCACGAGACCGGTGTTTCAGATACTCCTTCACCTGCACCGGCCTCAAATCAACCACCATCAACCTTGATGAAGGCGCCACCCTCATCCACTGCTGGATCCCCAAAACCCACAAACCCTACAAACCCAATCTCCTCCTCATCCATGGATTCGGTGCCAATGCAATGTGGCAATACAACCACTTCATCTCTCCTCTTGTCTCCAAATTCAACGTATACGTTCCGGATCTCTTATTCTTCGGAGACTCCCACACCACTCGACCCCAACGGACAGAAGAGTTCCAGGCGGAGTGTCTTATGGCAGCCATGGAGGCTGTTGGTGTTGTTGGTAAGATGCAGGTGATGGGGCTGAGCTACGGTGGGTTTGTGGGGTACAGCATGGCAGCTCAGTTCCCAGATAAGGTGGAGAAGGTGATCATCGCTTCTTCAGGTGTATGTTTGGAGGAGAGTGATATGGATAAAGGGTTAGTTCGTGTCAAGAGTATTGAGGATGCTACCAGTATTCTGTTGGCTCAGACACCGGATAAGTTGAGGGAGTTGATGCGGATGGCCTTCTACAACCCTCCTCAGAATGTGCCTTCCTGCTTCCTATCTGATTTTATTAATGTCAGTCTTTCTTTCTTTCTTTCTTTTTCTTTCTTTCTTTCTTTCTTTCAAGGAATATTTCTTTATTTCTTAAGAATGAAATATATATATGCTTGTTGGTTTACAAAAAAGTTTAATTTGTGTTTTTGTACAAAATTAATATTGTTGATCAAGGTAATGAACACAGAGCATGTTCAAGAACGAGGAGAATTGATTGAAGCCTTACATAAAGGTCGAAAACTCTGTCATCTTCCTCAGATTACTCAGGTTGGTTTGGTTCATCCCTAGCTATATATATATATATATATATATATATATATATATATATATTATACTGATTTTGATGTTTAAAATGCATGATTGATGCAGCCTACCTTGATCATCTGGGGAGAGCATGATCAGATATTCCCACTGGAATTGGGTCACAGATTAAAAAGGTTAATTAAATTTCTCTTTTTCTTCTTTCAAGATTAATTATTTAATTAACAATTGAGTGATAATGTGTGTCCTGTTTTGATTCAGACATTTAGGTGAAAATGCACAACTGGTAATCTTGAAGAATTGTGGGCATGCAATCAACGCCGAGAAACCCAAAGAGCTCTACAAACACATTAAATCGTTCCTTATTGTTCCAAAGTAGACATAAGGGTTGGGTTGGGTTGGGTTTGGGTTTGGCTCATATCCTTCCTTAACAATGAGTGATATATTTAATCTAAGATTATACATTGCTTTCACCATATTATATATATATATATATATATATATATCCTTGTGTTGCTTTGGTTCTACCGTTGATGATTAATGCAAATGGCAGAGGTCCCCAACTAATGGTGAATGTATAAATTGTTAAGAGTGGGTCAAAAATAGCATAATTTTAATCAAAAACAAAAACAAACAATTAATGATCCCTTTAAAGTATTATACATCATATATATATTGTCAACATTGAACTAATCTTCTCTCATTCCGTTCACGAATGTGATTGTAGAAAATATATATGTTTAGACAAAAATTATTTTCAAATTCATCATCACCCCTTATTAACCCATAAAATTAAAATTTAACCAATCTTTTGTATGTGCAAATGCACCGATTGAAATGTACGGTTCCAAACATGTTAACCTCCTTCAATAACATAATCTCACAATAATTTGTCCAAACAATAAAAGCTACACAAACTAGTATGTATATCATATGCATTTTGTTACAACTAAATAAAGATTTATTTAAAAAATCATATCAACGAAAAAGATGGAAATCAGATAAACTTCAACTCCATTTTACAATTTGTAGAGTTTAGCTTCAACATTAAAAACAAAATTGTAATCTTTCTATAGGTTTTGGTGATTCAATGGTTTTATTGTTTGCATAACATGTCTCTCTGATTTGGAGGCATTCCATTAATAAATTTATGAACTGTTCTATCGATTCACACAGTAGAAAATAAAATGGAGATAAAATGTGAGAGTTTAGTACCCAACCATTTATTGCAGAAGATGCATGGTAAGATGCACCAAATTGATCAATTTTCATACCATGATTCTCCCTGATGAATATGATGTTATTCCTTAGATTTTACCCGTTCAATTGTTGAAGATCTTTCCCATGGTCGTTCTTCGTTGATTTACATCCATTTTTTTTGTAATTACTGTAGTGATATTTCTAGAAACTGGTTAGTTATGTTAATTTTGCAAAATACGTGATACAAAAGTCTTTAACTTTGCAGTTCCAAGTAGTTTGATCACTATGTAAACCATTTCGACCTAACCTTATGTTATATTTTATAAACATAGAGATTCATAAACCAATTTCTAGTTCTTCAAGTTCAGATGATGAATATGAATTGTCCGCACACAATAAATATTCATAGGGATTTCTAAAAGACAAAAGATTCAAATGGTCTAGAGGAATAATACACTTCACTTGCTACTTATTTTACGCAACTATTACATTCACAAATCAGTTAAGGGAGTGGAGATTCTCACCCTACAACGGGAATGCCATGCATGTAGGTTAGATGAGTGTACTTCATCAATGGGGAAATTAATTTTGTTGTTCAAGTGATATTGTTAACGAGTTTCTAACTTGTTCTTTTCTCATAATTTTTTTTTGTGAATGCTACTTATAGTTCATCAACTTCTACTACATATGGGTCAAAGAGAGACGTTTATTATTTGAATCCTTGTGTGTTTCTAAGTGAAACTAAATTTTTTGATTCCATCTTTGTATTGTTGTTTTTTAAAATAAAATTTGGAATATACAACACGTTAGAATATGCAAATATAACATGTCTAATAACTTTATACAAAAGGCTTTTCGTAATTAGTATTTTATCAAGTAAACTAAGATCTAAATGAAAAATTCAACATTGAAAATTTTAAATTCTAGTTCAATATTACAACTAATAAGTAATATCAAGTATACAAATTTAGAATAACCAACTTGCTAACCAAGAAACTGAATATCTTTTCATCTAAAAATATTATAAAGAGATCAACAAGTTGATAATCTATTTGAATAAAGTACATTTTTATTTTTCTTTTTTCAACATGATCTTTAATGTGTTTAACTGTTTATCCGTTGATGTTTTATCATACTGTAGTCTGTAGATACCAGTTTTCTCGGATGACACCACTATTTGTCCCACGACTACAAAATGCACCTTATAGCATCGTGATTAACAACAAAGATTGAAATTTTTGTTTTAATTGCATTTTGTAAAAGAATTTATGTTTTTTAATTCAACTGTGCTTCTAAATAATATATTGTTGACTCAATTAATACTTTCATAGTTTTTAGTGTATTTAGCGGTCTTTTTTTATTTTTATGATATTTTTAACTTTAGAGCACATATTAACTCATATTTCCTTTTCGATTGTTTCAATTGTAATTACAATTCCTTTGATAACGTTATAGGGGATGATAATCCAACAAAAAAAATTCCTTTGATAACCTTATAGGGGAGGATAACGGTTTCTTTCGATATAAATATAGTCTGTATGTATCTGTTCTCCCACCTCGAGAGCGAAAAAAAAACATTTGGAATATCCAAACATTTTTCTTTACCAATCCGAGTCTGAGCCTTGTTATAAAATGATATGAATTTTTATCAGGGGTTTGGCACGTTGGGCATCAAGTTTCAATCCACAGGTAGCTTCCGTAGGGCAGACCTGATTTCTGGAAACAATCCAGAAATAATCGATTTGATTTCAGCTTTCAGGAAACAATCGGTCACAAACTCCCGATTTGATTTCTGTTGTGAACTGGTGATTCATCGATTCTGATTCAATTCTTTTTCGAAAAAGAATACAAAAACCCTAACTTAATCAATGTCTTGACTCTCAATTTGGTTCAATCATTCAACCGATTACCCAAGGTACTTTAGTTTATTCAATCGACTCTCAACTTAATGCGGTCGGTTTTTTCTTTTTGTTTGTTTACTGATTTGGATTTCACTCATTCCAAACTCCAGTATTGTTTGGATTTCACTCATGTCTTTAATTGCTATTTTTTCATGTTTGCATCATCAGATTAAACCACTAGTGGAGATCACCCCGCTTGATAGGAACACATTTATTATCCAAATTAAAAAACCTGTATTTTGAATTCCACAAGACTTGTTTCGAGCTTTTTTTTTATACTCCAAATCACTCTCCAAAAGAGTCCCTGAGGAGATTGGAGAAAGGGAAGGTTCCAACATATATACAGAAGAAGAATTGGTCCAAGTCTAGCCGAAGTGGGACTCAAATAACCATCATAACACTAACCTTCTTTCATGTTGTAATTAAAAGGAATTTTGACAGTAGATGATAGCAAACCATAGCAGTGGCTTTTATCGCTGGCTTCTCCGTGTAAAAGCCCATGGTTAATTAATCAACTGCTGCTTTATACCTTTCCAATTTTATAAACCAAGCAAGGATAGACAAACTTAGAATTGTTGATTTTAATGTATGGAACTTGTTAAATTTCACCTTGCAAGACGATTTACCAGCTAGGTTTTTACTAGATGTTGTTGCTCATTTTTGTTGTATGTATGCTTAGATATTTGGATTAATTTTAACTTAAGTTTCAGAACAATGTAACTATATTTTAATTGCTATCTGTTACGACTTAGGATCTATATATGTGATTCACAAACAATAGAGAACACGAACGATTTAATGGAAACACTCTTGTTTATTATCAGTGGAAGATGATTACAATGAGATGATCATACATTATATTTATAGATACAAAGTTGGATTACCACTAGGAAACATAAAAAAGGAAACTCCTTAATTTTAGGAAACTATCAACCTTATCTCTATCAATTTTTCCTTATTTCTACAAGAATAGAGACCTTCTAGGATTCCACTTTCCTTCATTATCTCCACAATGTATCTTCAACATACCAAGTCATAATTCCAACAAATCTCCACCTTGACTTGGAATGTCTTCCATCACCAAAATACCATTTTATCAGTCCTACCTGATTCAAGAGCCATTCCTTTCTGGACCACTTTGTCCCCACGAATATTTAACAAATTCAAACAGTGATTGAACTTGTTTGTGGACAGAACCTTTGTTAACATATATGTTGGGTTATTGTTGGTATCTATCTTTTGACTAGCAAACCTTCCACCTTCTAGCACATCCCGAATAAAATTTAGTCGAACATCGATGTGCTTTGTTTTTTCATGATAGACAGGATGCTTCGCTAGATTCAATGCACTTTGACTATCACAAAACAAAGTAGGTTTCTCCACCTTCAGACCAAGAGTCTCGATCAAGCCGTATAACCATATGCATTCTTTAATACCTTCTGTTAATGACATGTATTCGGCCTCAGTTTCCGATAAAGCAACCGTATTTTGTAACGTAGCTTTCCAACTGATAGGACATCCAAACAAGGTAAAGACATAGCATGTCAGCGATCTTCTCTTAATAAGATCTCCACCATGATCTGAGTCAACGTAGCTGTTGTATAAGTATTGTTACCCTTAATAATCAACACTAAAATAGACCTCGGCGCAAGTATACACCTTGGAATACTGTCGTATTGTAACAAGTAATAATGGTACAAAGTACCGGATATCGTTCCCACAGAGATGGTGTTTAAAGTTCGTTTTAAGAGTTGAAAAGCTCGATCTTTAACTGTATTGATTTCAGATGGCGAAAAAGAGGGTTTTGTTGATTAACTAATTTTCTTGGTTGGTTTGATTTGTGATTGTGTAAAAAGTCTGTTTATAAAAAGGAGCATGGGATACAAGGTTTTGTCACTGTTAAATTTAGGTAATCCAATAAAAGGATATTATAAGGGATAAATCGTCGTCTCAGAGAGTTAATGTTTTTCGTAACCTTATTTAAGGTTAACCCATTTTTATACCTATAATTAGTTGTCAATTAATTAGCGGTATTATATAATGAAATATTAACGATCCGATTTCAACAACTTAAAGATTTATCCGGTATAGTCGAGACACCCTTTTTATCGTCTTACCACTGTTCAACCATGACGTTTACCTTGCACCCCAAGCAAATGGGTTTTAGCCTTCCATCTTTTGTTGACTTGTTATAAAAGATTTTTAATGAACTATTTTTTATAGTTAATAGAAATGAAGAACACCTACAATTTATATAATTTGAATAAAAACTCTTGTTACGATGATGATAAAGATTACCTTGATGGATTTCTAAAGAGAGACTTGTGAAACCTTGGAGAACAAGCAAAACAAGTTAGCAAAAATACTTAATTATAATTATCTTTATGCAACATACCTATGATTTATAAAACTTGAAAATGATTCCTTTGAAGATGAAGTAAATGATTTTTAAACAAATCTAATAAGAGATTTTAATAAAACTTTGGAAACAAGTAGAACCAAAAACAAAAGTTTGTAACGTTAACTTTAAAAGAGAGTTTTAGAAATACCCACAACAAGAGATTACCCAGAATTTCTTGTACAATCGTCGACAATGAGCAAGGAACACAAAGAGAATTTCCAACAACTAAATGCTTCTTTATATAACCGATTGATCAAGATTGCAACAAAACTATGGAGCATAAGTTGCTAACCACAAAACTTGCTTTGCAATTCTTGACTTCAAGTGCCAAAATGAGGGATCCTTTTACTTCACACCCCATATACCCTATATATACTAATATCTTAATGGACTAAGGCCTTTAAGAGGCTTTCCAAAATGTCTTAATACAATAAGGCTTTTAAGCCCAACCAAAAATATATAAAGACAAAAATATATATTAATAATTAGTTATGGTCTTAATGCTTAAATATAAAGAAATGGATGATGGCCCAAAGTGCAAAATTAGCAGTCCAAAATTGCGGCCATGGTCCAATAACAACATTTCGTCATCCATTATCTTTGATCGCCAAAACTTGCGGTTTCCGTGATCACCGCTTTCGTGCTTTATCTTATCCTGAAAATATAAGAGATGAGTACGTAAGATATGTGCGTTAAAGGTCCAAAAATTACATCTCTTTTATTTATATAAACTAATTATAAAAATTAAGATTTAATAGTTATACTAGTGACTTTTGACCGATAAATAACTAATTTATACTAAAATTGACTCAAAACGTGATATAAATAAGGTTAATAAATAACCTTATCAGTAGCCAACCAAACCATCGGTTTTATTATCAGTCCCATAACCCAAACACAGATTAATTGTTCCTTTCAAATATCGCATAATCCATTTGACCGCTGCCCAATAAGTTTTACCCGAATTACTCATAAACCTGCTGACGACACTAACCGAGTGAGCAAGGTCTGGTCTAGTACAAACCGTTGCGTATATAAGACTACCAACTGCACTTAAGTATGGCACCGTTCTCATGTATTCCTTCTCTTCATCCATCGTCGATATAGTACTCCTATCAAATTTAAAATGCGCCGCCAAAGGAGTACTAACGGTTTTGGATTGATCAACCCGGAAGGCTTGTAAAGTATTCTCCACATATTTGTTTTGGGAAATATACAAGAAACCATCTTTCTCTCCCTCCAGATCTCCATTCCCAAAATCCTCTTGGCTGCACCTAAATCCTTCATCTCAAACTCGTTTTTCAACAAAGCTTTCAGATCATCGATATCTGTTTTATTCTTGGCGGCAATCAACATTTCGTCCACATATAGCAGGAGATAAGTAAAAGACTCATTTGCCAAGTTCTTTGAAATAACACAACTATCAAACTGATTTCACGAGTAACCATGAGAAATCATAAACGAGTCAAACCTCCTGTACCATTGTCTAGGAGATTGTTTCAAACCGTACAAGGATTTTTTAAGTAAGCAAACCTGATCTTCTTTTCCATAAACAACGAATCCCTCTGGTTGTGACATATAAATTTGTTCATCTAAGTTGCCATGTTAGAATGCAGTTTTGACGTCTAATTGCTCAAGTTCAAGGTCAAACTTACTTACCATGGCCAAAAGAACTCGAATCGTTTTATGCTTCACTACCGGTGAAAATACCTCATGATAGTCGATTCCTTTCTTTTGAGAGAACCCCTTTGCCACCAACCTCGCTTTGAACCTTGACGGCTCGACCCCCGGAATTCCGTCTTTCTTCTTGAAAACCCACTTACAGCCTACCGGTTTCAACCCCTTTGGTAATGGTACCAGATCCCATGTTTGGTTCTTATGCAATGATTTCATTTCCTCATTCATCGCAATCAACCAGTTTGAATTTTCTCGACTTCCAACTGCTTCTTTATAAGACCTCGGTTCATCTAAGTCAATTTCTTCTCCACACGATAGTGCAAACTTTAATGAGTCAAATGCTACCAAATTTGAGTACCTAGCCGACCTTTGAATATCTCGTTTCGGCTTGCTTTTTGCTATAGAATCGGTGACACTAGTTTTGGGGTTATCAACCCCAGAACCATCACCAGAATCATCAGGTCCAGTACCTTTTGATGTACCACATACATCTTTAGCTGGTTCATCGTGAACTTGATCATCTTCAATCTGTGTCTTTTCTATCACCATTCTATCTGGAGTTTCAAACACTACCTTCTGATGAGCATCCTGGTTGGTTTTTGCTGCTTGATTCCAAAACTCCACCTTGATCTAACATAGCAGATTCATGGAAGGTAGCGTCTCTACTAATTACAAGTTTCTGGGGTCTGTCCTTTTCAGTACACCACAATCGATATCCCTTAACCCCATCTGCATATCCTAGAAATATGCACTTCATTGCTCTCGGCTCCAATTTTCCATCGTATAGTCGGTTTGTTATACAAACGCTGCTTCTGGTATAGTCGGTTTGTTAGAGAGCTCTTTTGATATCTATCACAAAGCTTCTTCCAAATCTTCAGCGTAGTATTTTCGTGAACCACCTCTCTCAGAACTTCGTAGAAGGCTTAGCAATATGGCGCTATGTGCTTTAGCAAGAATCTGCTTTTTCACATCCGCCGCCATCTTCTTAGAAAGCTTTCATCTCCCTCTATTGCTGCTTCACACCCTTGTTGAACGAGTATGGCCATCATCTTTACCTTCCATAAGGTAAAATCATTCGACCCATCGAACTTCTCAATATCGAACTTGTTGGACGCCATCTTCAACAAAACGAGTCAAAAGAATCACTATTTAAATCACTAGCTCTAATACCACTTGTTACGACTTAGGATCTATATATGTGATTCACAAACAATAGAGAACACGAACGATTTAAAGGAAACACTCTTGTTTATTATTAGTGGAAGGTGATTACAATGAGATGATCGTACATTGTATTTATAGATACAAAATTGGATTACCACTAGGAAACATAAAAAAGGAAACTCCTTAATTTTAGGAAACTATCAACCTTATCTCTATCAATGTTTCCTTATTTCTACAAGAATAGAGACCTTCTAGGATTCTACTTTCCTTCATTATCTCCACAATGTATCTTCAACATACCAAGTCATAATTCCAACACTATCCCAGCAAGGAATCTGTCTTTATTTTTTGGCAAAAAAACTAAAATTTGTTTTCTTACAATACTTTTACTTGTGTCCTGTTTAGATCTATATGAAGGTGTATAAAGATGCTAAATTATTTTGACATTGCACTACATAGTTTATGTATTGATAAGTTGGTGCCATATCATTGACAACACAATACACTCCCATCGGACGAGTTACATAAACAGGTAGTTCACATCTAATTACTAATTCCAAGAATCTTTAAGACCGAAATAAACACAGCCGAAAGAGTTGCATTATGTACTAGATATGATGTAGATGATACTTATTGTCTAGATTTACTATATGGTTAGTTCAAGATTTTTGTTCACTACCTACAAAGTAGACCTGATTGTATTCACTATGAAAGGTTCAAGTCCAAGAGACACCTTTTCAAATGTATGTCGTATCTTACTTTATGGAATAGAAAAGTACATTCTTGTATTACTTTTTTTATTCAAATGTGGGGCATTGTTGCCTGTTAGTGTTTGAATAAAATATGTGGGATTTTGGGATTTTTTCAAGGAAAAGAGTAAATTGCAAAATTTGGTCCCTAAGGTTTGTGGTTTTTTGTGGATTTGGTCCCTAAAATTTTTTTATTGCAGCAAAACCACTATGGTATGCAATTCGTTGTGGATTTGGTCCCTGGCGCTAACTCCGTCTAATTTCTTGCCGTTAAGTCCCCTCATGTGCCTTGCACATGAGGGCATTTTGATCATTTGACCTTATTACACTTATTTTACAATTTTTTAATTAATTATAATCTTTTTTTCTTGAAAAGTCATTTTCTCCAATAAGAACATGAACAACACCAATCAGATTTCTTTTTCCAAGAAACAAATCATGGATCAAACTTGAATACTCATCTTCTACACTAATAAGATGATGAACACCAAGAACAATGTTCACCAACAATAACCCACTTGTAGAAACTTAAATCAATTCCATATATAAAAACCTAAACCTAAATCAAAATCTAATTTAGTATAAAAACTTAAATCAGTAACCCACTTATAGAAACTTAAATCAATTCCATATATAAAAACCTAAACCTAAATCAAAATCAAACTTAAATCAATTCCATATAATCAAAATCTAATTTAGTTATAAAAAAACTAAAATCAAACTTGGTTGTTAGAGAAGAGAAGGATATCGATATGAGAGAGATATATAGAGATCGAATGAAGAGAAAAAGATGAGATACAGATCTGGGAGAGAGAGATATAGATCTGAGAGATCGGAAGAAAAAAATAGAAGAGAGATCCGACAGATCGAACGAAGAGAAAGATAGAAGAGAAAGAGAAGAGATCCGGCGACTACGTCTTCTCCGGCGACTTCGTCTTCTCCGGCGAACTCACTTCGAGCTATGGCTCGTCTCAGGAAAACCCACGCCGCCTTCTCCGGCCGTTTTATGACGTCTCCCTGCTGAAACATCTTCCAGACCATCGTCTTCTTCAATCATCGTCTTCTCCGGTGACCCTCACCGGTCCAACATCGTTTTTCCGGCAAAAGTCTTATCTGTTTCCTTTTTCAATTAATAGCTTCATCAAACCAATAACTTTAGCTTCATCAAACCGGCGGCAACCCTCGATCTGCAGATCCGACGACGACCCTCCATCTTCTTCATGCCAAGTACCCCATCCCCCTTTTCTTGACGGTCCATCTTCTCCGACGGCGACCCTCCATTCTTCGCTCTCATTTTCGAACCCAGATTTTAATCCTTTTCTTTTTTATGTTTATCATATTTGAAGCTTTCCGATTTTCAGATTTGGGTTTGTAGATCTGAGTTTTGATCTTCCGGTTTGAAGCTTTTATATTTGTACATTTTCAGGTTTGAAGCTTTTAGATTTGTACTATTTCATTTTCAGCTTCATTAGATTTGTCTCGTTCATCAGATCTGTACATTTTGGAACACAAATAAAAACTAAAACCATTTCATTTCTTGGATTTTGGTGTTTTTATTCTTGGTGTTCATCTTGGTGTTTTTGGATTTTTTGGATTTCTTGGTATTAGTATAGAAGATGAGTATTCAAGTTTGATCCATGATTTGTTTTTTGGAAAAAGAAATCTGATTGGTGTTGTTGATGTTCTTATTGGAGAAGATGACTTTTCAAGAAAAAAAAAAGATTATAATTAATTAAAAAATTGTAAAATAAGTGTAATAAGGTCAAATGACCAAAATGCCCTCATATGCAAGGCACATGAGGGTACTTAACGGCAAGAAATTAGACGGAGTTAGCGTCAGGGACCAAATCCACAACGAATTGCATACCATAGTGGTTTTGCTGCAATAAAAAATTTCTAGGGACCAAATCCACAAAATACTACAAACCTTAGGGACCAAATTTGAAATTTACTCCAAGGAAAATGATCCAACATAGGAAGGAAAGGGAAATGCGTGTGAGCTTGTAAGGCTTAGTCAAGAGCCCATCTAAGGGACTTGGATTGGGCCGTAGAGGGAAGCCTGACATATATTTACATGTCAAAAGATTGGGCCTTGGGGCTCTGCTTACTAGAAACAACAGAGTCTCATATGCGGCTTAAGTCACCCGAGTACCCGCACAAGTCTCTGCATAACTCTCTGGAGTCCGAAGTGACCTAGACAACTAGATCTGTGACCTAAGTCGCGTGGCTAACAGACTGAGAATTGGTTTAACTGGCAAAACTATATGTTCATCTTTCCCTCCAGAATTTTGTGGTTAACAAATTTCCCTCCATTTCTCTGGTGCTTCTCCCACACAATAGATCCAGGACAGCATAGGAAACTCGACAGATTCGAGTTCTCATGCAAGAACTTGAATAGATAGTTGTATCCGCTCGATGCTACCACACTAGTGGGGCGAAATTCTGTTTGAGGACACTGCATAGCTGGCCTCCATCTAATCTCTAAGCAATCGTCAATGTCAAGTTAGTATCTCTACTTGTTTTGATAAGAATCTTGATATATCGCACATATATACAAACACGTTTTTTCTTTTTTGGTTACACCTTGTTCACACGATTTTGCACATAAATATATGCACATATTCTTGGAAATTCTGGTTTGGTAACATAACATATTCTGATTTGGAGGCATTCCATTAATAAAATAGTGAACTGCTCTATTGACACAGTTAGGAAATAAGATGGAGGGAAAACGTGAGAGTTCAGGACCCAATTTGTTGCAGAAGTTGCGTGGTAAGATGCACCCAAATTGATCAATTTTAATACCATCATTCTCTCTGATGAATTTGATGCTATTCCTCAGATTTTACTCGTTCAATTGTTGAAGATCTTTCCCATGGTCGTTCTCCGGTGATTTACATCCATCGTTTCCGTAATTACTGCACTGATATTTCTGGAAACTGGTTAGTTGTGTTAATTTTCCAAAATACGTGGTACAAAAGTCTTTAAGTTTGCTGTTCAAAATAGTTTGGATAACTCTGTAGATCATTTCGAACCAACGTTGTGCTGTATTTTCTAAACCTAGAGATTCAGAAACCTCTTTAAAGTTTTTCAAGTTCAGATGATGAATATGAATTGTCTCCTTTGTCCGCATGCATTAAATATTCATAGGGATTTTTAAAAGACAGAAGATTCAAATGATTTAGAGGAATAATGAACTTCACTTGCTACTGCTTTTACGCAGCTATTGCAGCCACGATTCAGTTAAGGGAGTGGAGATTCTCACTCTACAACGGGAATGCCATGCACGTAGGTTGGGTGAGTATGCTTCATCAATTGGCAAATTAATTTTGCTGTTCATTTGCTATTGTTGACAAATTTCCAAATTGTTCTTTTCTCAGAAATTTTATTGCGAGTGCTACTTATTGTTCAACAACTTCTACAAGAGAATAGGCATGGGTCAAAGAGAGACATATATTATATGCATCCTTCTGTGTTTCGAGGTGAAACTGATTGTATCTTTATACTGCTGTTTTCTAAGATATGATTTGGAATATACAACATGTTAGAATGTGCAAAGATTACATGCTTAATAACTATATATGAAAAATACTTTTCGTAATTAGTACATGTGTTTCTGCTTGATGCTTTAGCACACTGTAGATACCCGTTTTGTTGAGTACTCTGCTTAGCGAACAACACAGCAATACATCTTTCAAGCTATGTTTCTCACTTTCTTGGCATAATGGCACTTTTTCTTTCTTATTCTAATTCATTTTTTATTGTATCCCACACCAGAACAATCTGTTGTAGACCGCGCCATCAATGACATTTGTATCCTTCTTCAGTGCAGCCGCCACAACCTAAATGTTGTATGTATTGTCCTCATCTTCGTATTTGTAAATTAATTGCTGGTATAAGTACATCTATGTAAGATCCCATGGGATGCATGTCTACCCATACCGTCATGAACTGTTAACTATTCACATTTCTGTTATGATATCTGAATTGGTGGGGGTTGCCATATATGGATAAATCTCACACCTTGATATGTGCTAACTTTGCTCACTTAAGATGCATTACCTTTGTTTCTTTTTGATACTCAGAACAAGTATAGAATTATGATCTATTAATACATTGCCTTCTATCAATAAGCATGTGACAGTAGCTAAATGAGACTGTTGGGAACGTTCATGAATTGTTATGAATTGGTATTGAAGCTGAATTTAATTATGGTAATTAAATAACTTGAAGTATTGAAACGAAAACTTCTAGAAGATGTTGGTCTAATTACATGTTCTGCTCCTTTCCCGTGCAGGTGTCTGTCGCGAAAGGGTGCGTACGTGCTAAAATTCATTAATAATCTGAGGGGACTGTTGTTTGAAACATATTGAGGCTCTGTGAATACCTGTCTCGATAGTATCTCAAGAGCTTGTTGCATAACTTGTCCTTTACTCAACTAAAAAAATTCACTTCATGATATTTCAGAGACAATAGGATGATAATAGGATGTCGACTTGTGTATACTTTGACCATCCAAACTATATTTGCTAGTTTATTTTGTTTCAGATTGGTAATGGGATGGTTGAGATTCTCAGAAGCTGATAGGATATTCAACTGCCTAAACCACCCTGATACTGTAAGGGAAAATGTCATCTTTACAAGTTGTTACTGGACTGAAATTTGATGGTTGATATCTGGTTTGCTGGCAGGCACACTCTATTCCAGTACATGTAGAAGAAGTGAAAGGTGTTCAGATAGCAAGGAGATCTGTAAATGAAAGAAATATGATTTTTATTCAATCACATAAACTGTCTAGCCTTTGGGTTTTCTGTGTTCCCTTTTCTTATTTGTGGACATATTACAGAGTTCCTCGGTCTTTCTGTAGAAGACGAAGGATCATGTGAGAATAGGAGTTAAGGTGACAAGTGTAAGAAGGGATTTGGACCCTTGATCACTTTTAATCCCAAAACAACCATGAATTGTTCTTTAGAAGGGGATTGCTGTTGATCTAATGGTTCTCTTCAATTAGGATTGATCCAAGGGTGGAGATCCCTTTTTACTCTTCTCACCATAACTTTCATTCTCACTGGAACCCAACCCTTCTGGCAAATGTTATGTGATGGAAGTTGCAGATATTAAATATAAAGACATAGATAGCTAGGCAAAGGATCGTGTGAGAAGGAGAGTTAAGGTGAGAAGCGTAAGAAGGGATCTAGATCCTTGATCACCTTTAATCTCAAACCCATCCATGAATCATGCTTGATACAGGGATTGATCCGGTGCATCATGGTGCCTCTCATCCTAATGTGCATCCAAGGGTGGAGATCCCTTCCTATGCTTCTCATCTTAACTCTCCTTACCGGAAGCCAACCCTAGATGGGCATAGGAAGGAAGACATAACTAAAGCATGATATTTCCATATATCAACGTTGATTTATCTTCTATACATGTATGTTTGGTTAATAATACAGAACTTTGTAGGTATGCATTATGTTCTTTTACACAGAAAGATGATAACATTTTATAGGTTACTTATGTATTCTTTGGTTCTTGTGCACAGATATTATCAGCGTTGCAGACTACATATTAGTCGTGGAGAAGGAATCAGGTGAGGCCTTTCTTTAGCTACGCTTGTGGGTTCAACCTTCTTGCCATTTGAAACTGATAAAAGTGTTACTTGCAGTATTCCAACGACTAGCAAATGATTGTTTTTGCAAGACTAATCGTAGCATTGTCATCACGGTAAGCGTGCCTTGAGTTGAACTTCTCCAGAGGAATCAAGCATTAACTATATCTACCTGCAGGGCAGAGGTTATCCCGATATTCAAACAAGGAGGTAAAGATGTATTTATTTGTATTTTGTATCAGAACACGGACCAAAGCAACTTCAATCTTATAATTATTATTTTGTACTTGTGTTTACTTTTCAAGCAGGTTCTTGCGGCTACTCATTGAACAGCTGCACCTGCCGGTCTATTGTTTGGTTGATTGTGATCCATATGGATTTGACATCTTGACCACATACCGGTTTGGTTCAATGGTAATGTCTTTGGGGACTCTATAATTTCAAAATGTCGTTGTGATTTTTACTTAAGAGTAGTATATGCCAGTATAATAAGAAGTAATTAAGCTAATTATATATGCACAAATTATCTATCTTTTTGATTAAAGCAAATGGCGTATGATACAAAGACAATGAGGCTTCCTGAGATACAATGGCTTGGAGTGTTTCCTTCAGATGCTGAGAGATATAGTGTTCCACAACAGTGTCTTCTTCCTATGACATCTGAAGGTACAATGTTCCTGTGAAGTTGTTTCCCTCCCTTATGTCTTTTATAAAATTTATACTGTTTGTTAACAGATAGGATCAAAACAGAGGCAATTTTGAGTAGATGCTATTTGCGAAGGGTAGTGCCTGAATGGAGGTTGATAACACTCTTTTATCTTTTGTTTGATTTTTCTTCTTCTGCATCACTAATAACGATTCTTTCAAAACCTCTCTTGTCTTCTTTTTGTTAGGGTGGAACTACAATTGCTTCTGCAAAATGGAGTCAAATTTGAGATTGAAGCATTGTCTGTGCACTCACTGACCTTTTTGTCAACAGAATATATACCAGCTAAGATTCAAGGTAGATTCTTCATGTAGCATCCTAACTTTTACTCTATAACCATTACTCCATAGTACCATGCAGAAAATTCAACCCAAACATTTGAGGGCCAATTGCTGTTATTTCACTAGTAGCGTAGCTTTTTTTTTAATAAAATAAATCTTCCTTGGCAAGGATCATTTTTCTTCATTGGTAGTGATCAACTAATGTTTTCAGCTTATATCTGAAAAGGTGAGTTTCAAGAGGTACTGGGTGTCTTGCTAACTGTTCCGTTTTACATAAGGGTGTCTTGCTAACTGTTCCGTTTTACATAAGTCCGTTAATAGTCCATAACTGTAATAATTAGTGGGAAAAGAATATAAACCTAGTTCTTCATTAATTGTTAGTGCTGGTTTCCACAGAAGCATTTATCTTTCCGTTGTGAAATTAGTAAGTAATTATCATTCATAGCATGAACGGAAAAGGTATCATATTCATAGAAACATACCTTGTACATCTCTCAATACTTTTGTTACCGTCTTTGGCCAGCCAGGAACCTTTGATGGTGAAACTCTTCGATAAGTATACAACATATTGGAGGATATGAAGGATTTATACGATGTGAGAGGTATTGAATGCTCCAATTTTGGACAAGTGGTTGGTTTTTTCAAAAAGCTGTGATTAGGATATATTAGTTTTAATGGATGATAAATATACTTATACTTATTGATCTGGTGTTTTGTGTCTGTATCTACAACGTTCCTGTTGCAAATAAATTCATTTGCTTGCTTTGGTAACCCAGTAGCTTTTACAATAAGTTGAAAACAAATCTTATTTTGTTTCTATTCTTTGTTGGTAATGGTATGGTTTCTATTCTTCAAAACAAAGATGACCACTCCAATGATATAGATATGATCATAGAAAAACAAGTATTTCAGATATAGATATGACCATATCCAGTGTTCTGACCATGTTCTCGTTTATGTTTGATTTAGAATTATTGTTCTGAATCTTTTTGATTCCGTATGGTAGGGTTTCTTTGGTTGTAAAATGTAAATTGGATGAATACAACGGGGACGAGATAAGAAAAAAGGTACGTTACGAGACAAACATACAGATCAAAAATTTGAACACGAAATGGGCTTGTTTGTTAGTAGCTTAACGAACTTAACGAGACTTGCAACTTATTCGATCAGCTATATATTTGGTAATGACTTAATAATATAAAAAAATAGCTTTTTCAGTAAGCTTCTATGGGGAGCTTTATGCAGAAAGCCAAGTTTTTTCTAACTTGTTAGTCCCAATTGAAAGACGCTTATTTCATCTATGAAAAATCTTCTCAAATAAAAACCTTCCCAATCAAGGCGGTCAGATTAATGCACACAAACAACTTTTTCTATATAGGACTTAAGGAAAAACCAACCGAAGAGGGATTTGTCTAAATCAGTTCGCAAAAACTTGTTTGGCAAAAAAAGCAACCACCCTCAATGATTCAATATGTCTGTATTGTTCCATCACCAATCGATCCCTTATACGTTTCAGAATTTCAGATATCGATTTTTCCCATGCTGCCCCCGCCGTCCTCTCGCCTCTTCGCTTCTAATTAAGGGAATGTTTGGGATTGCTTATTTGAAACAACTTATACTTTTTTATAAAAGTGTTTATCAACTTATGCGGTGTCAAATTAGAATTTTATAAAAAGTGTTTGAACTAGCTTATGAAGGTACCAAAACGTAATAAATTGATAAGTTGTTTCCTAGTGTTTGATAAATTTTGCTTATAAATATAAAATAACCAAAATACCCATAAAACATATCCCATTTCTCCCTTCCATCGTCAATCGTCATCCCTTCCACCTACGCACACATTATCACGTTCAAAGGGCAGATTGTCATCTTTTCATTCTTCTTTCCTCCATCCAAACTTTCGATCAACAACCTCAAGAGATTCAAAAGGTCAAATGGTTTTAGAATGATACAACAAATTATTAATAGATATCATTAAAAGCCTATTATTGTATCTAGTTTAGTCCAGCTCGTAGCCCATTGATGCCCTCTTGTAATTTGTATATATTGTGGTTTAATGGAATTGACTGTCTCATCTAGGGGTGAACATGGTACGGTCTCATGTTTTTTTCCCCAATACCGTGTACCAACCAATTATAATTGGTATTGCTCACGTTCTCTATTGGTGGGTGAACAATCCAACACTTGGTGAATTCTGCTTCACAATGATAGGAAGAGCACGGTAATTATACCAACATCTCAAAGTTCACAAAAATTAATGTTTAATATAAACTAATAAATATGATCTGCTGTCCAAAACCTGTTTAAAACTCCAAATTACAAACATGTCTAAAAGACTAAAACCTGCTGTCTAAAACTTGTTGTCTAAAACTTTCTTGCTGTCCAAAATCAGCTGTCCAAACCCTGCTTGAGATTAGGTTAGGGTTGGGTTACTACCTTTTGTTATCTGTTATATTAAAATGGGACTAAAGAGTATTCTAAACTCTAAAATAAACTAAAGACAATAAGTCTCTAACTCAAAGTGAATGTAAAAAACAAAAAAATAATAAAACTATAAAAGCTAAACTGCAAATAATTATTAGAGTAAATTACACTTTTGGTCCTTTATCTATGTTTGCCTTTTGGTTTTGGTCCCTCCAAAGGTAAAAGTACATTTTTGGTCCCTTAAACGAGTTTTTGATAACATCCTTGGTTCCTCCGGCTAACGCCGTCTAAAATATGGCCGTTAAAGGTCTCATGTGCCCCCTCACGTGAGGGGTATTTTAGTCTTTTCCTTAATTTTAATTTACTTTAGAAAAATAAAAAGCTATATTAAAGGCTTAATATTAATAAGGGACCAAAATTGTAATTTACTCTAAAATAAATTAATATTAATATTAAAAACCTTTTTCAAAACCCCCATTTTTTCTCCCATTTCATTTTCATTTCATCTTCATCTTCAAAACCCTTTCTCTCCCTTCTTCCAAAATCTTTCTAAGTTCTAGGTTATCTCCGGTGATACCCCCTCATCTCCCTCTCTTCTCCGGCGAAAAGCCACTTCCGGTCAATGGTGCAAACCTAGATCTGGTTATCTCCAACAATGCAGACCCAGATCTGGTCCACTTCCTGTGCGATGCAAACCCAGATGCAAGGTTGAAAACTCGTCTAGACCGGTACCTGATGGCCGACGACGACAAAGTCACCGTCCGGGAAGAAGATGCTTCAAACGTCGTCGGAAAAACTCGAAGGCAGCCGGTAAGAGACGGATTTCAGGTGATGCTTAAGGCTTCCGGTGGGACGTTTTTGAGAGCAAAAGGAAGTATGCCGTCGTTGATTTATCTTGTTTCTTTTCAAATTTAGGTTATGATTTAGGGTTTCTTTTTTATATTTAGATTTGTAAGAATGTTTAAGATTTATTTGAATGTTTTATAATGTTCTTGAGTTTGTATGAATAATGTTTAGTTTTTGTAAACAAAAAGTTTATAAAAACAAGTTATGGATTCTGGTTCAAAGATTTCGTTTATGAAGATTCAAAGCAACAAAATATTCAAAGATTTTTTGGGTGTTTATATGTAATTAGTTCTTTTTTTTGTATAAATATAAAGTTTGGTTAAAGTTTTAAGATTATAATGTTTGAATCTGATTAAACATTTTTGGTTTTGAATCTGATTTACAATTTATGTTTTAAGTATTGAATATGATTTACGTTTTATGGTTTGAATCTTGGTGGTTGTGGTGGACTTTTAATGGTGGTGTTTTAAGTATTGAATATGATTTACGTTTTATGGTTTGAATCTTGGTGGTTGTGGTGGACTTTTAATGGTGGTGGTGGTGCTGGTGGGGTCATAAATTCATAAGAATATATGATTAAATAATTTTTGATATTATATTATATTAATTTATTTATTTATTTATAGGAAATAAAATGCATAAATAAAAAGACCAAAATGCCCCTCACGTGAGGGGCACATGACATGCCTAACAGCATCAACATGGACGGCGTCAGCCGGATCAAGGGTGTTATCAAAAACTCGTTTGAAGGACCAAGAATGTACTTTTACTTTTAGAGGGACCAAAACCAAAAAGCATGCATAGATAAAGGACCAAAAGTGTAATTTACTCTAATTATTATACAATACATTTAATTAATTTATTATATAAAAAATAATTAAAAAAATAATATATATATAAAAGTTGGTATCTTCTTCGCGTGCAGAGTGCCTCCATCGTCCCTTCGTTTTGAATTTCGATTTTTGGATTGACGAACTGGATTTCGATTTCCAGTTGGATTTTTGATTTCTCGACTTCCATCGTTTCTTTTCACTCTGGATTCCTTTCACCATCGATTCTGGCTTCGCTAGTCTCACCCGTAGCCCTCGATCAACAACGACAACTTCCCCCCCTTTTTTTTTTCTTCCGATTTACTATAATCAATCGAGAAGATCGGTGATATCTTCTTCGCGTGCAGAGTGCCTCCATCGTCCCTTCGTTTTGAATTTCGATTTTTGGATTGACGAACTGGATTTCGATTTCCAGTTGGATTTTTGATTTCTCGATTTCCATCGTTTCTTTTCACTCTGGATTCCTTTCACCATCGATTCTGGCATCAGTAACCGGCGACCTCCAGTATCCGGCGCTGCCTTGGTTGATTCTCGTACCAGTAACCATCACTATCGATTCCTGTAAGACCTTTTCTGCATAGTCGATTCTCCACTCTTGAACCAGTAGCCATCACTGAGATCCCGACCGATGAAGTCCTCGACTTGCAAATAACATAGATACTCTTTTATACATACATGTATACATGTGCAAACTCGACAGCCCCCACCCCTAAACGAAGTAACTATCAAATTGTGCCGATACAAACCCATCGGTTTTCATTTGCAATTTTCTTCGTATCTTCAAAATTGCGAAACTTGTTCATAATCTTCCCCCAAAACGCATTCTTGAAGAAAAATTCATCTCACTTTTACAGTCATGTAATTCCCCAAATCATATCCATCAAGTTCAGTCTCTGATAACCACACATGGGTTTGAGCACAATCAATATATCACACCAAGACTCGTGTCTGCATGGGCTGAGCTCAAGAACATGGCTCATGCACGCCGGGTGTTCGACCAAACTCCCGACCCTAATATTGCCCCTTGGAATGCCATGTTCAAAGGGTATATCGGAAACAAGATGTATGTGGATGCACTGATTTTGTTTGGTCACATGATAAATATTAATGTGAAACCTGATTACTTTATAATACCCATGGTTCTGAAATCTTGTGTGAAGCTATTGGCTCTGAGAGACGGAGAAAGAGTGCATTGCTTTGTGGTAAAGGTTGGATTTAAGTCGAATCCGTTTGTTGGGACGACGTTGATTGATATGTATTGCAGTGGGGGTTTGATTGGATATGCATATAAGGTTTTTAGTGAAATTGGTTCGAGGAATGTGGTTACTTGGACATCGATGATTCGTGGGTACATTTCATGTGGGGATATAAGTTCTGCAAGGCAACTGTTTGATTTGGCGCCGGAACGTGACATTGTAATATGGAACACTATGGTTTCTGGTTATATAGAATGTGGTGATATGGGTGCAGCTAGGAAGTTGTTTGATGTCATGCCTAATCGGGATTTGATGTCATGGAATACTTTACTGAACGGATATGCAAATAACGGGGATATGGAGGGATGTGAGAAACTATTTAAAGAGATGCCTGAGAGAAATTTCTTTTCCTGGAATGGTTTGATTGGTGGATATGCTCATAATGATCGGTTCATGGAAGTTCTTGATGCCTTCAAAATGATGCTAAATGAGTCGGATGTGCAACCTAATGATGCTACACTAGTAAGTGTGTTGTCTGCTTGCTCAAAGCTAGGAGCTCTTGAATTGGGTAAATGGGTGCATGTATATGCAACAAACCATGGGTATAAAGGGAATGCTTACATAGAAAACAGTTTGATTGACATGTATGCAAAATGTGGTGTGATAAGAAATGCAGTTGATGTATTCATAGCAATGAGTAGAAAAGATTTGATTTCGTGGAATACCATTATTAATGGATTAGCTATGCATGGTCATGGATTTGATGCCTTGAGAATTTTCCATGAGATGAAGAATGCCAAACAGAAACCAGATGGGATCACGTTTATAGGTGTCCTATGTGCTTGTTCTCATATGGGGTTAGTTAAAGATGGATATAACTATTTTTACTCAATGGTAGATGAATACTCGATTATGCCTCAAATGGAGCATTATGGTTGTATTGTGGATTTACTAGCCCGAGCTGGTCTCATAGAAGAAGCTGTAGAATTCGTTAAGAAAATGCCAGTAAAAGCAGATAATGTGATATGGACCAACTTATTAGGGGCATGTAGAAGTTACAAAAACATCAACGTAGCTGAGGTGTGCCTTGAACGGCTTATTGAGCTTGAACCAGAGAACCCGTCTAATTATGTGATGCTGTCAAATATATATGGAGATGGTGGTAGATGGGATGACGTGGCTCGGTCAAAAGTTGCAATGAGGAACACAGGAGGTAAAAAGTTGCCAGGGTGCAGCTTGATTGAGGTGGATGATGGAGTGGTTGAGTTCTATGCCTTTGATGAGAGGCATGCCAAGACACAAGAGATATATACTGCATTGAGAGGGTTGATGGAAGTGTCAAAAACAACATTGTATTATACCACCATTGAAGCTTCTTGTTAATGTGGTTATGATTAGATTGTTCCAAAATATTAAACATGTCACACTTTGTATCTGGTTAATTTTTCTCTCTTGATTTTAACTCTCACCACCCAGCCAGGTACAAAGATGACCATATTTTTTTATGACAATTCCGAGTTAAAGATTTTCAAATGTTTTTATCCATTGAACAGTTAGTTAATTAATAATCGATTCTGTTATGGTCCATTTAACATGTGAAATTGATGTAGGTTGAATAGAGAGAGAAGCGGAGGTATGTTTGATATCCAAAAACTGCTCGACATCAGTCGGACAATTGGGGAATGTTGGGGTGAATAGAAAAGTTCCACAGGACCACTAAAGCATGTTTCTAGAGGGGTATTTATTTATCTCATCACCTTGTAATGATATGTGGCATTTTTTGGCAATTTTTTATGCATGAAATTAATGCTGTTTATTGATGCACATTAGTTAAATTTCAAGATTATTCTTAGTTTGGTTAAGATCATTAGTGGAGTGCCAAGGGAGAGTTGTTTGTCGGTGTGTATAAGTTGTTAAGATTATAAATTTCAAGATTATTCTTAGTTTGGTTAAGAACATTAGTGGAGTGCCAAAGGAGAGTTGTTTGTCGGTGTGTATAAGTTGTTAAGATTATAAATTTCAAGATTATTCTTAGTTTGGTTAAGAACATTAGTGGAGTGCCAAAGGAGAGTTGTTTGTCGGGTGTGTATAAGCTGTTAAAGATTAATACCTTCAGCTGATATTAAGTGTCATTCCACGACCACTTCTGTTTGTTAAAGATTAAATTTTAATAACATCAATAAAACTTTAAAGACATCGTATTCTGTCACCCCTCTGTGTTATTGTCGTATTCTTAACTCCTCGGGACCAACTTGACAGGAAAATTTGTGTGAGACATTTGTTGTTTTTGTGAAAGCTTGGTTTTAGTGAATGTTGGTCCCAAAGGGAAATACGAGATTTTTGGAAGAGTTGTTTTTGTAAAAACTTTAAAAACATTGTACATTAAATGTTTTACATTGTATTTTATTAGTTGTCAATGAAATAACAAATTACGCCTCATCTCAAAGTAATTACATAGTTTCTGACAACATATTTATGTAAATGATGGAGAATATATTAAATGCTTAGATATTTGGATTAATTTTAACTTAAGTTTCAAAACAATGTAACTATATTTTAATTGCTATCCCAGCAAGGAATCTGTCTTTATTGATTTTTGGCAAAAAAAAATATAATTTGTTTTCTTGCAATACTTTTAGTTGTGTCCTGTTTAGATCTATATGAAGGTGTATAAAGATGCTAAATTATTTTGACATTGCACTACATAGTTTATGTATTGATAAGTTGGTGCCATATCATTGACAACATAACACACTCCCATCGGACGAGTTACATAAATAGGTAGTTCTCATTTAATTACTAATTCCAAGAATCTTTAAGACCGAAATGAACACAGCCGAAAGAGCTACATTATATACTAGATATGATGTAGCCATGTAGGTGATACTTATTGTCTAGAGTTGCTATACAATGTGGTTAGTTCAAGATTTTGGTTCACTACCTACAAAGTAGATCTGATTTGTATCCACTATGAAAGGTTCAAGTCCAAAAAAAGACACCTTTTCAAATGTATGTCGTATCTTACTTCATGGAATAGAAAAGTACATTCTTGTATTACTTTTTTTATTCAAATGTGGGGCATTGTTGCCTGTTAGTGTTTGAATAAAATATGTGGGGTTTTGGGATTTTTTCAAGGAAAATGATCCAACATAGGAAGGAAAGGGAATTGCGTGTGAGCTTATAAGGCTTAGCAAATTAGTCAAGAGCCCATCTAAGGGACTTGGATTGGGCCGTAGAGGGAAGCCTGACATATATTTACATGTCAAAAGATTGGGCCTTGGGGCTCTGCTTACTAGAAACAACAGTCTTGTGATCTCTTATGCGGCTTAAGTCACTCGAGTACATCCACGATTGCATAGGAAACTCGACAGATTCGAGTCCTCATGCAAGAACTTGAATAGATAGTTGTATCCGCTCGATACTACCACACTAGTGGGGCGAAATTCTGTTTGAGGACACTGCATAGCTGGCCTCCATCTAATCTCTAAGCAATCGTCAATGTCAAGTTAGTATCTCTACTTGTTTTGATAAGAATCTTGATATATCGCACATATATACAAACACGTTTTTGCTTTTTTGGTTACACCTTGTTCACACGATTTTGCACATAAATATATGCACATATTCTTGGAAATTCTGGTTTGGTAACATAACATATTCTGATTTGGAGGCATTCCATTAATAAAATAGTGAACTGCTCTATTGACAGTTAGGAAATAAGATGGAGGGAAAACGTGAGAGTTCAGGACCCAACCGTTTGTTGCAGAAGTTGCGTGGTAAGATGCACCCAAATTGATCAATTTTAATACCATCATTCTCTCTGATGAAATTTGATGCTATTCCTCAGATTTTACTAGTTCAATTGTTGAAGATCTTCCCATGGTCGTTCTCCGGTGATTTACATCCATCGTTTCCGTAATTACTGCACTGATATTTCTGGAAACTGGCTAGTTGTGTTAATTTTCCAAAATACGTGGTACAAAAGTCTTTAAGTTTGCTGTTCAAAATAGTTTGGATAACTCTGTAGATCATTTCGAACCAACGTTGTGTTATATTTTCTAAACCTAGAGATTCAGAAACCTCTTTAAAGTTTTTCAAGTTCAAATGATGAATATGAATTGTGTCCTTTGTCCGCATACATTAAATTTTCATAGGGATTTTTAAAAGACAGAAGATTCAAATGATTTAGAGGAATAATGAACTTCACTTGCTACTGCTTTTACGCAGCTATTGCAGCCACGATTCAGTTAAGGGAGTGGAGATTCTCACTCTACAACGGGAATGCCATGCACGTAGGTTGGGTGAGTATGCTTCATCAATTGGCAAATTAATTTTGCTGTTCATTTGCTATGGTTGACAAATTTCCAAATTGTTCGTTTCTCAGAAATTTTATTGCGAGTGCTACTTATTGTTCAACAACTTCTACAAGAGAATAGGCATGGGTCAAAGAGAGACATATATTATATGCATCCTTCTGTGTTTCGAGGTGAAACTGATTGTATCTTTGTACTGCTGTTTTCTAAAATACGAGTTGGAATATACAACATGTTAGAATGTGCAAAGATTACATGCTTAATAACTATATATGAAAAATACTTTTCGTAATTAGTACATGTGTTTCTGCGTTGATGCTTTATCACACTGTAGATACCCTTTTTGTTGTGTACTCTGCTTAGCGAACAACACAGCAATACATCTTTCAAGCTATGTTTCTCACTTTCTTGGCATAATGGCACTTTTTCCTCATCTTCGTATTTGTAAATTAATTGCTGGTATAAGTACATCATCTATGTAAGATCCCATGGGATGCATGTCTACCCATACCGTCATGAACTGTTAACTATTCACATTTCTGTTATGATATCTGAATTGGTGGGGGTTGCCATATATGGATAAATCTCACACCTTGATATGTGCTAACTTTGCTCACTTAAGATGCATTACCTTTGTTTCTTTTTGATACTCAGAACAAGTATAGAATTATGATCTATTAATACATTGCCTTCTATCAATAAGCATGTGACAGTAGCTAAATGAGACTGTTGGGAACGTTCATGAATTGTTATGAATTGGTATTGAAGCTGAATTTAATTATAGTAATTAAATAACTTGCAGTATCAAAACGAAAACTTCTAGAAGATGTTGGTCTAATTACATGTTCTGCTCCTTTCCCGTGCAGGTGCCTGCCGCGAAAGGGTGCGTACTTGCTAAAAATCATTAAGAATCTGAGGGGACTGTTGTTTGAAACATATTGAGGCTCTTTGAATACCTGTCTGTCTCGATAGTATCTCAAGAGCTTGTCGCATCACTTGTCCTTTACTCAACTTAAAAAAATCCAATTGATGATATTTCAGAGACAAAATTGTCTGCATATATAAATCTTTAATAGTTTCATTTCCTCAAGTTTGGGAACACAATTCCAATATCTTTACTAAGTTGAGTTGAAGTTACTGGTAAGTAGTAATATCATTGTGAGTGCAATTTTAAAAATTTACCGGTATCATTAGAATCGGGATATTCTTATATCATTTCCGAAATTCAGAGGCATGTCATCTGTTTAATTTTTTAGATTAGGATGTATGATGTATCATACACCTTTGATCAAATTGAAATGTTAATGGAGGAAAAAGAAGTTGCTTGTTTTGCCAAAATGAGGGAGCTGCTTGTTTATCTTTTTGTCCCCTAATGTGATGAGAGAGTAGAACAAGAAAGCCGTTAAATGATAATAGGATGTGTATGCTTTCACCATCCAAACTAGTTTATTTTGTTTCAGATTGGTGATGGGATATTCAACTGCCTAAACCACCCTGATACTGTAAGGGAAAATGTCATCTTTTACAAGTTGTTACTGGACTGAAATTTGATGGTTGATATCTGGTTTGCTGGCAGGCACACTCTATTCTGGTACATGTAGAAGAAGTGAAAGGTGTTCAGATAGCAAGGAGATCTGTAAATGAAAGAAATATGATTTTTATTCAATCACATAAACTGTCTAGCCTTTGGGTTTTCTGTGTTCCCTTTCCTTATTTGTGGACATATTACAGAGTTCCTCAGTCTTTCTGTAGAAGACGAAGGATCATGTGAGAATAGGAGTTAAGGTGACAAGTGTAAGAAGGGATTTGGACCCTTGATCACTTTTAATCTGAAAACAACCATGAATTGTTCTTTAGAAGGGAATTGATCTAATGGTTCTCTTCAATTAGGATTGATCCAAGGGTGGAGATCCCTTTTTACTCTTCTCACCGTAACTTTCATTCTCACCGGAACCCAACCCTTCTGCAAATGTTATGTGATGGAAGTTGCAGATATTAAATATAAAGACATAGATAGCCAGGCAAAGGATCGTGTGAGAAGGAGAGTTAAGATGAGAAGCGTAAGAAGGGATCTAGATCCTTGATCACCTTTAATCTCAAACCCATCCATGAATCGCGCTTGATACAGGGATTGATCCGGTGCATCATGGTCCATCTCATCCTAATGTGCATCCAAGGGTGGAGATCCCTTCCTACGCTTCTCATCTTAACTGTCCTTCTTACCGGAAGCCAACCCTAGATGAGCATAGGAAGGACCGAAGGAAGACATAACTAAAGCATGATATATCAACATAGATTTATCTTCTATACATGTATGTTTGGTTAATAATACACAGCTTTGTAGGTATGCATTATATTCTTATACACAGAAAGATGATAACATTTTATAGGTTACTTATGTATTTTCTTTGGTTCTTGTGCACAGATATTATCAGCGTTGCAGACTACATATTAGTCGTGGAAAAGGAATCAGGTGAGGCCTTTCTTTAGCTAGACTTGTGGGTTCAAGCTTCTTGGCATTTGAAACTGATAGAAGTGTTACTTGCAGTATTCCAACGACTAGCAAATGATTGTTTTTGCAAGACTAATCGTAGCATTGTCATCACGGTAAGCGTGCCTTGAGTTGAACTTCTCCAGAGGAATCAGGCATTAACTATATCTACCTACAGGGCAGAGGTTATCCCGATATTCAAACAAGGAGGTAAACATGTATTTATTTGTATTTTGTATCAGAACACAGACCAAAGCAACTTCAATCTTATAATTATTATTTGTACTTGTGTTTACTTTTCAAGCAGGTTCTTGCGGCTACTCATTGAACAGCTGCACCTGCCGGCCTATTGTTTGGTTGATTGTGATCCATATGGATTTGACATCTTGACCACATACCGGTTTGGTTCAATGGTAATGTCTTTGGGGGGACTATAGTTTTAAATGTCGTTGTGATTTTACTTAAGAGTAGTGTATGCCGGTTTGGTTCAGTCAAAGGCCGGCAGATTTGCCACTTGACCACTAATTAAAGCATGTTTCTTTTTAGAATTTTGATGAGGATTTCTATATTGTTCAGACCCTGCTCTGGTTAAGGGTAGGAGTATGAGTTGGGAAGCTGATTATATGTCTTAATATCAATAATTTGATGCACTATTCTAATATCTTGTGCTGGTGCCTTCTTGGTTCAATTTATTCAAGATGCTATTGGGGTTCATTTTTCAATTGGGAAGGATGTGGAATAAGGAATTGATTCATAAGGATGTCCCACGGTTGTATAAGTATAGCCACTGGTTTCTAAGCTTGGTTTGAATTTCAAATGGAATATTTGTTGAATCTTGTACATTATTCGATAAATTCATTTATATCCAAGATTGGTTTTTTGAACAATATTCAATGGAGGTTTGGTGCTGATGCAGCAAACCAGGTATAGATGAAGTAACAATTGATGCAGTGTATAGTTTGGCGATTTTGGTCATGGTATCAATCTAAAGAGCTGATTTTTGTTGGGGCTATAAGGTGGGTGTTTGGCTTGAATAAAGATGGAATTTTTAACAACAATGGGATTGAGGTGCATAATCAATCGGAAGATAATGTTGGGGGTTTCGATTTGTGGAAGTTTTGTAGGTTCCATTGGATGGCATTGAAATTGTTTATACCCAGGAGAATGACTCAGAAGTTGGAGGATCAAATGGATGTTCTTGATCTCGTCTGGGATGGCAATTGAATGGATGTTCTTGATCTCGTCTGGGATGGCAATCGAATGGATGTTCTTGATCTCGTCTGGGATGGCAATCGAATGGATGTTCTTGATCTCGTCTGGGATGGCAATCGAATGGCACAGATGATGGTTAATTGTGTTGGATCCCTCTACCATTTTTTGTTAGATCTGTTTGGAGGGAGGGAAGATAAGGATGGAAGTGTTAATGTGGGCTATTTTGTCAAGAGTTTGGATGTTACCTACTTGAAGGGCTTAAAAGGGTAAATATGTACCCTTTAAAGATTTTGCTTAAAATTTTGGTCATTTGGATAGTGGTCCTTTATTTAATTGTAGGATTTTGAACTCTAGATCCGGTTATAGTGTTAGACCTTTGTTAAGTGTTTTTCCGCAACATTTTTAAGGTCGTCATTTTAAGGGGTTTCGTCCCCTTTTTTATTGAATAAAGATTTTCAAGGGTTTCGTCCCCTTCTTTTTTCAAAAAAAAGCATGTTTCTTTTCTAGAGGGGTATTCATTAATGTCATCAACTTGTAATGATATGTGACATTTTTGGTAATTTTTTATGCATGACATGCTGTTTATTGATTTGATGCACATTGGTTAAATTTCTAGATTATTCTTAGGGCATGTTTGGTTAAATTTCTATGGTTGATTTTTCATTAAGTCCTGTATGATAAAATTGGCTGTGCAAATAAAGTTGACTGTGTGGATAAAATAAAATTGTTGTTTGTCTGTTGTGCTGAATAATCTGTCTGAATGATCAAAATGACAAATTTACCCTTGTAATTTTTTTCTCATTGAACAATATGTTTCTTTTTGTCAAACTACAAACTTCCATTAATCTTGTTTTAAAAAAAATTATATTTTTTTTCACGCTGCATCTTCAACAACACATCTCTATGTGCTGATTTCATCGTTAAGACAGTTTATTTAGCACAATTATATATTGTATTATCACGTTGTAGTAATTATTTCAGAATTTGTGATGTGATAACAAACATCTTAATTTTTCGCATTTAATCTAAGCTGTATTATTTGGCAATTCAGGTCTCTCAAATTTGAGGGATTTGTCATATAGGCCCTACCTCAATTAAGGTTTATCATATTAATTAACATGTGATTCCCTTTGATAACCTAGTTTCATTTTATTTGAAATAGGTTTAGTCGATGTAAGCTAACTTATTTTTTGACTAATAATTTTTTTATGGGAAAAGTCTAAAAAACTTAACGAACTATTAGCTTTTAAATAATGGTTAAGTCATTAAACTATTTTTTTGATTGATAAAACCCTTAAACTTTCTAAAACCGGTTAAATACATCATTGTAACCTGTAAAAACAGGTTAATGTGATAAAATTTTGGGAAAAGTCTACAAAAACCCAACAAACTATCTGATTTTGAATGATTAAGTCATTGATTTTTTTTAACAAACAAATCCTTAATTTTTTTTTCTAAATCTTTTTACCAAATAAATTTTTGAACTTTTTTAAACAAATAAATCCCAAACCTTTTTGAATAAACAAAATTATGAACTTAATTTTAAACAAATAAATCTGGAACATTTTTGAACAAAATCATGAACTAATAAATGTATACAATTTTTCTCAGCGACAACGTAGTATAATGAACTGATTAAACAAATAAACCCCTAAACTTTTTTCCAAATAAATTCTTGAACTTTTTTTGAACAAATAAGTGCCAAACTTTTTTTTGAAGAAAAACAAAACATGAACTTAACTTTGAACAAATAAATCCGAAACTTTTTTGGAACAAAATAATGAACCGAAAAAGTTTATACAATTTTTCTCATTGCCAACAAAGTACATTGAACCAATTAAAAAGAGAAAAATTATGCCACTGTCATTACTAATTTTGAAATATACAAAAATTATGTCTAAAACATAAATAGATACATACAAAAATATTTATACATAAAAAATTAAGTTTAATGAACTTAATTATGCTTTAAAGAATAACTTTTGTATTCTTTGGATTAGTGTCAGGATTGATATAATTTTTCTTTATTTAATTGATTCATTGTACTTTATTATTGGCAAAAGAAATTGTATACATTTTTTTGTTCCAAAAATTTTCGGATTTATTTGTTTTCAAAATTAAGTTTATGGTTTTGTTTTCTCAAAAAAAAAGTTTGAGATTTATTTGTTTAAAAAAGTTCAAGAATTTGTTTGGTAAAAATATTTAAAAAAAAGAATTTATTTGTTAAAAAAAAAAGATCAAGTACTTAATCATTTAAAATCAGATAGTTTGTTGTGTTTTTGTAGATTTTTTTCAAATTTTTATCACATTAACCGGTTTTTATAGGTTACAAAAATGTATTTAACCGGTTTTAAAAAGTTTAAGGGTTTTATCAATCAAACAAATAATTTAAAGACTTAATCATTTTTTTAGAGTAAATTGCAAATTTGGTCCCTAAGGTTTGTGATTTTTTGTGGATTTGGTCCCTAGAAAATTTTTATTGCAGCAAAACCACTATGGTATGCAATTCGTTGTGGATTTGGTCCCTGGCGCTAACTCCGTCTAATTTCTTGCCGTTAAGCCCCTCCATGTGCCTTGCACATGAGGGCATTTTGGTCTTTTTGAATTTTTCACTAAAAACAAAAATAAAGGGACCAAAATTGTAAGTTACTCTTTAAAATTAAATTTTATTATTATTATTTATATAATATTATAATAACCCTAAATCTTAACCCATCCCCACCTACCTCCTGCACTCCGGTGGTCTCCTCCGGTGGTCTTCTCCGGTAATCGAACTCTCCTCCGGCGACCAAACACCACCTCCTGCACTCTCCGTTCATCCCCGTCCCCTCCCCTTCGAGCAACCACCGTCCCGACCGGCAATCCGATTCAGAAAAAAAACCCAGATATTGATCTGGTCGTTAACTATCGAACCCTTCAAATCATATGGATGGGAGAGAGGGGAGGATGTAAGAGCCGGTGGGGAAAAGTTGGTAGTGGACCGGTGGCGGTGGCGCCGGAAAAGAAACAGTCAAATTTAGGTCGGATCACTCACCGGACATGGCGTCTCGCTCGCTGGAAACAACGTCTTGGTCGGCATATATTATATATATATATGTGTGTGTGTGTATATATATATTAATAATAAAATTATTTAGTATTAAATAGTAAGTTACATTTTTGGTCCCTCTTATTTTGTTTTTAGTGAAAAAAGTCAAAAGGACTAAAATGCCCTCATGTGCAAGGCACATGGAGGGGCTTAACGGCAAGAAATTAGACGGAGTTAGCGCCAGGGACCAAATCCACAACGAATTGCATACCATAGTGGTTTTGCTGCAATAAAAATTTTCTAGGGACCAAATCCACAAAAAATCACAAACCTTAGGGACCAAATTTGCAATTTACTCTTTTTTTTATATCAATGACCAATATTAATTATAAATCATAAAACTAATATTAATCATAAATTATTAAATAACCGATAGTAAAAATAACAAAAGGGGAGGGGAGATATCAGAGTGAAATGATAAGAAAAGTCTATATATTGATTGGTTTATAAATAATGAATGAAATAATTATTGAGCTAGAACTGGAAACAGATGAAAAGTTGAGGGAGAAGTTTTGCAAATTACTGAAAATAAACGATGGCATGCAGTCGTCTTCAAGCTTTCCCATCTCCTGGCCGGCCATCATCGGAGATGAATAAATCCCAAATCCGTTTCTTCAATTTCTATTAAGGAACGAATTTTTGTTAAACAAATTGAAGTTTGTATTATTAATTGGGTTCAGAATCTTCCTTTGATTTTAGATACCAGTCTGTCTGAGTCGGCAGTGGCAACATCTTTCAGATCAGATTCAAAATCTGTGGTTATTGGTATCAATCATTACTTGTGAGTGAGTGAGTAAGAGAGTGATCAATGGAGAGAGACAAGAAATCATCGCCTTCCCCGGTATCGGATGTTGGTGCTTGGGCTATGAATATTATAAGCTCTGTTGGAATCATTATGGCTAATAAGCAACTCATGTCAGCCAACGGTTATGCTTTCACCTTTGGTCAGTCACCGATCTCATCTTTATACATATAGTTCTACGCCAAAATTGAATTGCTTGCTTGTGTAGATCTGATTCCCTTTAATTTTATATATAAAGACTACCAACCAATCTTGGTTGCATGGGTTTGAATAGAGGGTTCTCGTGATCTTTTTTATTTGATTTCCACCAAATATATTAGCTAGGTTTTTTGCTTCTCTATCAATTTTCTAACCCTATATTACATATATCTATCTATATCCACAATAGCTTATTTTTTGTGCTTCTTTGTAATTGTTAGGAACAACTTATTTGCATGTTAGATTTCACAATCATAGTTGTTTTGAAAAATAACTACCCTACTCTAGTTGTTTACACATTTATGTAATATGGGTTTAAAATGTAGACCAGCTTGGATTAATATGGCATTTTATTTGGTTTTGCTAGTGATAAAAGGTGTAACCAGAGTTTGCCTTTCTAGTTTGGCTTATTTGATTTCTTATAACAGGAGTAATTAATGCCTGATCTTCTAGAACTTTTCATCAACCACGATTTGAAGGTAGCTTTCTTAGGCCAGTGTGACGGCAATTTGACTGGCAAAAAACTTCTATCTCTCGATTTATTTCATTATGTTTATTTGTTCGATGAAAGTTTATTAATACTGTGTGCAAAGAGCACATGGAGGCTTTAATTCTAAACCTCTCTTCACTATTCTGTCGGCCTATATAACAAAGTTGTTGTATATGATGCAACTGTTCCCGTTTCATTTACATCAAGTAAGTCTGGAATATATATATATATATTACTATATGTATGCCAGTCTAGATTGAAGAATGTTTATCAAGGAAAGAGAGAAGAGAACAATATACAATCTAGGTGTTCTGCCTCAATAGCCTCTAGAATTTGTAAACAAGTAGCTTCAAATGATTAGTTGCTAAATAATGAGTCATTGTTCAAGGTTCAGGGTTCTTACATTAATAATTCATAGGGGGATATGTCTCTGTGTAAATAACTAAATTAGTTTCAAAATGAATTATTAATAAATGAGAGAAGGCAGTAACTGGCATTAAGCATTGAAATGGTGCATCTGGGAACTGTTGTGTCTTGTCCAGTCAGGGAGGACTTACATCTCAAAAGTCCCAGCCATTATGTCAAATGTTTTCTTATATACAAATTGGATGTATATTATTAGGCAGCATTTATTACCATGAAGCTTTTATGAAATAGATTTCCTCATAAGAGCAATGACCACATGCCCATATTTCGTATGACTTCTTTTAATAATTTGTTGATCTATCAAGTTGTTCTTAATAACTTCAAACAAAAGTTGTGCACAATGATGTAATGTTCTGTCACATAATGCCTTGAATTTCACATCTTCCTACAGATATTTATTTTTAAAACATAAGAATGAGAATGCTTTTGTTGATATTTGCCTATTATTTGTTTCTCAACTCTATACTTGATGAGATGAAAGTGATCCAAGATGTTATTAATTAACGGGGTTCAGTGCTGTGTTTTGGTTTCTCCAGCTACAACATTAACAGGATTCCACTTTGCTGTAACTGCACTGGTTGGGTTTGTGTCAAATTCAACGGGATACACTGCATCGATGCATGTTCCTTTGTGGGAACTTCTATGGTTCTCAATTGTTGCAAATACATCAATTGCAGCAATGAATTTCAGCCTTATGCTAAATTCTGTTGGATTCTACCAAGTATGCATTCATCCACATCTTTTATATTCAAGTTAAAATAGCTATGTCCTTGACTTGATTATAGCTATATGTATTTCTTTTTATGTGGTAATGGTGATTATAGATTTGTTAGGATGAATTCTTTGCATTTGTTCTTCTCATGTGACTGCATACACTGTTTAGTATTAGTGGATTACACCCTTGACCTTTTTTCACATTCCATACCAAGTTTTCTTCAATCAATTAGATGGTTAACTGTTATAATTAGTTATTGAGAAATCAACATTGTGCTCTGCATCATCGTGATGTTTTCCTTTCGGTGTTCAATACTGTGTTGATGCTAGACATAAGAGAAGATCAGAAATATCATTGACTGGGATAGTTAGATAGGAACCCATTTCTTTTGACAAATTTGTCTCTATGGAGACTCCAATAGAGGGAAAACTTCATGAAGTAAAAATCAATTGATTTAAGTCAAGTTAATAGTTTACAAGTATATGTCTCTGAACAATTTGGTATCCATCTTGAGTAGGCACAATCACTCATTGGCGCTTGTAACATAATTGATTCAGTGTTTTCTGTTGCAGAATGAAGGAATTAGATAGGAGGTAACAAAAGCTATGGTTTATGACAGTTAGAAATCTATTTAGTTCAGTGTAACACAGGACACTTGTCATCCTTCTTATGGGAGTATTTTTATCTTGCTATTAGATGATTATGATCCTTCAAGTTGCAATAATCATTTTGAAAATTCACATCCAAACATCTCAAGTTTGAGGAATTTTGGGTGAGAGGAAACTTAAAATGAAGACAACTACCCTGGCGTGTGATTGAAATATATATATATATATATACACAGAGAGAGAGAGAGATGCAGATATGACAGATATGGATGATGGATTGAAAAACATAGGAGAGATTAAAGATCTAGATTCTTAACTTGGGTGTGATGGATGGTGGTACAGTTGAGTGCAAGAGACTTAGTGTGGTCAGTGAGAGCCTGAGAGGTTTAATAAAAACCTGGATTGAATTATGTTAAAATGGTTTCTCAAACTTGTAATACAAAGATGGTGGGGATGGTTTGTATGGTTAACTCAATAAGCTCAATGCCTGTTTTAAATGAGAACATCAAATCGAGATTCATTGTGTTTCTGGATGGAAACAAGATGATTGTTTATCCCAATGTAATCTTGTTAGTCAAAGAGAATTTCTCTCCATGCAAAGGGATGAAGAAAATGTAGTACGAAGCCGCTGTGCAGGCCGATTGGTTGTATAATTTGAAATGTAAAAGAGAACAATGACAGCCACTAAAAATATCACCCGTTTCACTTACAGCACACTATGACACTTTTAAGAGATGTTGAACTTAAATAGAAGGGGTGGAAACTGGAAACCATTTTGAAAACACTTGTTCCATATCCAGCAACACTTGTTAAATATGATGAAGTGATTGTTTATTTCGAAGACTTGTATTATACTTGTAGCTAATAATAACATATATTGTTTTGTATGTTGTAGATATCGAAACTGAGCATGATTCCGGTGGTTTGTGTGATGGAATGGATCCTTCATAATAAGCATTACTCAAAAGAAGTAAAATGGTCTGTTGTGGTTGTGGTGATAGGCGTGGGTGTTTGTACAGTGACTGATGTCAAAATTAATGCCAAAGGTTTTTTATGTGCTTGTGTAGCAGTTTTCGCGACATCATTGCAACAAATTGTAAGTAGATACTCCTTTTCATTTGTATGTAGTTCCCTAGCAATATCCCATTGTTGTCATTCTTAAAATACAAGTATTTGTTAAAATTTATGTGGTGTGGTGCAGTCAATAGGGTCTTTGCAGAAAAAGTACACGGTTGGGGCTTTTGAGTTGTTGAGTAAGACAGCTCCTATTCAGGCGGTCTCACTGCTTGTATTGGGTCCTTTCATCGACTATTATCTTAGTGGAAACCTTATATCAGATTACATTAAAACCATATCATCTGGTGCAATTGTAAGCTAACAATGATCATATTCATATTCTCTTAATTAATTGGTCATATATTTATATTTACTTTTACTAAAGATGAAAATGGAATTGGTTGGCTGTAGGTGTTCATACTCCTTTCATGCTCTTTGGCAGTTTTCTGCAACATTAGCCAGTACCTGTGCATTGGACGTTTCTCAGCAGTTTCATTCCAGGTTTTAGGTCATATGAAAACAGTATGTGTGCTGACATTGGGTTGGGTGTTGTTCGATTCACAGCTGACATTGAAGAACATATTGGGGATGCTGGTTGCAATTGCAGGGATGGTTATTTATAGCTGGGCAGTCGAGACTGAAAAGGCTTCTTCCAAGGTTACAACTACTCATACTAAACACAGTCTAACTGAAGAGGAACTTAATTTACTCAAGGAAGGATTGGAGGACATTCCCATCAAGGATTATGAACTTGGACAAGAATCTAAATAGCTCTTCACATTATATTATATTATTTATGTTGCAGACATTTAATTTAATCCCATCATTCATGCATGCAATTAAGGATTATTAATTATGATCGAGGTTAGGTTAGGAGAGGAGAGGAGATTTGATCGATGACATTTGTGTTAGTTTTGGTATAAATCCTTTTTGTTTGGCAATATAACTCATTGTATACAGAGTTTCTCATTCCATCATCCCTTCATTTAATTTATATATGGGTATAGTTAAGATAGTTTTCCACCTTAATTAATTCTACATTAATGAGATCGACGGTTAACTTTAATATGTAATTGCATAGTAGTTACAACTTACAACCGCTAAAAAGTAAGAGGCCGTTTACCAAAACTTACCCAGGTAAGTGCTTATTAGCAAAATTCATCACCATTGGTGTGATAGTGTACATCCACCAAAGGAGAGAGAGCAAGTTTATATTATCACAAAGAGATTACAAGTGCTTGTACAATGATCCTTGGATCCAAGATCAACAACTATCTTCAAGTCTTCAACTCTAATACTAAACACTAGGAACAACAATAATACTCTCACAAACTCACAAGTTACAAAGGAGGTATGCTTGGTGTAGAGTGTAATAGAGGAAGCAAAGGATAAGTTGGATGATAGAACAATGAGGCAAAGCACTTCTATTTAAACAAATACAAGTGCTAGTATGTCTTGAGATAGGGAACAAGAAAAGTGGTCATCCATAATGGAACATGGTCTCCATAATAAACAAATGGAGAGTATAAATGATGGTATGGCAAAAGGTATGGAAAAGGCTAAGGGTAAGATGAAAAAGGCTAGAGGGAATGGGTAATAACTTAGGAGGAAATCAAGGAAAATGGTCAAAGAGGTATGGGCTAAAACCCATGTGCAGTTGGCCATATTTTTTGATCCAGGCGGGTTTGATGCGGGAATGAACCCGCATGGAAGTCGCCTAAGTTTCAAAGCCTTCGGAGCAAACAGTGGACAGTACTAGAGCGGCTGAGTATGAATTCCATAAGGGCTGGCGAGTCAGCCAAGCAATTTTAGATTGGACGAGAAAGAAAGGCTTTGCAACAAGCGGAGTTGTACCGAAATTCCATTTTCCGGGCATACGAGAAAAGAGTCCAACCAAGCATATTCAAAGTGGGTTCCATGCGGGTATGAACCCGCATGAAAGTCGCCCGAGAATTTCTTCTTCGAAGCAAACAATGGACAAAGTGGGTTTCATGCGAGTATGAACCCGCATGAAAGTCGCCCGAAAACTTCTTCTGATCTGGGCGGTTTTGGGGCAGATACAAGCCGCGGCAAAGTCGCTTTCTTTATTGTTTGTTGTTTGGTTGTTCCTTCATCAGTTGTGCAACATCAAATGTAATATGAACTGTATTACAACAATCAGAACCTTTAATCAGACGGATCAGAGGCTCTAATTCTAAAGGCTCTAAGTCAAAAGCACCATGCCAAGAGGCGAGAGGTGAACCATGATCAGAGGCTCTTATCATATGCCGAAATAACTCCCTATTAAAGAAAACTATTGCTAAAAATAAGTAGTGAGCGGCTAAAAGAGCATTTACGGAACTTATGGAAAACACTTATCAACATATACCCATCATTGCTCATGACCATCAGTTGATAACACATCAACACATGACTATGAGTTAAGAATCATCGGTTGATGTAGTTTCTTGATTGATTCTCATCAGCTACTAACCATCTAATGCATCATAAATCAGTTTTTGCACCTTGTTGGTGATTTTAGTGTCACTGGTTCATTTATGTGTAATTGAAAATAATACAAGTTCTAAAAGGGGTTTTATGTTGTGATCTAAAACGAGTTAGATGGTGCGGAGTGCACGCTTGTTATAAGGCGAGTATGAACCCGGAAACGACGAAATGACAGAAGTCAAGGGGGTCGCGCCCCCTTGCGGGGTCCAAGGGGTAGAGCTCTGGTTGGTATGACCAGAAGCTCTGGCTGGTAAGAGGCTCTTCAGACTTAGTCTGAAAAACGTTGTTGGACCATAAGCTTTGGTTGGTTGGTTGGGTTCTTGACTATGCTTCTCCACTAAAGTTCTGGACCAGAACTTGTTAGATACTTCTGGTCTCTTTTCTGATCAAGTGGGACTAGAGCTTTTGGACTCACACGTCCAGGACTCTGAGGCGGTTACAAGAGCAGTTATTATTTATCTATGATCTTAGTTGTAATTGCTGTAACCATCTACTACTCCTAAAATTTAGCCATGATTGTCATTTTGATTATTACCTTACGTGAATATAAATACCAATTTATACTTGCGTTTTTGGACAAGGTTTTTGAATAATCTTCTTATACTCTGTAGAATTGCCCTCATTTTTGTGCCTACAATCGTGAGTGTTATTGAGTCTTATCTCAGATTGGATTTCGTGACCCCAGACATAGAGTCGGAATATCAATTCGGAGAGTGACTTAACAGGATTCTCAAGCAATCCGGTCATCTGACCGATTTCCCTTTTCCCACTGCTCTAACACACCTGACACTAAAATCCTTAGTATTTGCACCGTTAAACTCCGTTTTTTTTTGGTGCGCTACCTTGACCCTATGAGGGTGGCCCCCTCGATCTTGCCAAGGGCACTAATTAGCGAGGGATTATCAACGGATGGGTTTTGTGGTCAACCATTGCTAATACCCAATTTTCTAGTAGCGACTGTCCTTGGAACCCCACCAGCCGGCTCCATCGAGCGATCCTGGGTTTTAATTAGCTTATAGGAGTGTGCAATCTACGCCTCCTAGCTCGTGTTATTGCTTAACTAACCACTCCATATTTTATTATGAATACGATTATATGAATTAAACCTATGATTTCGCTAAAATCACAGACATATATATGTGCAATTAAATATTTCCAGTTTGTAGAAAAGAAACAAAAACGATATATGGATTTAGTTATGGTTAGTTAATCAAAGATAAATTGAGTTGAAGCTGGCATCTTATGTCTTAAATAGAGAAAGATGCCATTGTGAAGGAACACAGTAGTAGTGCTAGTAGTAGTTGAGCCACTTTAAATTTATTATATAATATAATGTAATATACACAAGATATTATTATATACATAAATCATGGATCACCACCTCCATGTTTCAAGCTAGCCTCCCTCCATATGGAGCAATCTCCATATTTCATTCCTACTTAAACATTTTAAACCATTTTTCTTCATATCAAGAGCCTGCCGGCTAAATCTAAATGGTGGCCTGGCCTGCCCTCAACTCAAACTTATCCTCATCCACAATTAATTAATTAATTAATACATTAAAGAAAATCTTGTTTTTTTGTTTCTTTATATATATATATATATATATATATATAAGTTGGAAGTTGGAAGTTGGAAGGACAAAAAACATATCAATGTCACCAAGAAGACAATGTTTGAATTCAAAAGATCCAGACAGAGAGACATGGGTAGCAAACTTAAAACACAAACCATCAAGTCTCGTCATGTTGTTTGGCAAAGACAAAGAAGATCATTAATCAAGAAGCAGCCACCACTGAATTCCAAAACCATCATCTCTACTGAATCAATTAGCAGCTCTACTAGTAATTCTGAAAGAAAAACAGCCACAGGAGCAGGTGTGATGATGAGTGACAAGTATCAGCCAAGGCTCTTCCAAGATATTGCGGGTCATAAAATTGTAGTTAAGACACTCTCCAATGCCATCCACCACAAAAAGATTGCTCCCCTTTATCTCTTCCATGGCCCCAATGGCACAGGGAAGACATCCACTGCTACAGTTTTTGCAATGGCTTTAAACTGCCAATCAACTCATCATACTAAACCTTGCTACATTTGCAAACCCTGTACTTCCTCCATCAAAACAACAACCACAATCTGCTCTGCAAATACAAATACAATTGCACCTGCCTTTCATAAAATCAAAACCACCACCACTACTACCTTCACTCAAATTCTCATCATTGAGGAATGTCACTTGTTAACTTCAGAGGCATGGGATGAGCTTATGACTTTAGTCAACTCTAATTCGTCTCTTGTATTTATCCTCATAACTACACATTCCCTCAATAATATCCCAAATAATATATCATCAAGATGTCACAAATTTTTCTTCCCAAAGCTCAAGGATGAGGACGTCACCAAAAAGCTATCAAAAATTCTTCTCCATCAAGGCATGCGCATCCAAAAACAAGCAATGAAACTCATAGTTGCCAAATCACAAGGCTCCTTGAGAGATGCCGAAAACATATTGGATCAGTTGGCCTTATTGGGGCCAACCATTAATACCTCAGTCACCCAACAATTAGTAAGTAAAATTATATATCTCTATCAAAGATTAATTATTTTGATCGATTATATATCATTTGTTCAATAATGCTATATATTCTCTTGGCAGGTAGGTCTCATTCCACAAAACAAGCTACTAGACTTCCTAGCAGTGGCAATCTCAGGAGACACCATCAACACAATCAGATATGCTAAGAAGCTGAGTGCATGTGTTGAACCAGCTTCCTTTCTATCTCAACTAGCAACTCTTGTTACAAATGTTCTTTCGGAAAGTGCATCATCGAAACTACTCAGTAAGAAAGATCTCATCTTATCTTAGTTTTACAGTTATTTATTAATTCATGCTCAATTGTGGTGTGCAGGCAAAACTCACTCAGCAAGATTGATCTACATCCTCAAGTTACTAGTTGAAGCAGAAAGGAAACTCCAGTCCTCCTCAACTGACCAGACTTGGAATATAATTGCAGCTTTTCTAGATGTGAAAGCCTCAACCATTGTATTGCCTAGAACCCCAAATTCATCATCTTTCAGTGAAGTAACATTGCATTCACGTAAGTTTCAAGAATGGTTCACGTATATATATATATATATATATATGTAGACATCCACAACAGATATCATCCTAGTAATACTAGCTAGTAGCTCCTGCAGGTGAACCACACAGATCTGTCAAAGGGAAGGATGGCATGAAAAAATCTAGCTTAATTGGCGACATGGATAAACTATGGAAAGATGTATTGGAAGGAATCGAAAGCTCGCACACACAAATATTCCTGCGTGACCAAGTGAAACTAGCGTCATTATCTGTCTCTAGGAGTAATGCAAATCTCCTAGACTGTTTATATATAATGAATGCCATTTGTGCATTTCAAAGCTAACATGGTTTTCTAACATCACTGACAGCCAATGCTATTGTACATTTGACTTTTAGAAGACCAGAAGACAAGATGGCAGCAGAAATTTCAGAAGAAAGCTTAGCAAAGGCACTTGAAGTTTCAATTGGTTGTCCAGTTACTCTCCATATGAGTCTGGAACCACAAACCTTGGGACAAAATGGTAAAAGTACAATTTTCTTGAGTGGAAGACATTCTCAACAACAAAATGCAACCGATGAATCCCTTGAACCATCTGCAATATTACCAGAGGGCTTAAGACTCACAAAGTCAAAATCCTGCTCAACATCTCAACGACCACACAGAAAAGGAAGAGACTTGAACACGGTTCGACTCCAAAACTTGACACATGTGTCTGAAAACACAACTCCAGAATGTCAAAAAAGAAGAGATTCAATACAATTAGCCAACAGGCCTAGGCATAGGTGGCTGTCTTTATCCTCAATACCACAGAGTGATGCAAGTGTTGAGCGGTACAGTCAAGATGTAACATATGAAAATTCAAACAAAGATAGAGATGACACAGTCAGAAAGATCCCCAAGTTCCAGAAAGGTTTGTCAAAGAGTTCAAAAGACCGCCGTTTCCAAGAACCTGAAGATCAACTGTAAGTTTTTTCCAACAACATATATAAATTTTACAGCAATATCTGGATGTTACCTAAAAGACAAGTAGTTGCATTGAAGATAAGATGAGTTTGTCATTTGTGCAGACAATCAAATCCTGCACGGTGCAGCGTTGACACATGCTGTTGAAAGTCAGAATCATGAAACGGATTTTTGTTCTCATCATGACCAGTTACAGCAGGGAACAATACAAGAATTTGACACAAGATTCCAAGCTTTGGGTTTAATTTTATGTTTTCAAGTTAAAAGAATGTGGTGTGTTTATAGAAAATATAGTACAAGACTGTATCTACTTTCAATCAAATACTCGTATTCTTTGAAAAGTGAAGTTATATATAAATGTTTGAATATGTTTAATTTTTGGCCTTAGGTAATTAAAGAACTCATTTCATGATCACTAAATAAAGCATCCAAAGGAAGAACTTAAAACACTAGTACTACAAGAAGTAGCTAGGTATCATACCAAACATAATTAATTGATTTAAGACTTGTAGTATACATAAAAATGCAATGTATACCATCCAAAACTTGCTTTCTTGAATGTACTAGATACAAGTCTCCATTCACATTGCCATTCAGGTCTTATTTTTTATTTTTTTTAATGACTAAGAAAATGGACAACCAGTATCATTTCAAATTTTACAATCTTTACCATTCATACACCCATCCCTCATTATTATTATTTACAATAATAGTAATCCAACACAACATCATCCATCTTCCTTCATTAATCTGCAATCACAAACAAGGGATCATCAATCAGAAACAAGGGATTTTTAAGGAACCACTTATACTTCCGCAAGGAATCAGTGACAAACCAAGGAACAACTTCAACAACAAAGCTATGCTAGCTATACTACAATCAGAAAATATATATATATATATATAGATTACGGTTTCAATGTAAACTTCATACCATATCCCATTGCTTGCATCTTATATTCCATTTAAGGTGACTACAACCTTACGTGCTGTAGGTGCATCACGATGTTCACACAGCCAAATGCCCTGCAACAGAACCATACAGAAAATGCATTCAGAAGTTTATCAACAATAACCCTCCAAAAAAAAACCTCTTTAACCAAGAGATGACAAATTATAAACAATTAAGCCCACAAATCAGACAGCAACATAAGTTCTCAAAAAAAAGGTCCATCAGCGTTCTTCAAAGCAACACTATGTGTTTGGAAAGTAATGTTAATCTCGTAGTTCTTTAATGTTCATTTTGATATTCGTCTAGTTAGCTTTGATCGCTAGACTATATAAAATCCATTTTGCCAACAAGCAACGTAAGTCATCAACCCTGAAAAGGAAAACAACTCTCCACCTTTATCTTCTGCCAAAACCCACAACTAATTGAATGCCATAATTGCTTACTACAAACCTTTCCCTTGAGAGAGCCAATGGAACACATCGTCAATAATCCCATACCACATGAGAAGCTAAAATAGCTCCATTAACACCAAGCTACCTCCCAATTTCAATGCAGATGTAGAAGATTATTAAAATACGCAATCATACCAAACCAAACAAACTCGGTATATATTTATATATCCCACTTAAAAGTACGGTTTGGGTTGGGATGTACACAAATCTGACCTCTACGGCTGTTTCTGTGAAATCACCCGACTTGTGCAAGAGTGAGTGAAAAGAAAATAAGAACAAAAACTAGTTAAAAGCAAGCAAAAAAAAAGAAGAAGAAAGAGGCACAAAGAATGTAAGGCATATTGAAACACAGTGATACAAGGAAAAGCACAAATCTCTACAACTCTGGAAACCTATCCGCTAGCTCCCTAACCACACTCACTCTACTACTCTAGTTCCACTTCATTAACAACTCCTATCAGGGTCACGTCCTCTGAATATCTAAAAATGTTATCAATCATATTAACAAATCAACTAGAATGTGTAATTGATTGCTGTCTTCACTTCTTTTTATTGTTCTGCAACAAAAAACATATTTAAAAGTTGTTGGATCATGGAAGTATGATGTGGGATCTTGCATATTTTTTCAATGGTAAATTTGGTTGCATGGTACAACAAGAGCAAGCATTGATTGTTCAATCTAGCACAAAGATTGTGTACTAGACTATCTCATGCAGCCATGTAGCATATATGAACTAAAAGAGCCTCAAAAACATTTGCAAGATATGTGTGTGTGTATATATATATATAGCAAGTACCATTTGTTATTGTAAACTTACATTGACCGAGAATTCTACATAAAACAAAGAAGGGTAACGTTGTATCACACATTATATAGAAATTATGATCCATAGACTAAGAATGTGATGCTGCTTTTTGCTCCATATATTTTAGCTACATTCACAAGTTGTCACACTAACAAAAGAATAAGTAGAAGAAAATATACACTTGGATTGATCTGTGCACCGCCTTGGAAAATTCTAGAAATCTCAATTATCGTGAATCAAAGACATTATCAGTTACCTGCCAAGTTCCCATGTTAAGCTTTCCATCTGTAATTGGTATCCTGACAATAAATATTTGTAATCACCACTGTCAGGCACTGAATATATGCATAAGAAAAAAGTAATACAAACTGAGATATCCCTACGTGAGAGCACAGCCAAACATTGATGACTTGATGTGTGCTGGCATATCATCTGGACCTATATATATATATATAGAAAGGTATAAGTCAACATCAACAAAGGCTAGAGTCTGCAATATTTTTCCCAAGTAATAAGGTTATAAATCAAGATATCTATCCCAGCAACATAAATCATGTATGTGAAAGAAGTAGCTAGGCACTAACTGAAAAAGTGGAAACATCTTGAATGTTCAAAACTAACCTTCCAGGGTGTGTTTCCATGGTGCAGACCTTCCCTGAAAGAGGAATAACACCAGGCTGTAGTTCAAAAACACAAAATTGCCGTAAAAAACAAAGAGGAAAAGTAACAAACCTCTGGGACAACCCTATTAAGAAAAGTCTCAGTGTCAGCTCGAACATCTGAGTCATAATTTTCATTGATAGTCAATGACGCACTGGTATGCTGCACTGTTTTACATAGTTTAAAGGATGCATTAATCATATGTTGAATTGAATGATGGGTTTTCAGACACTCAATCAATCAACAGAGACTTACAAAAAAGATTTGCAAGGCCGCATTTAAATCCTGATAAATCTTGTCCAATTTCCTTCAAGATCTGGTGCAGTGCAACACATGAGTTAGTTAATTTATAACAAGTGAAGCACAGAAATGTAACACTTTTTTATAAGCATCATATAGCCATTCTTTAACTTCATTTGCTCAAATAATAACACCTTAATTACTAAGACAACTAACTAACTAATTAAGGAGATATTATTATAGTGTTTAGAGGAGATTAACAAAGAAAGGACCAAGCAGTCATATTTCAAACATATGGAGGTTCTGCCTTAAGTTGTGCAATTGCTTGCATATCTATTATATTTTTGTGTTAATTGGACAAGAGTGTTTGTTAAAGGATGAATCTTTCATATTTTGTCTATCAATCACAGAAAGATATAATGCATTAATTATTCCTATGGTTTCATAAATTAGGATTACAATCGGAGTATGTTTAGTTTAGAACCCTAATTCTATAGAAATGAATTGGATTGGATTACCAAAAGCTGATAATGAAATAGCAGTGAGTGATATAAATTATAAATAAAAGAAATAAAACCTTGGGAGTGATAAGATGACAACCACGGTTGTGAGGAGGGAGCGTTATTGTCTTCTGAGCCCATTTGGGAGCAGCCATGGTTGAAGAATCGGTTAAAGTGGTGGGCGTCTGAGTATACACAGATTTCACTCCAAACTTGGAACGATTTGGAACTGCGGACCAGAATGAGAATGAGAATGAGAATCCCAAGGACTGCATTTCCTTAGATTAATTTGCCAACACGCTCGCTCAAAAGTAAAAGTAGTCTAATCTAGTCTTAGCAAATAAAAATATAAATAAAATAATATTTCATATATATATATATAGAGTAAACTACATATTTGGTCCTTATGGTTCATTGGTTATAATACTCCGAATCCCTAAAATAAAATATCTATGACTTACATCCTCATGGTTTCAATTTTTTAACGAGTTGGGTCCCTAAAAGTGACTCCGTTAGTTTTTGGCCGTTAAAACCCATATGTGCAAGGCACATGATGGGTATTTTGGTCATTTCAGCATTTTCTTTATTTACATTAAAAATAACCAAAACAAAACCCAATAACATATTGCCACGTGTTAATCTTCTTTCTCCCTCTTCCTTTCCTTTGATTAAAAGGTTTTCAAAACCTACTCCACCTGCAACTTTCTATTTTTTCCTTTTGCAACTCAAGGAAATCTTGAACAAGGGTTTGATGTTTGATTCTTGGCCTACAACTACCGTTATCATCCTCAGGATTATTGATAATATATATTTATATATATATATATTGTTAATATATACGTATGGACAGAGGCCACCGGCCCACCACCCTTCTTTCCCGGCGACAAAAAGAAACCCATGGTCATCTATTCTCTATTCTTCATTGACTCTTTGTTCTTCCCCTTCGAAGGGTTCGATTTCTACACAGGCACGATTCCCAAGAAATATGAAGGTTCATCGGAGCTTGTATGGTAAATGGGTCTGTTCTTTCTAAACCTCCGGTACCATAGGGTAGATATGTGGAGTTAGAGAGACAAAGAGGAATGGGAGGGAAGTGGAGTTGAAATGATCTCCTGGAACTTTCTAATTTATGTTTTGGATCTGGGTTTGCTTTGAAGACGACCGAGAGGGATGGTTCGTCGGAGAAGATGACCGGAGGGGATGGTTCGACGGAGAATATAACCGGAGGGGATGGTTCGCCGGAGGAGATGACCGAAGGGATGTTTTTTTGGTTCACATCTTAATCAAATCGACAACTTTTGGATTCATAAATGGTTCTTCCCTTCACGTATTTCCGATCGATGAGTTCCGGCGGAATGGAGAACTCGTTGAGCATACGGAGTGGGATCGCACCGCCGCATGGTTTGGCGTCGGTGGGGCTGCGTTCGAAGATATGTATGTTTCTACTCCGCCGGAAGCTAGCGATTCAGCGGCGGAGGATCCTGCTGGGCCACCGCCGATGGCGGCGACGCAGAGCTTTCGGCCGGAGATGGGTTTGTTTGAGGCGTAGATTACAAAGGGTTTGAATCTGGGGGTTGTTGGAGATTTGGAAGTGAAAGAGAGAGTGAGAGTGAGAGTGAGAGAGTGAAGTGGGTGAGCTCTGATGGGATTAATAGATCTCTATTATTAAAAAGAAAATAATGAATTTTTAATAGAAAAAATAAAGAAACTATAAAAAGATTAAACTACCCTTCTGATTTATTTCATTTAACGGCGGTTTTGGACGGAGCTAAAAATAGGGACTTAACACGTTATAAAATTGAAACTATAAGGATGTAAGCCATAGATATTTCATTTTAGGGACCCAGAGTGTTATAACCAATGAACCATAAGGACCAAGTATGTAGTTTACTCATATATATATAACACCGGCTCCATTATTTATTATTCACCACAAAATAACATTTTTCCTCCTCCGTTACTTTCTTTTTTATGGTTGTAGATGCATCCTCTCTCATTATATTTGTTTATTCGGAAAATTTCATTTATGCCCTTAAAAACTTCCATACATATATTTTTATAAAATTTGAAACTATGGATATATTCTTTTAAACATAAAAAAAACTTATTTACGTGGCTTATTTCTATTGGATAATGGTGAGTTTGCAAATATTGCATAATTTGCAACGGATATCACCCCTATATATAATATAATTTTAAACTTTACAAGAATATAAAAGTTTTAAAGGATATAGATGAAATTTTGTCAATTAATTAATGATACTTGGATGGTAATGAAATGTAATCAATCTAGTTTTATTGAATTAGAGACTATCGTTAGAAAATGGACGGTCCAACCCAATTAACATTGAGTATTTAGTTTTTATCAAATGAAATGACACATTAGACATCCTTAGGAATTTTCAATGTTATAAATAGTATTTCTTTCTTTTTCTTTTTAACAAATGAAACAGAAAATGTTTTATATTGAAGTGAATGGTAGAGTAAGATCCTAGAAATGAGATCTATTTATTGGATTTGCACTTTCCCTTTTTACACCTTTCTTTCTTTCTTTCTTTCTTTCTTTCCCAGTAGAATAAGAATAAGAATAGAAGAGTAGGCGTTGCATGGATTTTTGCTTTAAAAATACATTTCTGTTTTCTTTCTTTCTTTCGTTGTCTTGTTCATCATTATGATTTACAAACCCTCTTATTCAAATATATAGTTTAGAATAGAATTGAAGCTTCATTTGGATTGGATCAATGGCAATGCTACTGACGTCTCTCATGTTGTTAGTATTCACTTTCAGTGCTTCTGTTGCTGTTGCTGTTGCTGATGCTCAACAACAACAACAACCTCTCATCTCCCGGATCGCATTTGGTTCTTGCGCTAATCAAACCTCTCCCCAGGTTTCCATTCCTTAATTGCCTAGCTATTCACTGTATTTACTTCAACCACATATAACTTGCTTCTTCATCTTTCATGTATTTTATTTATTTAGGGTATATATATAGGGCTTGTGTTTCTATCTAATACATATTTAAATTGCAGCCAATATGGGATGCTATAGTAAATTTCAAACCCCAGGTTTTCATTTGGCTTGGGGATAATATATATGGAGACATCAGGCGCCCTTTTAAATTGTTTGGGAATCAGAGAACTATTGGGCCATGGAAGAATGTTCCTAGGTTTGTCCCTTCATCAGAGGATGAAATGCGATCCAAATACAATCTTGCTAAGAACGGTCATGGTTATTCTCGTCTTCGTAACATTTCCAAGGTGCTTTACTTACTACCTACGTTCTGCTATTAATTGCTGATTTGTTTCTACACTCATAGTGCAACTATATACATACGTATGTTGTAGGTTATCGGCACTTGGGATGACCATGATTATGGATTAAATGATGCTGGAAAAGAATTCAAACACAAAGATACCAACCAGAGGCTTATGTTGGATTTCTTGGATGAACCCCATGATAGTCCAAGGTAATCTTTACTTCATTCAAACTTTACATTCTCAGTCTGCTCAAACTAGTATCATTCTTGATGGTGTGACAAGCTTATGTTTAACTATACTATACATGTATTGATATATAATTCTCAGTCTGTTTTTTGATTGTCTTTTTTAGACGCAAGCAGGCTGGTGTTTATGCATCTTACACTTTTGGTCCTCAGGGTAAACAGATCAAGGTATTATTTGTTATACTTCCTTTTCTTTTTCCTTGATCAATACACAAGTTATTTAGAGTTTCTTGCCTTGGTAATGTTAGACGACTTTGCTTCAGGTTATTCTTTTGGATACTAGATACCACAGAGACCCCCTGCGCAGTGATGGAACCATTTTGGGAACTGCACAATGGACTTGGTTACAAAAGGAGTTGAATGAGGGACCATCAGCAATAACCATAATTGGTTCATCTATTCAGGTATATATAATATGGATCTACTTTCTTATTCCACCAACAAATAATCATTTATTCCATAACTTATGTAGGAATTGTCATGTTGCATGTAACCAAGTGCACTATCATGTCATAACCAGTAAGGATTAATATGTTGCATAGCAGGTTTGTTAGTTTGAGGTTTAGGATTCACAATCTGAGTATAATATTTTCAATTATCATTGTTAAAAGGAATCTTAATTGTAAACTGTCATCATGTTTTTCCTATCTCTGAATGGCTCTATATGTCAGAGTCAGACCCAGGATTTGTTTATTCCAGTCCAGTAATCTCATTTGATAGCTAGGAATATTTCCACAAAACAATGTCAACTTTGTTACTAAGACTGAACAATAGGCATGCAGTCATAGAATTTAAGCTACCAAAATTCAACTGATATATTTGACTTGAAGGAACTTTTAACCAATTGGGATCCCATGATGACAGATAAGTTATCTTATTACATCTAGATTAATGAAATGAGGCATACTTCTAACAGACCTTACGCCTTAGTTAAGGCTTGGTGTACTCAAGTGTTTCTCTGCAATTACCCCCCCCCCCCCACAAATCCTGAAATTGTTCCCTTATATTAAACTGGAAACTTGAATGGCATTTATGTCCTTCCATAATTGCTAGTTATGTTCCACTAAATTTCAAGGGAGAGATTGATTCTGTTTTGGTTCCTCATTTTCTGTTAATGTTAATGTTGTTGTTTTATTCTGTTTTCCACATCATATATCTACTTTATCCCAATGCAGAGAGAGAACATCATTTGTTGTATGTGTATTTTTTGGAATATGGTAGGAATTGTTTGATTGCTTCATCATGACAATAGTTTTACTTCTACACATGATATTTCTTGGTAACTTGCCGAAGTATATTATTCCTTCCTCAATCCTCAGTAGTAGTTGAATGGCGGAGGTGATCTCTCAAATACTTGTTGCTCCAACACTTTTGTCATTGTCCCCTCCTCGAACATTCAAGCTATGATGTATTTCATGAGTTTATGGTGCATTGATTTGGAGCAAATTATGAATAAGGGTGTTATCCCATGTTGCTATATTGCTAATGGGGATCATAACTACTACATTGATATGCCTTCCAAGACTGTACTTTTCTGGTTTAAACAATCTTCTAGAGAGAGTTCAGTGACCCCTTAATTACTTCTATTTGAATGTTTGTTTTCTAAGGTGTTGACTTTTGGTGCCTCACTCAGGTTCTGTCAAACCTTTCAGCCTGTACGGGTCCTTTATTCTACATGGAGAGCTGGGGACGTTTTCCAAGCGAAAGAAAACGTCTGTTTAACTTGATATCAGATAGCAAGGTAACAATCTCTGCATGTTAGTGAGTGAATTACTTACTAATGAAATATAAACAGAGTTGCTAAATGTTGTTTCCATGCCTAGAGAGATGGGGTTTTCTTCATAAGTGGAGATGTTCATTTTGGAGAAATAACACGATTTGATTGTGCCACTGGGTATCCCCTGTATGACATTACCTCAAGTGGCCTTACCCAAGCTGTTGAGAAGGTAATCCCTTCTTTTTTACATTTCGTGCTACAATTCTTGGCATGGCTGACACCTACTACTATGAGAGTTATCAACAACAACTGCAAACACAAATCATGCACATATGGTATGTATCATCTCTTTTGTCTTTTCCTATTTCCTATTTCCTATTTCCTTTCTCCCATCTGAAATATGATCAGGCATTAATGTTCTAACTTGATTGGTATTGTATGCAGGACAACCTAATTTTGGGGTGATACAAGTCAACTGGGATGCGAATCCAGTGAGCTTGAGGTTTGAAGTGAGAGGTGTAAGTGGAGAGGTGGTTAATAGTGTGAGTACCTCATTGTCAGAGCTTCGAGCCAGAAATCCCCACATGAAAGCAGGAGGAGACCATAAACACTGCACTCTTGAAGTTGATTTACCATGGCTTGTCAGGCGTCGCTTGGCTATCCTATTCTCTTCTGTTGTAGCTGGTATGTTTTCTTCAATCTCTTCACAATCTACTTGATAGTTGATACCACAAAGGTGATTTGTTTATGATACTAGTTTGAATTTTGATTTTGAATGCGTTTATATAAAATCCATAAACACTTTTAAATAAAGGGTAGCAAAATTCAAAAAATGGATATGGAAATCTCTGCTAAAGTGATTATGTTTGTTTGTAGTGGTGATTGTTGTGCAGCTAGGAGTATTGTACGTGGTGATATCACTGATGGTTAAATGCCACCGGAAGTGCAAGCGTGACTGACCTTTATGTAGATGCTTCGTTATTCCAAAGAAGAAAGTTGTCTGCTAACTGATCATGGAATCACCTGGTAGGTAAGCTAACTAAAGCTCACATTATTTCGTGCGAAATGTATTACGTGTTATGGAGGAAGTGTGCATATGTTCTGAAGAGAGAATATGCAAGCTCTATCTCTCTCTCTCCCCCCTTGTATAAACAAAGCAAGATGTTAATAATACCAGATTACCAATGCCATTCAGGGTTTAGTTGCTTGATTTCGTAGTTATTTATTCCCCGGAAACTATTGGTTACAAAGGCTTTATAATGACAATATACACAAAATAACCCCCAAGTAAGAAATTTGATGTTAAAGTTCCATTTCTATAAATAAAGTAACCTTTGTCTCACAATCTTTATCTTTACAAGGGTGGGATGGGAGTAAGTATTGCATTCCATGTCATTTAAAAAAAAAAAAGTAATGATGAAACAAATAGAATCAAAATGTAACAACAACCATGAAGAACCAATTAAAACTAGGTACTTAGGAAGGAAGGAAGGAAGGAATACCAGAAAAGTTCACTCCTCAATATCCTTACAAACACTATACAGCAAGCAGCCCACCTATGACTATGACTATGACTATGACTATGAGTATGTACCACATTTTTGCAGCAAAAGGAAATCAAACAGGGAGTCTTCCATCAATAGCATCTCGATGAATCACGTATCGAAATATACAACTTTGTGACAACCAACATATGTACTTGTCAGCTTTACCTTTAACATTTCTTTTGATCGCTTTCTGTTGACTTTCCGGTAGACAAGCATTGACCATCTTCAAAAGTCCAGGAACAGTCAATTCCATATCCTTTGCAAAGTAATATAAGATTTTTGGTACATATATCTTTGATTCTTTGTGAATGTATACAGTTGATCGTATGAACTCTTCTTTAGCAATTCTCAGATCCTGAAATACATTCTGTGCTTTGTAGACTCGCACCTATCATGTTCAATAGTAAGTAATTCTTCACCATCAACCATCAACCATCAACCACGAATTAGAAATAATTAATCATAAAAATTTGAAATATTAATTTGCATGCATACCGCTGGATCAGAGAATGTCCCTAAAGAGAGTGCAAAATGGACAAGAGGCTCAGGGTATTCAATAGCATAAACATGTTGTTGGGTAGGCACTGTTGTCAACTTCCTCCCTGGAGATAGCAATGATTGCAGCCACTGATGAACACACAAACATTACAACTTCAAATATATATTTTATTTTCAGATGATATAGAAGAAGACGATGGATGAGATAGATAAAGATAGGAGGCAAACCGAGGCTCTGAAGTGAGATCGGATTCCTAATATAGAGGTCTGTATGATATATGCATTTATACACTCTCCACCCACGTTATAAGTTGCCTGAATTGAAACCACAAAACAAAAAGAAAATTTTCAATTTCTAGCATTTCTTTCTATGGAAATAAATTAGAAAAAGCACAACCTTAATTTAATTTAATTTACCTTCAAAATGGAATTACTTCTTGAGTTATTATGAGTTCCATATGCTAAATGTGCCTGCAAGAAACAAAATGTCACACAAACCTTTTTATTTTAATGTTTGTTTGCAAGCTCAGGCTAATTCACCTACATGCATCACCAAAGCATTATGAAGGTTGATCCAAAATGCAAGCTTCTGTTCACGCTTCATTTTCCGAGGGTCAATATTCTCAAGTTTCTTTATCAGTGTTCTATAAGGTGAAAAAAACAAAATCAAGTAAAAAAGGAAATTAACCAATTGAAAGATATCAAATAATAATAATTTGAGATACCTGAAATGTTTTAGCATCTTCTCAGCATAATTGAAACCATCATCATCTAGGCCTATTTTCAGGACTTCTATCATATCTGCATATGGTCCCTTTTCATCTTTGAAGCCATCATATTTACTGTCCTCCTGATTGCAATACGGACTCCACGTAGTATCAGAAAGGTTTCTAGTAGTGGAGGAGGACATGGATGAAGCAGAAGATCCCTGATGAGATTGATTTGGGTCCCCAAGCTTGCTGTAGATAGAAGATATACATCTGACTATATCTTCAGAAAGTCTATCATCTGTACAAGGAGTTCCAAGGTGATCCCCAAGGCTACGATGGGTACGGTTACCACTTCTTCTCTCCTATATATATATATATATATAGTTACAACCTCCTCATAAGTCAAAAAGCCACATATTTCTTGTAACATAGGGATCAATATATATATATATATGATCAAAACCAACAAACCAACCCTAGTCTAGTGCAAGTCTAATGGAGAGATGCATGCATGGTACTTACTCTTCTAGATGATGAGTTTGGAATGGAAGAATCAGAAATTCCTCCCTTTTGCAGTTTGCAATGATACCCACTTAACCAAGCATCGGCCTTGACTTTGTCAGCAGAAACAGTAGGTAGCAAATGTGAAGGCGTTCCATTGGTCTCTGTACTGTGACGATGGTGGTCAAAAGATGTGCGATAGAGTGAAAGCAGATACCGTTCCAAATGAAGTATTTCTATTTCAATGGAGGCTATCTCTTCAACCAATTCCACAGGTGACTGTGTATGTATACAACAAAGAAAAGATTGGCCAATTAAAATGTTGTCATATGAAACTGATAGAAGAGGCATATATATATATATATATATAAAGGAAAAACAACCTTTGCATTTGGTGTGCCATCTGAAGCAATGGAAGAGAAAGACGGTGTCATCTCTGACTCTGACCAAATAGAGGTTTGATCATGCCCAAATTTAACCTGTGTCAAAGATACAAGGTTATGCTATATATAAGATATAAAATATTCAACAACAAGAATGTATTATATATATATATATATATTGTGTTCCAAATTCCCAAACCTCAACCCATGTTAACATCTAGGAGTAGATAGATGTTATAAGTGAGTGATACATACATGGAAGGATGGGTTATCTTCACAACAAATAAAAGTTTCAGCCGTGATTACTTACTTGTTTATGATCATTATAACATATTGATTGATTGATTGATTGATAGCATTGGTTTTGCACAAGATCCTATGACTTTATTGAGAAGTAAGTTAGATATTTGACTAATAGACAAACACTTGCGTTATACAATACAGAATGTGCATTTATTTATTTAGGGACAATGTGTAGTAATGAAGTAAAGACTTGAGAGAGGGACAATGTGTAGTAATGAAGTAAAGACTTGAGAGAGGGACAATGTGTAGTAATGAAGTAAAGACTTGAGAGAGAGAGAGAGAGAGATAAGTAGTTAGTTCCATTTTGCAGAAGAAAGACCCATGATATATGAATCTTATTATTATTATTTGGAATTGATATGGATTTTGTTAGAATTAAACATGTCAACTATGTGTATGTATGTAGTGTTTAATTGTTAGATACAAATTAAGTTTGATATATATGATGTAAGGTGTTTGAAGTGATAGAGGAGAAGACTAACTGGGGATAAGTTGTAAGAAGGTCTGGGTCTGGGTGACATATTTACAACACAATGTTGTTGATCATGCCCATTAACATTATTCCCAGTAGAACCACTGCAACTGCAAGCAACATGAAATCACATTAATTTACCATAAATATATTTCAATGAAGATGAATTAATTCACATGAAAATGAAGAGGTCAAAAACAGGGGAAATTTTGAAAATAAAGATAAAACCTTTTATTTATTTATTTATGAGGATGCATGTTGTTGAAAATGAAAACAGTTTCCGATGATATAAGGTAAGAATAGAATAAATGCTTAATTGAAGTTTAAAGCAAAGCTAACAGAAGAAGAAGAATGAAAAGTGAAGTTATGTACTGTACTGTACCCTTGGAAAGTGGGAGTTGAATCGCAATTCACCTTCAGCATCACGTACTTATAATCAAACTTTGTGTTGTGTTGTGTTGTGTTGATAGATACAGAAACACAAAGAAAGAAAGGGATATAAAGAAGATGATGATGACCGACAGTATATATATATATATATAATTCTGTATTTTATAATAATAATAATAATAGTAGTAGTAGTAATGAATTGGGAATTGAGAGCATCATTAATTTATAGAGAGGCAGAAGAAGGAAGACTAGTTAATGTTAATAATAATAATTATAATAAAAGTTAAAAGAAAGCTCAAAGAAGCAGGAAGAGAAAGAAAGCGACAAACTTGAAGAGGGAGGAAGGGGCAGGCCAAATACATACAGATCTTCCTTCCTATTTAGCATTATTATTATTATTATTATTATTATTATTATTATTATTATTGAGATAGATAAAGAGAGATATGATTTTGGAACAGGTGGGGCTAAGGAATGGTGTGGTGGGTTATTCATCAACAAATACACTACTACTTTACTTATTTACATTCTTTCTTTCTTTCTTTCTTTCTTTCTCTTTCTTGTAGTATATATATATATATAGTAGTAGTTGCAGTAGAGAGAGAAAGAGAGAGAATGCAATAATGGCGGATTGTGGGGGAGGGAAACAAATGCTGCTGTCTCTCTTCTTTCTCTTTTTTTTTATTTTTATTATTATTTTTCTGTATACTGCTTTTGTTCTATCCAAGGTTTTAAATGGCGTGAGGCATGGCGTGACGGCAAGGTCAAGCCTCAAGCCTTACGAGTTACGGCGAGGCCATGGCGTTTTTTAAGGCGCGACTTAAGGCGACAAATTTTTATATATGTTATATATACATATGTTTATCTGAGCCAGTGTAATGAACAATAATGATTAAACAAATTAAATTCATATAAAACTACAAACAAAAACAAAGGAAGAAAACATCCATTCATATTTTTTTATACAAGGTATGCAAAATATAAATAAAAAAACCCAACTCACGCTTTATAACCCGCCATAACGCGCAATAACACGCCTTATAACCCGCCATAACGCGCAATAACACGCCTTATAACCCGCCATAACGCGCAATAACACGCCTTATAACCCGCCATAACGCGCAATAACACGCCATAACGCGCCTTACTGCAAGCCACGCCTCAGAGTCGCGCCACGGGCTTTAACGTGGTGTCGAGGCCACGCCTCGACGTTATGGCGCGCCATAACGCCGCCATAACGCGTTTTTTAGAACCATGGTTCTATCTACTTCTTCCACATATATAAACCCTATAAATTTTATATGAGATCAAAATTACGTAATTTACATAAAAACAGGATTTACTTTTCTTTTAAATTCCTCTTTTAATACCATATGATATTATTATTATCAAAACAAATGCTTTACTAGTATATATATAGCTTCAAAAATATTAATTTTAATCTGGGAGATCAAATTTAACATCTTCTTTAAAATAGATAGTTTTTAAATTATAAACTATTAATTAAATAAACACGTAAAATATGTCTTTTTATTTTAAAATAAATTGTAATAGAAATACATTTTTATAATGATGAATAACAAGTACAAAAAATGACGATGAAAGCAAGTGTTGTAAAAAGATGAAACAAAATATTGATACCATTACATTGTCGTCATATTTAATTATTATGTTTGAATAACTATAACAAATAGAATCATCTAAGTACGTAAAATGAGTTTCTATGCTCAACATATACTTAGCTTATGAAAAATATCTTTCATAATACGAAAATACATCTATATCCCTTTCTTTTCATGTTTTAAGTCTTTTCCGACTTATTTTCTTCCAAGATTCAATCTATATCATGTAATCAATAACAAGAAATGGAGAACAAATCAATGCCATCAAATGTTATATTGTATTATTGAGAGAGAAATTGTTTATGTCATAGAAATTAGAAAACACATAGTTTTAAGCTAAATGATCTATTAAAGCCTGTGAAGAAAATAACTAATAAAGCTATTTATACCTGCGAAAGTTACATGTTGACTTTTCAATCCTATTTACAGATAAGCCCTTTAACACTTGAATACAACATTTAATTCTAAATATGGACGTTTACCAAACACTTATTCGGGTAAACGCTTACCGATAAAATTCAACATCATCCCTTACTTATCAAACAATATTTTAGTCTATCAAAACGATTTCGTATGCAACAATTTACCGGGTAAGTGCTAACCGTGGTAAGAGTCGTTGCAATCACTTACCGGGTAAGACTCTCGGAACTTGCCTTTGTTCTTACCGGTTAGATTATTGGTCCAGCTTGCGATATTCATCCGGCAAGATAATGTGTAGTAAGCATTTACCCGGGTAAGAGTTTGGTAAACAACCCCAGCCATTATCCTCCTCGTTCTACTTCCATCTTCTCTTTTTATAAATGTTGCCTTGAAATCGAAACTAATAAGAATAGGTATCGTTTACTAAACGCTTTACCCGCTAATTTCCCCCACTAGATGAACATGTTAAGGGTCGAGAATCTTACCCTGTAAACGCAATGATAAGGATGGAGAGTCTCATACGATAAGTGAGGGTGACAACTCTTACACGGGTAATCACTTACCAGATAAAATAAATTATAGTGTTAACTTCTAGCGGTAAGCGCTTGCCTGGTAGGCATTTGGATAAACCGACCCAAGCTCAAACAAAACCAAACGACTAAAATCAATGGTCCTGCTTGCAATATTGGATCTTACAAGGTCGGGTTCGAATGATTAGTTGATTATTATTGTGTAAATAAGTAAATAGTTTAAAGAGTAAACTATTTTTTTTATTCCAGTGGTTTGTAATCGTTTGATCTTTTGTCATGAGTCTAATATTGTCAAGAAATTTGTTAAGTATGGGATATTTTAGTTCTTATCTAATTTTCTATTAAATATACTAGATATATATTAAATAAGAATCATAAAAAAATTAAAAACCCTAATAACCATTAATCATATGCATAAATTCATCCGGTTCAAGTAATATATGTTTTATTCACAATATAGCTACCACAAAGGTATACATATTGTCGGTGTATGGAAGCCAATTATACACTCACTCTTTCATTCTCACTCACACACACATATGCTCATTCCTAAAAAAATTGGTATTTATGACATAACATCCCTAACTTTGCAATTATCACATAACATCACAAATGAATTAACGTTTCATGCTAGCAATATTGCATTTCTTCGTAATATGAAACAACAATTGGGTTGATAGATATGCTCACTACATTATTTAACATCATCGTTGTTATTTCTTAAGTTTTAACCTATGGCGTTTACATAATGAAACAATCATTGCATTAACACATATGTTTACTAAGTTTTAAACCATCGACTATGATATAATGTTTCATAGTATGAAACAAGACTTGTGTTCACTACAAAGGAAAAGCTCATTACCGAAGCCAAATTCGTCAGTAATGCTCGATTTTGTAGTAGTGGTTAACGCATAATATTTCGTTGTTAAACAACGTAAAACGACATTTCAATTTCAACTATGTAGTGTTTCACATTGTGAGCCCTGGTTCAAAGTTATCTTCTCGTATCAATATTAGTGAGAAAAATATGGAAACTAAATTTGACAATTATTAAGGATGACTACTAAAATAAAATAAAAATGTAATTTGTTTAGTTGTTAATTAATTTAGAGTAAAATTCACTATTGGTCCAATTCAACGGTTTTCGTCTCTCAAGTTTATTTCAACAGATTGACCCCTCACATTTGACATCTTTCAACAAGTCTCCCCCCCCCCCCAACGACCGTTAACTTTTTCTGTTAAATCCAATTAAATGAGGGGTATTTTAGTCATTTTACACATTTTTTTGTTGTTCTGATTTTTATTAAGAACATCAAAGTACAAGGACCTATTATGTATTTATATATTTGTATTATATATATATATATATATAGACGCGGGTTCAAATGCGAACTCAAATTTAGTTGTGAACGTGAGGACAAATGAGAGTGCGACACATGTCTGAATATAGATTATTCAGACTGAATATACGTGTCCCATTCAAAAAAATATTCAGACTGAATATAGTATATATCCAGTCTGAATAATCTATATTCAGACACGTGTCGCGGCTCATTTGTCCTCACGTTCACAACCAAATATGAGTTTGCATTTGAACTTTCCTCTCTCTCTCTCTCTCTCTCTCTCTATATATATATATATATATATATATTATACATGTAATATAGACACAAACCGTCGATGACCTACGCGGCTCCGCCCACCCTCTTCTCCATCGATGACATCCGTCTCCCGCCCCCTTATCCGTTTCCAGGTGGCCGCCCATCGTCGGCTAAACAAAGACGATCCCACTACCATGAACCCATCTCCTTTGACTCGAAAAGCAACAGGGACGATGATGTTGTTGAATTTTTATAATATATATAATCCATAGTTATAGAAATTCAAACAACATAATTTTCGTGAACGATTATGTCATCTATCAATTATTAGGTTAGATAAACAAAGATGAGTTCGGCCCTCACCAAGAAATCAATCACGATTTCCAATTTATAGAACAATATTAACACAAGCATAAAGATTTGAGCTTTATCTATATAAACTTTGCTTCATCTAGAGAAGACACTCAAAATGCGATCCACAACAATCGATTATATCCTTTGGGATAGAATCGATATAAAGAAAGGGGTAGAAGCAGAATTGTTCACTTAGTGAACACAAACTTATATTGAAATACACAACATTAAAACCAACCTGGTAATCGTTGATGATACGATACAAACTGCACGGATTGAATCCTGTCCTTAAAGGTTTTATACGACTACTCTTCATGCTGTGAGTCTCAAAGTCGCAAAGCCCCATGATTTGATACAGTAGTAATATTTAGATTATCAACAGCAATGACAATCAAAGCTAAAGCAAAGTTGATGTAGAAATCGATGGCAGGTAAAGAACTTAGACGCAGGGAGAGAGTTGTAGAGGAAATTCTTTTCAGTTCACCATTTCACAAAGCCTTAAGCCATATCAAATAAAACCCAAAAAGGGGGAACTTCCTCCCCAAGACTAGGAGCCACTAAAAGGGGTTGGAGACTAAGTCTCCAACTAATTTTCTTCTTTAAATAAAATGTTATTTTAAAACTAAAATTTCAAAATATTTAATTCATAAATATCCACATATTTAATTTCTAAAAAACGAAATTAAATATTCAAAAAATCTGAAAAAACAATTAACAACTTTTAATTAAGTAGTAATTATCTTACTCTCTACAATCTCAAAAATTAACGCGTCGTGCGAAATACGCCTCCTTGCGTCACATCGCGAGTTGTTAGACCTTCCACTCATGATCCCCACCATGAGTCCACTAACTTGTTCAAAACCCACTTGAGACGAAAAGCTTATAAGGTCCTTTAACAATTTTATTCTTGCCAATATGGGATGGAAGAAACTTCCAACCTCAGTATAATTTCCAACAGATGTATGGACCATCGTTTACACAAGTACAATATGCAATTGTTTACGGGATACCAGAGTTGCTGTTGTGATCTCATGGTGCTTGCTGCCGTGATTTCATGGTGGTCGTCGGACATGGTTCCTGCCGGCGATTTGGAAGTTATCCAACCTTCATCAAGAAGCAACTTTCCCCTCCTTAAACCACCACCTACAACGCAACCAAACAGGTAGCCGAAGTTGCAGGTTTGGTTTGTGAAAGACGGTGGGTTACGGTGGTGTGGTGATGGGTTTGGTTGCGGAGTTTCGGTTTTTGTGGGTTACTGTGGTGATAGGTTTGATGAAGGGGATGAAGAGAGCTTTAACCTGCAACTCGTGGCCTCTACTCATTCCATTTTTTATTCTTGACACGAAAACCACCGACAACTCATCGTCGATTCAAACCCCTCCTAAACCTCCGGCATGACCCCCTCCCATTACTGTGATTTGCTTATGTGGTTTCATTACGTTTCTCTACAAATTTCATTCGTTCCTTTATGTTTGGCCCTTGTGTTTTTTTGACCGGAAATTTTGCCCCTGTATGTGTGTTTTTTTGTAGCTTCCTTTCATTTCTATGGTTCGGAGATGTGGAGTTACATGTTTGGATTTGATTTGGGTTTTGTGGGTTACGATGGTGACGACTTTGGTGCTCGGAGTTGGTGGTAATTTGGTCTATGTGGTTTCGTCGTCGAAGATTGTTTGGTTCCGACGACTTGTCACAACGATATATTTGTGTGTATATATATGAGATAATTATGTAACAGGTCCTTGAAGCTTAATGAATTTTGTAAAAATAAGAAAACTAAGAAAATAGGTAAAATGACTAAAAAATACCCTTCATTTAATTAGACTTAACAGAAAAAGTTAACGGTCGTTAAGGGAAGGGACAAAACTTGTTGAAAAATGTCAAATGTGAAGGGTCAATCTGTTGAAATAAACTTGAGGAACGGGAACCATTGAAATGGATAAACGTTAGGGACCAAAAGTGAACTTTACTCATTAATTTATACAATTATTAATACACCTTTTATTTATTAACTAAAAAAGAAAATATAATTACATAAAATGATTGGTTCAAGTTAGACCTAATAGTTTTCACAATTAACAATGCCAAAATAAAAAAACACTCCAATCACATTGATTTTACATGTGATTACAAAATATGATCAATGCAACGATGAGTGGGAGATTTACCTGTGACATGTTACGTGAATTATATGTAATTTTATATGTATGATTTAGTTGTTTTCATGTTTTTTTATTATTTATTGTTCATATTTGAAACTGACTCAACGGCTCTACGTAGTATTATTTTTGGTTTGACTTTGTATCCAACTGTTAAAATTTTACATCGTTTGTGAAATTTTGAAAGAAAAAAAATATTCACTTAAAAAAAAGGGTCCCTTTCCTTAAATGAAATTTGTTTGAAAGAAGAAAGAAACGAAAAATGATGATCATGTGATGTTTGGTGGGTAGACGAATGGAACTGAACCACTACCTCCCATATATATATATATATATATATATATATATATATATAGGGTTAGGTTTAAATGTGAACTCAATTTTGGCTGTGAACGTGAGGATGAATCTCAGCCACACATCTTCGGTTATGGTGGACGTCCTTGGTAGAGCTTATTTATGATTTCGTGCTGAACCTGGTAAACGAACAAATAGGCGATCACGGAGGATTGACGCGATTCATGGGAGGGTGGAGATTATTAAAGAAGGGGAACCAGGTCAAAGCCGCCTTTATTGACCGGATAAGTGGCTGAGATTCGTTCTCACGTTCACAACCAAAAATGAGTTCACATTTGAACTTTCCTATATATATATATATATATATATATATGTTATTTTAACGAACCCACCCACCCACCAAATTAAATAAATGCATATAAAATCTTAACAAAATAATTGAGGTTGACACAAAATATCATAAAGGGTCCCTTCCTTAAATTCCCCTATCAATTCAATTGTGTGTTAGGTACCCATAATTGCCTCAATTTATTTATGCTTCTTATTATTTTATAATATAAAATGATTTCCAATTAAGATCACTAATAATACATCAAATCCAAACCTTAATTAATTAACCACCTCACATTCTTCTTCTAACTTTATTAATTATGTATTAAAGAAAGAATATATGTATATATACAAGTGGGTTAAAATGTGAATTCAAATTTGATTGTAAATGTGAGAACAAATGAGAGTGTGTCGCTTGTCTTATTCAGTCTGAATAATGAAGAACATTTGGTATGAATAACGAAGATGGAATTCATATATTTAATCAGTATGAATAACACACATTCAGAGTAAATAACACAACATTCAGAGTGAATAACACATCATTCAGTCTAAATATAGTCGGACTGAATATGACACGTGTCGTGCTCTTTTTTGTCTTCATGTTCATAACTAAATTGAAATTCGCATTTAAACCCACACCTATATGTATAATATATCTCATTTGTATAATTAATATAACTCAATCAATTGAGATATTTATAAAAATAATAAAGGTTTATTTATTATAATTTTTTTATTTATAAAAAATAATTATAGTTTATCAATTAAATTTTTATTTATATTTGGACCATTATGGCCCAAATATACTTGGGCTCTCATAACGAATTACTACTACTACTACTACTTGATGGAGTTCATGTTCACGGAGCAGGACAAGGACCACCAAGAGAAGATATACATGCATACGAGTTAATTGGTCTTAAAACCAAATTAATCATACATTCATTAATTTACACAATTAATTAAGGAAAATAAAAATAAAATCTTGTCGTTAATTAACTTTTTAGGATGCATGGACAAAATCTAACTTAATTCTTTCATGTGTCACCGAACCTTGAATAATAAAAATATATCTTCCCTTCTTTAAAATTTTCCCTTACATCTCCAATTAGACTTTGGACAAATACAAACTCTATTTCTTTTTAAATTTCTCATAGTATTACTTGTTTCTTTAAGAAGATTAATTTAATAGGTTGTCATATGGTATCAAAAACAAGGTCTAGCTACCACTCTAGAGACTCATGCATTATCTTGACATTTTAGGACAACTTGTGTCTATATATCTAGCCTTCGTTGGAGGGAGCATGCGAATTCCCACATTATACCATTCATCCTCAAGCCAAAGTGGTTCAACGAGTCGTCTAACCAATTGAAAACCTAATGAGTGAATTCAAACAAGATGAGAAGTTTTACAAATTCTCCTTAGTAAACAACTGGTATAATGTGTCGTGTCATCAATGTGTGACACTGAACCTATGTGAGCAAGCCGATTCTGGTAAACTTATACCAAGGTAACAAGTGCCCAAGATGTGGACTAACATTAAATGCATGAGTTTCTATAAAAGTAGAGTACACCACAAAGTAAAGAGGCTTTAAAGACAGAAAAATCTATTGGTAATCCACCCGAAAAAAGCCACCCGTGGAGAAAGTTGATTACCAGCAGTCCCAACCGGCCCCACACGAAACTTGCCTCCAAGGACACCAATGTGAGGGGGCATTTTAAGGCTTAGTCAGCGGCTGAGGCTAGACGGGGGTGGGGGTGTGGGGGGGTGGCTCTGATCGAACCCAGGACATGTTATGTATTTGGGCAAAGTCTCCCCACCTCTTTGCCAACTGAGCTACACGCTAGAGCCCATCCCTGGAGAAAGTGTGGCCAATAATATTGATTACTAGCGGATTACAAACATATTTTCAATCACCGATGGAAAATCTGTTTGCAATTATCGTAAAAAAATCTGTTGGTAAAGCCTCTTTGTTTTTCTAGTGGTACTTCTCTCGTGCTAGGTGTGCTTACAAGAAGCAATTGCAAGAATTCTCCCAAGCTAGAAGAGTGTGTGTTTTTCGTTCTTTCAATAGTGTTGTTGGTAGATCTTTAATTGTGAGTGTGAGACAAAACTGTTAGTCAAATACATGTTATGTTGGTTTTTCGTTACTATCGTATGCAACAATCTATGATTCTTTAATTTATATAAATAAATAATTAAAATTTGAAAAGATTTGAGTATTTATATTCAGTCGATCTCTATTCTATAGATACTTGTGTGTTTGTCATACTCATACATCCCAACCAGAACCAAAAGTATTGAATTAATTAATTTCGATAATTTCAGTTACTTTTAGTTATTCGGTTTTGTAAGTATCTTTCCTTGTTAAATCTTGTAGTTCATTTTCATTTACATTTTAATTTTGGATACATGAAATTAGGACTTTATAGGTTGGATTGTAGCTGGTTAGTTATTGTATAATAAAGTACAAAATAAAGAAATTGATGGATAAGGTCTTTTGTGGAATTTGAAGACCAAAAAGAAATTAAAACCATGATGCATATGTGATTATGAAAGTGAAGGGGGTTTGACATTTCAAAAGCGACGACTTACTAAATCATGAAATTTTTTACAGAAAAGAAGCACCGGCCCCTCCAGTTTCAAAAAGCTTCACCCCACTCCCTCCACTTTTTAAAACTTACATACAACACCTTAAGTTATTCGCCCCTAATAGTAATTACTAGTGTTATTACACTCGTGTCTATATCTTGGCTTAATTGGCAATTAACTAAATAAAATATATTTGTAAGATTGATTAACTGGGTGGATGTATCTAGAACATATATATATATATATAATATTAATTTAAACTATATATGTGATGCATGCATGTGAAACCAAAATATAATTATGGCAGTATATATAGAAGACCCATGTTTGAATGGACCATACATACATGTATATATGCATATCTTGAACCAAGATTCATTATATATTTTGTTGGTATATAAGTTGAAAAGCTAAGCTATACATATGCAGCTACCTCATTGCCTTTGACTTTGCTTTCTTATATTGTGTTTGTCTAAGAATTAATTGTCTGTGATCATTAACCAACCAAAATAAGCTTTTATAAAACTCAATTATTTAAAAGAAAATCTAACTAATTAAAAAGGCAACACACACATACATATATATATATATAGGTAAAGATGAAGGGAGAACCTTGAAACATAAAAGAACTAGAGAACCATGAAAAAAATGGTGAAAATATATATCAAAATGGATGTCATGTTAAAGAGAATAAAGTGATCATTTATTTGGTGTATTTTGTTTTGCTTCAATTTTTCTATATTTCACCTATTTTTAATCTAAAAATTTGGGAAATATGTTTATTTTTTTTAAAAGGTGGTTATAACCATCTTTTTAACCACATCCGTTGGATCATCTCAATCTAACGATATGAATGGGTTCTACAGTTCTTTTATTTTTCAGAGTTATCCCTGGATCTCATTCATATATAGAGATATATACATAGTAATTAGAATTACATTAAGTTTAGTCATTTTTCTAATATATATTTTATATATGACAAATAACCATCTTCGGTATTCACCTTTAATAGAAATATAATCTCTTAAAAGGTTGAGCTCTAGGCTAAAGAAGTCCAGTTAATTAGTCATAGTTTATTGAATGAATCTGTAGATGAATATAAAAATAAAATCAAAAGGCTCGAAAGCATGTGTGTAATAAAAACGGTTTTCATCGGATTGTATTTTTGTTTCTAGTTGGATACATTCACATGCACCAAAAAGACTCAAATCTTGGACCACTATTTATTTATTTTTGTTCCGACTTTAACACTTGCTATTCATAGATTATCAAATAAATCAAATCCAATTCAAAAACCTTTTGTAATTATAGGGATTGTTTATCGGACAAATGTTATCTAATATAATTTATGTTACCGGTTGAGTAGACAATATTTGAAAATTTTTAACTAGTAAAAGGGACAACAACTCAACAAGGACATATTTTCAATAACTACCTAATAGATAATTGATATATATATATATATTATAACTATTGTTAGTAAGCGTTGATGAATTAATATAATTAAATTATAAATATAATTTATTATTATATAATGATTGAATGAGAAGCGGTTAATTAGAATTAGAGTAAACTACAATTTTCGTCCTTATGGTTTGGTGTTTATAACGATTTTCGTCCCTGTGGTTTAAAAATTGCCTTTTTCGTCCTTATGGTTTGCATTTGGTTTCGTTTTTCGTCCCTGAAGGTAATAACTTAAAAAAAACATGTTAAGTAAAGGGTATTATGGTCTTTTAATATTTTTTTGTACTTTTTCATTAAAATTTAAGGAATGGATCTATTATAATATTATATATATATATATATTTAATACACACACCCTTTATCCTATCTCATCTTCTTCCTCAAAACCATACCTGCACATATTCTTCCATGACTTTAATTATAGAAGGAAACCATAAAAACCAAATCATATAAGGAAATCTTAAAAAAACCATAAAAATCATACAAGGAAACCATGATCATAGAAGAAAACCATAAAATCACAAAACCCATTTCCAAAAAACTGAAAAGCATAAACCTATTTCAAAAACCCAGAAATGATTTTTGAGGTTTGCAGTGACAATCTGGGTTCAGGGTCTGCAGCTTCGGTCAAGAATTTATCGAAGGGCTGGGTTGTTTCTTAGTAATAGGATAAAAGCTCGAGGGTCGACAGTGAGGTTTGGCATTGCTGCTTCTCTGTGTTGAGTGTTGCAGGTTGGTTTGCTCCTTGCAAACCTCCTGTTTCATCCTTTTGTTTTGTTTTCTTTAATATAGGTAGCTGTTTTTTGAGATTGGTTTCCTATCGCTTGTTTGTTGTTTGGATTTGATATTTGGTGGGTGTATTTTTTTAAGGTGGGTAATACAAGTTGTTGTAGTTCAGGAGAAAAAACCCAGAAATGAAAGAATATATTCTTTCATTTAGTTTTTGGAAATGGGTTTTGTGATTTTACAGTTTCCTTATATGATTTTAATATTTATGGTTTCCTTGTATGATTTTTATGGTTTCTTTTTATAATTTCCTTATATGATTGGGTTTCTATGGTTTCCTTCTATAATTAAAATAATGGAATAATATGTGCAGGTGTGTTTTGAGGAACAAGATGGAATAGGATAAGGGTGTGTGTATTAAATATATATATATATATATAATATTATAATAGATCAATTCATTTAATTTTAATGAAAAAGTACAAAAAAATGTTAAAAGACCATAGTACCCTTTACTTAACATGGTTTTTTTAAAGTTATTACCTTCAGGGACGAAAAAGGAAACAAAATGTAAACCACAAGGACGAAAAAAGCAATTTTTAAACCACAGGGACGAAAATCGTTATAAACACCAAACCATAAGGACGAAAATCGTAGTTTACTCTTAGAATTAATTTGAAAGCAAAGCAATAAATTAAGTTACATGTGAACAAATATAAAAGCAAAAGAAGAAGAGAAGGATTCCAATAAATCCAACACTTTTTCTTCTTTGGTTTTGGGTCAAAGTCACGTACACCACCGCCACCCTTCATTTGCCCTTTTCTCCATTCTTCATCTTTTACTTTCCTTTCTAGTTTTTCATATCAAATCCTTTATTTTTATTTTGTTTAATTTTATATAAAACTATTAATTAATTTATGATACACATATCCCAAAAAAAAGTGAATTCGCCTAAAAAAAGATTTAAAAAATGTTCATTACAATCACCGTTTGTAATTGTGGTCGTAGGACGTGCAAACCTACCAAATAAAGAAATATTGCATGATATGACCTTTTGTATCAATATATACAATCTTATCACATTGGATGAATGTGATGTTAACGTGACAATTAAAAAAAAATTGAGTCAAGTATCAATTTGGAAATAGAGATCATGATTGATAACAATGTTCAGTCTCAAAGAAAAAGAAATATTGTTTGGGATAAAAGTTAAGCCTGTAAATTGAAATTTAAAATGCGTTAATTAAATATTTATGAGGCAAATATACCAACTCAAACCTCTGTTTTTGTCTTTTTGAAAGCAAGTGCTGTATAAGTCTGATTAAGGTTATCGATAATCAATTTTTTGTTCAAATATACTAACTCAAAGTATCATAATAATTTAGTTAGTTTTGTTATATTATAAAGTGAACTAAATGTCTTCATTAATGTCATTTATATTAAAAAAAACTATTTCTATTTTAACAAATTTTCTTAATTAATATAAAATATTATTGTAAATTAAGTAATTACATGCCTTACATTTTAAATAAAAACAATATAATATAATATCAAAAAAGATGTTACTATTTTATTAGTAAGATATATATTAGGGTATCTTTTTGCTGTTATTTTAATTAGTTTAGATGGAGTGAAAAAAAAACATGTAGTTGTAAAAAATCATCATTTTCATGATAAGGTTGGAGTTGACATTTTCAAATATATAATATAGTATGTAAATTGTTTGTCTTTTTGTTTGGAACTTTGGATTGGTTGAAGGTAGTAATTGATGAATCAAACAAAAGCCCTAATGTTTTTTTTCAGAATTTTATATTAATTTTTGTCATTTTACAACAAACAAATGGTAGTAATATGAGTTTTGACATGATAAAAGGAAATAAATTATAATTTTGCACCAAATCAGATGGATTCAAAGATTTGATTTTATGTACAATAAACTTGAATCGTGGATCCATTCTCAATAGGACCACACACACCTAGCTCTGATTCAATTCTCAGGTATATACGTACATACATATATTGATTGATAACCAAAATTAAGGAATGAAATAAAAACACAAGCTAGCTATGGATCAAAATCAATAGTAGTACTTGTGAGATTGATCGGAGGAGGATTCGGTTTCATATATGGTTGACAATCGTAGCCTAAATGATCGAACAGCCAAACGAGCTTTCCTTGATGAATATCTCTGTATTTTCCGAATTGATCCGGATCTGGAGACTCCTAAACCCTTATTAGTACTAGTCTGAGTCTCAACCAAGCGCTTACTTTCATCCACAATCACATTGATCTTGCTGGTTTCCATTACCACAAAGGGAGAAATCTTAGATTTGCTTTTCCGATTTATGGCTTTAGATGACGATCTAGATCTAGAAGACGAAGTTAATGTTTTGTTTGTAGTATTGAGGGCGAGGCTGGCCTTAACTGCTAGTGCGGCCATTTCGGAAGCAGTGAGACGATGGTGAAGCTTAGAAATTGGTAGAAGGAAGTAAATCTGAGCAGCATCAAGCTCATCTTGAGCATCTAAAGGTGTGATAAGTTGATCATAAGACAAATTATCGGAGTTACAAAGGAAGAAAGAAGGCTGGGATTGAGATTGAAGAACATCGGAAACCAAAACTGGAGTAGAATAAGGTCGCAATTCACCTGTAGGAGATATGACGAGGGCAGAATTGGTAACAACAGAGTGATGATGATCAGAAGAAGAGAAACAACCACCCATATTATTTTCTGTTGTTGATTTTGATAATCTATAGAATGAATTATGATGATATGGAAGAGAGAGAAAGTATGTGTATGTGTATGTGTATGTGTATGTGTATGATGGAAAATGGAGAGGAGAGTGGAGGGATGGAAGGGGTATATATAGACGATGGAGAATTGACCAATTATATTTTTTTTGATTTTAAAAAATAAATAAAAAAAGAGAAATTGGAGGATATGAACGGATGCTTAATAAGCGATGACGCGTGATGGAAAAGGAAGCGTTGAAATGGAAATGTAAAAAGCTTGGTGAGCAAGTTGTACATCCCCATCCTACTCGTCTGCGCTTACATCATACTTTTTCATTTTTATTTTATTTTATTTTTCATTTCTTATACTCCACTAGATTACAACATTAATAACTTAATTGTTTTTTATAATTTATTTGTTCAAATTGATACGGTATGACTTTTTGTACGGTTTAAAATTTGGTAATTTTTAAGTATATTATGTAGTTGGGTATATATATTATTAGTAAATATTTGATTTTGGTTTCATAATAGGGAAAACCATCACGGATACAGCGGCAATGTTGATGGGAAATTAATTATGTGTGTTGTTGTTTTAAGCCATAGCCATCCACACCCACAACACAAGTGGATACCAATGTAAAATTCACTTTTTTTGCTCCACTGCACCTTAATTAATTATTTCTTCTTCTTTTCCTAATTTATTAGTTATTACTATTATCTTTACTAATCTTATGTTTGTAACATATTTTATAATCGCAGCCTTATTATTAATATTTACAGATAATTCTAAAATATTTTATCAACTAACCGGTATGATAAATGTTGAATTATACAAATATAGTAATATATTCTATAAATTGATCATCAGTACAAACTTCTCTCACATATATAACTACTATTTATGTTCAAATATGAATTTCATATTTATAATTAAAAATTACATTAACTTTTTATTTTTGAAAACAAAATTTACACTCGACTATGTATATCAAACAAATAACGTTACTATCAAAAAAACAAGACCCAGGGAAGAGGATATTTTTATAACTCTTCTTGCAAACCAACAAAATAGTATAAATTCTTGAGAATGATCGATACATAATTGTTTCTAGGAATACATACCGCAAGTTCATCGAAATATTCGAAAATATATTAATAGGGTTTGATGCATACATAATTAATGAAGTAAATTTCATTACCCATATGTCCATATCAACTTACTACCAAACAAACGTTTGACAAAATGGTACCCAGTTTCAATACTGTTATGAGTAAACAATATTATGTATTTTTCTTCCTCATGGTTTGTTATAAATTATTATTTTCTTCTTTATATTTTTGAAATTATGGCTTTTATTTATTATTTACATTTCATTTTGTTTTCATATCTTATACATAAACACAGCTAGTTTTAAAAACGAAAATAACAACAAAAATTACAAACTATAAAAATAAAAACCATGAATTCTAACAAATCACCAACGACCAAACTAATAGTTTAGTGATTTACCCTACGATCATAACTATTGGATGGTGCACATCACATACTAGATTTTTCTAGGTAAATATATATATATATATATATATATATGTATATAGGGTTAGGTTCAAATGTGAACTCATTTTTTGTTGTGAACGTGAGGACGAATCTCAGCCACACATCTTCGGTTATGAAGGACGTGATCACGGAGGATTGACGCGATTCATGGGAGGGTGGAGATTATTAAAAGAGGGGAACTGCGAAAGCGCGCTTTATTGACCGGATAAGTGGGCGAGATTCGTCCTCACGTTCACAACCAAAAATGAGTTCACATTTGAACTTTCCTCTATGTATATATATATATATGTAGGGTTAGGTTCAAATGTGAACTCATTTTTTGTTGTGAACGTGAGGACGAATCTCAGCTACACATCTTCGGTTATGGTGGAGGCGATCACGGAGGATTGACGCGATTCATGGGAGGGTGGAGATTATTAAAGGAAGGGAACCAGGTCAAAACCGCCTTTATTGACCGGATAAGTGGCTGAGATTCGTCCTCACATTCACAACCAAAAATGAGTTTACATTTGAACTTTCCTCTATATATGTATATGTATAAATATATATTGTTCCCGTACCAATACCCATTTGTGTGTGTATGCTCCCAATGTCATTGTGCTACTTAATCATCTCATACGTTTCCGTGTTTTTGTTTATGCAAGCTATGGGCATTTAGGAAAATAGTTTTTTTACCCTTTATAGAAATAAAGTCTATGTGTATCTTACTTAATTACAAGCCTTACTTTTATAATATTTATTCAGACTCAATAAATATTATATTTAGTCTCAATATTTCGTTGATTATTCAGTCTGAATATGATGCGTGTCGCGCTATCATTTGTCCTCTTGTTTACAACCAAATTTAAGTTCTCGTTTGAACCCGCTCCTACATATAATATATAGCGGCGGGTTCAAACGAGAACTTAAATTTGGTTGTAAACAAGAGGACAAATGATCAGAGCGTGACACGTGTCATATTCAGACTGAATAATACTACATTCCGTCTGAATATTTTTCTTTATTATTCAATCTGAATATGACACGTGTCGCGCTTTCATTTGTCCTCACGTTTACAATCATATTTAAGTTTGCATTTGAACTTTTTTTTCTCTCTCTATAAATATATATATATATATAGAGAGAGAGAGAGAGAGAGAGATTTTGTCTCTATCGATGTTATAATACGATTTTATTGGTTTTGAAAAAAAAATTATTTTTTGAGTAATTTCTTTAACTCGATTTTTTATTACAATTTAGGTTTAATAACAGAGTAAGCGTTTATTTTAGAAATTTTACATGTATAACCAGGGCTGTCGTAATCTTTTTGGAGGCCCCTATTACACTCGTACTAAAACTATAAATATATCGTCTTAAATTAATAATAAACAAAATAAAATATAAAAATTAAGTAAGTGTGTATAACATGATTTAACATGCTAATCGACGGCCCTTTGTATAATAGGTTCAATAAAGTAAGTGTTTATTTTAGAAATTTTAGAAAACTTGAAAATTATAATGGAAAAAAAATTCTACATCTATATTTACAGATTAATTAATTTCTAAACGATGGAGCAAATCCTAAAAAAATTACTACTTGTTTATGAATTTATCTGAAATTGAAATCTTTTGGATCAACTTTATCATAGTTTAAGAGTTTAACATGAAATAATAAAGTTTCAAAGATATTATATCAAATTTGTTTTTAAAGTTTGAGGGGTAGCTTGTCTGACTCCAAGATGGCTCTACCTGTGGGTATAGGTGTAGGTGTGGGAGCGATGCATTCATAATGTTGGACGGTTTGTTAATGATTGATTTCATAATATAATTCCATTTCCATGGGTATATTATATACTGATTTTAGTGTATATGTGTAGTAGGCCGACCATATCCAACATCTTCATTCAATTCATCACCTCTTTTTTTGTTTAATGCAATAAAATCATAAGGAATATAAATTATCAAAACTCCGTGATGGGTGGTAGGACTAGGCCGTCCCATGTTTTTTTCATCCTTTCTTTCTTTCTTTCTTCCTTCCTCATTTTCTTCTTTATTTTTTTTTAATTATATATCTACCCACTTATTATTCCTATTAATAATTAATAATAAAATTGCACCAAAAATCCTATTTTCTTCAAATAAATAAATATTGTCATATCGGTACAAGACCGGAAAAGTGAGCGTGTCTCTATTCTTATAATTCCAAAAATTATGAAAATAAAAATGTAAAGGGATTATATTCAATTCAAGAGTGTTAGAAATTAATTAATTAAGCTTCATCAGTCTCTCCATTTTTATAAATTATTGTCAGAGTTTTTATTTCGTAGCATGCCCCCTTGTGTTTCTTATTATCATCATGTTATACTTGGTTGTATACTTGTATATCCATTTTCTATATTTAATCCCAATTCCCGATTAGACACACACACATACACACATATATATATATATAGAAAGAGGTTCATGCGAGGACGGTAACAATTTACGAGAATGTAAGGATAATTCTCAGTCAATCATTTTGTACATGAAATTTTTCATGTACAAAATCACATATGATTCATGTACAAAATCACATATAGTTCACATACAAAATCATATATGATTAGCCGAGACTTTTCCCGCAACAAAAGTCGCACGTGTCATTTTTTATGGTTGTACAAAATTACATATGATTTTGTACATGAACAAAAATTTCATGCACAAAATGATTTGGCTAAGGATTGTTCTTGGATTCTCGTAAATTGTTACTGTCCTCACATGAACCCGCCTATATATATATGTGTGTGTGTGTTAAAAATTTTTCAAACTCAAGTAAATCATCACAAATTTCTTCTTATTTTTTTGTGATAATAACAATTGAATCACTGGCCAAATGAGCTTCGTTTAGGGGGTATATATACATGGTAGATATATGATAGGAATTGATTATACCGTCTTCATTATACTTTGTGATAGGGCGGAGCCAGGATTTTCAACAAGGGTGGTCCTTTTGTTTTAACCATAATTTCGTAAAACCATCAATCATAATTAGGGATTGTTTGACAGTTGCTGAATGGTTTGGTGCAGAATGATTAAGGAGTCAGAATGATTAAGAGATTGTTATAATACAGTGCAAAATAAAATATATTGTTTGGTAATTGTTCAGGATGCAATTAGGGCTCTTAATGGTTAAATGAGGTACATGATACAAAATGATTCAGAGGGTTTTGGAATCATTAAGAGGCAGCTTTATTTTTTTATCAAACAGGATTCACCTCTTAACTATTCAGAGCATGTTTCTTAATGGAATTGTTAAGAGGTAAACAAACAACCCTCTAGATGTGGTTTAACGATTTAGAACATGATTCATAGCATGTTTCTTAACGATTCAGATCATGACTTTGGTTTAATGTTAGGACATGTAAAGCTCCTTTAAACCTCTTTCTAAAATTGTTCTTAAATGGGTTATATGTATGTATGTATGTATGTATGTATGTATGTATGTATGTATGTATGTATGTATGTATGTATGTATGTATGTATGTATGTATGTATGTATGTATGTATGTATAAGGGAGGTAATTGGATGATCCGATCCACTTACAAGAAATACGATAAGGGATAATCGTATGTGATTTCAGAGCAAAATCACATATGATACAATACATCTAGAAGGACGCACACAACTGGTCGACGCGACCAAGGTTGCATGAAAACTCGCACGTACTGGTCAATGTGACGTGTGTGTGTGTGTGTGTCATATGTGGGTTTACTCTAAAATCACATGTTACTTAGTTTTTCTTGTAATTTGACTATTTTCTCCTTTAAACTCACTCTATGTGTGTGTGTGTTTGATTATTTTTGTCCTCCTGATATGATATATGACTCTAACAACATGGATTAAATGAAAGAGTGATTGAAACATGCTATAGATCAAAATAAGCTACTTCACGATAAATCCGGTAAAATGATTTTCTAATTCCATAAGACATAAATGTAAGAACATTATAATTTTTTATAAACTAAAATATCAATTTATATATCACAATTATAGATATAGAGATAGAGAGGGAGAGATAAAGATAGAATGAGATAAGGTGTGGCTAAGTATAATCAAAGTGAGTCAAACCAAAGAGTTCATTCCCAAAAACCACAATGACCCATTTTCACTATGTATATAAGAATATTTTTTAAAGGGTGATCACTAGGTCAACATTGTCTCCGTCTATTTGGTGAAATGGGTGGGACGGCGGGTTAATATTAAAACATGGTTTGAATTATTTTCCTGAAAGACAAAATTTTGTTAAAAAAATACAACATCCCTACCAAGTAATATGCAAGAAATAGATACCGGAAACGCAAACAAGCTAAACCTCACAAGAAACAAACAACAAAACAAAACAATAAAGACCAAAAAGGAGGACCAACTAGGGAAACAACATAGCCTCAAGCGGCATTAAAAGAAAGGGATTTAAACCAAAACGTATTTGAAATGGACCAATATTTCAGTCTTGAAGAAATCTAATCAAAAGATTTAAACTGATATCACCAAAACATCATCGCAAGAATTTAGCTCCTTGAAGATACAAACGTTCCTGCGATTCTAAAGAGAATAAATTGCAATCCAAAGAACCTCTTGCCACACATTCTTCAACAATCCCGTGAATTCCTCCCATCATCGAAGTTCAATAACTCGGAGACAGAAAAAGGAAGAACAAAGTTGATATTCCGTCATTTAAGTATGCAATTCCATAGCAACGTTGGGACCTTGCAACCAAGTAGATAATGATTCATCGATTCAACATGATCTCTACAAAACAACCAAAACATTGAATCTAGATTGATTCCTCTTTTATTGAGATCCTAAAGAAACAATAATTTGTTAGGTGCCCTCTAAATGAAGGCTTTCACTTTCCTAGAAACTAGCTTGTTCCATAACATGGCTTTATCATCAATAGCAGACTGCAGGAAGAATCTATCCATTATATACCGAAGGGATGAAATGTTGAAAGATCAATCCAATGTATTTGGAACCAACAAGCGGAATTCCTACCAGATAACGAGAGTGTTCAAAGAAGGTTGGGTTCCATGCGATGGAAGCACAAATGGAGGGGTACTGATTTCATTCTCCCGACCGTCTATGGGTTGCCCGAGATAGTAATGGTGAAAACCGTGACCCGTTGTCGATAAAGAGACAAGATCCTTGGTATAAGATACGCCACAATCAACCCACCAAGTTGATTGACAAGTACTGAACGCCACAAGCTTAACACTTGATAAGTTCTAAAGTTTACAAAGAGCAAAAAGAGTTTAAAAACTCACAATATCATTCAAATCAAAGGTGTCCTCAAATGATTATATTAAAGCTCTATTTACAAATATTATCTAGATAAGCTATCATATAGGTAAAACCACTTATCTCTCTTGTAACTCCTTGAAATACTTTAATGGAAGAAATATTCAAATATCTTATGATTAAATATCCTCATAATATTAGGAACCTTTAAAATGCATTTCAATTCAATGAGATGAGTTACTTGAACTTGGGTCTTTTATTTGGAAGATTCATGGATGTGTATTATTTCTTTATTTTGAGCTTGAATCCTTCTTAGATTGTTGGAATAAGACTACTCTACAAGTAGTCCTTGATTTGAATCTATTTGGACTTGAAATGAGTGGTTTATGGCTAAAACATGGGTCATGTGTGGACTTGGCCGAAATTGCTTGGGGTTGAGTGATTTACGGATGAAATAATCTCCACTTGGGATACCAAGACTAAGGATAGTTTTGGCCTTCAATTCGGATCAAAAGTAGAAGATTTCCTTGGCCACTTGACAACGGAGTAACTGATTGTTACCGGCAGGATTTTATCAACCCACGAAGAGCATCGTTGAACTTCTTGGATTTAGACCTTGTAATTGGTTCAATCTTCCATCGCAATGGATTTTCATCATTCGACTCATTGGATGGGCTCTCATCAGGTACAAACAGGATCCAAGAGGCACGATCATGGAGGTACAAACCTTTCCTATACCTTTCTCTCGTTCACTTTGGATTGTAGATGGAAGCTAGACATGCTTAGTGAATACCATCAAACGTCGCAAGGTCAGGTCGATATCGGCCATACAACTCATGGAAGTGGCAAGAGGCCCCAACCTTGAGGAAGATCATGAGAAATAGAAGAGGCACAAGGCCACAGAAAGTAACAATGCTACACAACAATCCAAGAATTCAGATATTGGAGAGAAGAGCCGCAAGAGAAAGATTCCCAAATGAAGACGAAGAAAAAATAGGGGTTCGAAAGACACAACAAGGCACCCGAAGAACCAAGAGAGCATGACTAATGGAGAACTAAGACACCCGGCCGTAGCACAACAAAAATACGATAAGGGAGTCTCAAGATTAGGTGGGGGATGCCATGTCCTGCTAAGAGATTATCCGGAAATCTGGAATATTCCAATGTCCAAATATGATTTCAAGGATTGGAAATAAGAAGATTATGTGATAGGTGTTTTGATAGCGAATGAGATAATACATTACCTCGATACTACACTCGTGACTATGAAGATTCAAAAGAATTAGATATTCGTACATTAGATGGTAATCTGTGTAGTGCTACGCGTTACGGATGATCCAAAATTTAAGTCACGTCACTCCAAGTTACCTTAGAGTTTTATTACAAATGCACATAGCTCCTATCCTTTATTAAATCTCCTTTATAATCCTAAGATTGACCTTGAATAAGTTTAGACATTATTGGATTGGATTAGATAAACTACAAACATAAAGCACAATAAACTACAAATCCTTAAAGCACAAAGTACAAACAAAATTTAACAACATAAAATCCCCTGCACTTGAGCTTTATACTAACTCCATTTTGAGCCTTTTTATTATACTTAGAGGTACATGCAAGTGTCAATGTCCAAACAAAAGTTGCAATCTTATCCTTAGGGTTCCAATCGTTTTGGATTCATACCGTTTGGAGTAAAGACCGATTTTATACGAATTTTACAAAAACAATGTGCAATTCTTGTTTTTTGCACATGACGGGATATAGAAACTCACTATTTTGAGCACTATGGAAGTAAAATCAGGTCTGGACATAAACTAAAAAGTTGTAGAAGACTAGATACCTTTCCAACGATGTATTGCACACCTCAATCAAATCAACGAGTGATTTTATATTAATTTTTTAACAACCAGTAGTACTATGTTTTCTCTACACAACTCATAACAAATTCTTTTGACTATATTTGCTAGTAAAGCTATGATGAACTAACTATGTATCATATCCATACCACAAAAAATGTTTGAAACTTAATTCCCAGCTTGTAACCAACAAAAACATAGAAACTAACATCGTCTAACAAAGGTTTAGCTTACAAATCTAAAGATTATGAATCTTAACATAATTCATGCCGAATCATTAATTTAGCATACAAACCTTGAAATTTAGGGAAGCATACATTGAGTCTTTGTTTTCTCTTCAATGATTTAGCTTCAGTTCTTTAAAGTATCATCATCTTCTTAGGTGCATGACATGTACGAATTAAACCCTAGGTTTGGATGATGAGAGAATTTCATTCTAGAGAGAGTGGTAATTTGCAAATGAATGGTTTTGACTAAAAAAAAAAGAGTTTAAATACTTGGCAAAAGACATCCCATTTGTCCAATCTTGACCCCTCATCTATGGTCTAACTCAACATTGGTCCCTACATGGACTTTTCTTAACATTTTTAGTTCTAAACTCAAGTTTTCTTTGTATATAATTGATCCCCACATAAAACTTTGACTTAGATTACTAGTCCAAAATACAACCAATTTAAGCATGGATACAAATATATAATGCATTAAATTTCCGTATAAATCAATAAATCGAAATTAGATTCGAGAATGTTATGGAACAAATATTGAATTGACGTTAAAAATACATGATTGATTAATATAAAACAAAAAAAAAACAATGAAAAGCTATTTGCACAAGTTAAACGTTTTAAGATAAGGTAGCCTTTGTAAAAAGAGTTGATAGAATCATATTATTTTATTATTAAATAAATCTGGGATCTAATTAAAAATACATATACCGTTATTATATAGAAGAAGTGGAAAACGACGGAAGAGATGCCTACAAATTATATATAAACATTAGTTCATTCAATAATTAAAGGTAATATATATTATATATAAATTAAACGAGATAGCCTACTAGTATAAGTATTCTCAATCACTAACTAACAATCACCTAACATATAAAAAACAATTAAGAGAAAATTGAAAATCGGTTACGTGTCTAACACATAAAAACAGTTTATTTTTATTATATTATAAAATATTTAATAAAAAAATTTAAAATCAATTTTTATACATTAAGTAGTCTTTATTAATGTATATCATTTAAAATTTATAATTACAATTAAATTAAATTATAATTTATTAAAACTCCATATTCGAATAAGCATTAGAATATACTCTCTCCGTCCCAATTTAAGTATCCACAATTAAAATGACACACAACTTTAGACATTGATAATAATTACACTTTTTAGTAAATCAACTGACATATTTATCCTTAATTAATTTCTTTCTCCTCAAACATTCTTAAATATTTGTGCATTAATTAAGGGTAATTTAATAGTTTGGTTATTTACTTTTGAAAGTGGACACTTGTTTGAGACAAATTTAAATAGAAATGTGGACATTTAAATTTGGACGGCAGGAATATCATTTAGTTTTAATCAATACTTAATTATTATTTATAAAAAGTTATATTATTAAACAAAAATAAATTAATTCAGTATTAAATATAAATTAAATTATAATAAAAAATTAAAATTAAAATAATTACATAGAAAATAGAATTTTTAAATAGTTAATTTGATACTAAAATTGATATATTTTAAAAAAAAGATTATGATATCTTTAAGTTTATATTTTATTTTAAAATAAAAATAATATTGTTTATCAAAATTCAAAATTACATTAAACCTTATTATTAATATTGATAGATAAAAAAATAAAAGAAAATATTAAAATTAAAATATATCTCGTTGTATTACGTCGTTTTGGGCCACTCCGTCATGTGGCGGAGGTATTACGTATTTGGTGGAGGAATTTTGGCCAAAACGACGTCGTTTTGGGTGTTTTTCACTTCCACTAGATCAGATGTGTTAATCGTTATGTATTTCGAAGGAATTTTGGTCATTTTGGTAAACAGGAAAATATTTTGGTCAAATTGATAAACACACTTTAGAAATGGGTCAAAATAATTAAATTCTCTTTATATATTCATAATTTCATATATTAATTTGACAAAATTACTAGTTAATAAGTGGTCCATATATATAAAGCGTCTAAAATTAACTTAAAAATCTCTACGATATAGCCAAAAAGGCATTATTTAATCTAAAGAGGATTGTAGATCTCATAATAATAATTAATTTCTCTATTGTCTTAATTGATTAACATACTCTTTCACATGCAACAACATCTATAAATTTATGTGTTTCTAAAAATGCACACACTTAATTTACGGACTTATAACTATTGAAATTAAAGTTAAACCCGAACTCGTATGTATATATGAATATGATAATAATCTAGCTTAGCTTTAATTTCTTTTATCATCATGACTCATCACTACCTTAATTAATCTTATCATTAGGAACATTCTAGAGCTAATTATGTATTGTTCATAAGGCTTCTCAAATTAATTTTGACCAATTCAATCAAGATCAACCTAACTCAAAATATTGTTTCTAGAAAGTTTGAATTAATTAAGACTATGTCAATTTTTGATTAAGAAGCGTGAAAAGAATATCTGGTCCAACATATTTCCCCATTGAAGTTCAAGTTTTGGATGTTGCTTTTCATGAAGATATATATTGGGTGGTGGATCTTGATTAATTAACCAATTCGAAGGAGAATATATAATCTCGAAGAAAATTTCTATAAAGCTTACTAGCTACTCATTTCCTTGCTCATGTTAATTTGTGATACCAAAAACATAAATGCGTGTATATATATATATATATGTGTGTGTATGTGTGGGGGGGGAGGGATACAAATACGAACTCAAATTTGATTGCGAACATGAGAACAAAGAATAGCGAGACACGTGTCTCATTCAGTCTGAATAACGAAAAACTATATTCAGATTGAATGTTGTGTTATTTACTCTGAATGTTTTGTTATTCACTATGAATGTTGTGTTATTAATACTGAATAATGTATGAACTTCACCTTCATTATTCATACCGAATACGCTATGTTTTTTAGACTAAATGAGGCATGTATCGCGCTCTCCTTTGTCCCCATGTTCGCAACCAATAGGAGTAGTCAATCCCTTGAAATAATTGTGTAAAAATATATAAAAAAATGAGTAGAAAACATAAATTTTTGTACATAAAATTAATTGCGTTTTATATAACACAACAAACAATAAATGCATAATCGTAAATCTTACTTGATTAGTAGATCCTTGTAGTATAAGAATTCGATTGAGGCCTGCACGTTAGCAGTATCCTAAGACGGAAATTTCGCCGGTATCGATTTGTCTTGAGGATTCAAAATGATCTTAAATCTAACGAATCAAACTCATGTTGATGAAGAATTCGATGAAGATGAGCGAGATAACCCAACCAGAATATATGTTTTATGTACATCAAAATTCCAGAATACACACACACACACACACACACACATATATATATATATATATGTTTCCCTTGTTAACTGAAAGAAAACTGTAAAAAAATTTGTCAAACAGTGACTTGCGTGACCAGACCCACGACCCTCTTTGACATTTAATATGTATATTTATGTCAAAGAGATCCCATTAGAAATTACCACACACCAAACCAAACTTTTAAATGATTCATTTATTGCTCCATAGTTGGTGTATATTAAGTGGGTTCCTTTTCCTCTTGACTTCTATGTTGGACACTAATCCTCTCTAATCTTAGCCAAGTTCCAACATTGAGAACCATGAGCACTGATTTAAGCTGTAGTTTGATTTTGATCCTATGATTTTAATTGAAAGATTTTTGATAATATGGATACAGCGTATGGAACACAAAAATTCACCGGATGAAACACACATACTCACCATATTATTTTACCTCATCAAATAAAACACAATTTTCATAAATATGCTATTTGAAATCCAAACATAATGTTCATATATCAAAGATGCAATCATTGATTCTCCCGAGAGGCCACAATTGTCGTGTTCTATTTCACTCGTCGATGGGGGTTCTTTTCACCCTTCCCTCACAATACTATTTCGCTATCGGTCACCCATACATGGTCTTACGACTTTGCGGTGACCTGTATTTTTGGTAACAGTCTCCCAGGCGAACGGGTTTTTGGAGTTAGCCCATCCTTGCGGTATCACGATCCTTAGTCGAAAATGCATCGTGAAATGAGTGGAAGGGAGACAAATATGTTATTTTACCACATGAAATCGAACACAATTTTCATCTATAATCTAGTTTACCTCATGAAATTCAAACATAATGTTAATATATATGCTCTTTCACCACATGAAATCAAACACAACTTTCATTTATAATCTAGTTCACCTCATGAAATAAAACACAATTATACACCATCACGCAGATTCACTGGATGAAACACAAAGATTCACGAGATGAAAGCCACATACTCACCGTGCTATTTCACCTCATGAAATATAACACATTTTTTCATAAATATGCTAAATCACCTCATGAAATCCAAACATAATGTTCATATATATGTTACTTTTACCACATAAAATCAAATACAATTTTCATTTATAATCTACTTTACCTCATGAAATAATACACCATCATATCATCCATGGTCTACTTTAATTGAATTGAATCCTTGAAGCAAATCAACGACTGGAAACAAGATGGGAGATGAAGTAGATCGAGGAGAGATAGAATCAGAAGAAACAAACACTAATTGATGAAATCTTGGATAAAATGATCAACGGAGACCTCCTCAGATCACCAAGATTCAAGCAACCAGAGAAATCATAAGCATGCATGATTCACAATTGTAATTCCTCTGTCAAGCTTCGCGTCAAGTTATTAATCAACTTCTTGTTCTACTTAGAAATGGTAAGAGGAAAGCCGTCGATTTGAAAAATTGTGAGAGTTCAAGTCCGTTTAAATGGGACGGGTTATGGCCGGTTATTGGTATCCTCATCCCCTTCGGGTCCCTGTGGTTTCCCGAAAGGGGTTAGTTTTACCCGAAACATAACCGTTACCATCCGAAACCCGAAAGTCACCGTTACCCGGTGGTTTTACCCGAAACGAAACCCGAACCCAAAAATATTAAAACAACAACTTGGGAATAAACCATGACAAAATTAATACTTAGCCCATTTTATGTTTTTTAATATTATGTATATTATATATAATATATATACAAACTATCGGGTCGGGCCGGACCGATGAGTATTGTCTCCGTCCCTGTCCCCGATAAGATCCCCATCCCCGTCCCCATTAAGATGTCCCTGAACCTGGTCCGAATTAATTGTTCGGTTTTCAGTTTTCACCATCCATTTCAGTTTTTTTTGCCATCCCTAGTTTTACTGCTTTGCTCTGTTCACCATGACGTTCACAAAGCTTCTCCTCTTGCGCTCCTCAATATCCCCTCCAGAAACAGTCGTATTTGGTTCTTAAATTTTTCTGAGAATTTTTGTGTTTTCCTACTTGACAAAAACCCTAATCCTCTTCTTCTCTTTTCTCGATCGACCCCTACTCCAACATTCAAACTGCTCGCCTATTGCACCGATCCTTCAAACTTCTTTTTTCTCAATCGATCCCTATGTTTGAAGCATCGATGATCTATGAAATTGATGATTTGTGGAGAAAGGGGTTGGGCCGATGAAGCCAGATTGATCCCTATATTTGAATTTTGAAAAATCGATAATATGCAGAGAAAGGAGGTGGGCCGATGAATCCCAACTTAGTTAATTTCTAAGTTATTACAAATTGTCATTGTCTTTCATGTCCATAGATTAAAATCAATAAATGGCTTAGACCAGTTCTCACGTGTAACACCCCCACAGCCCAAAGCAACGGACTGACCCAATAAATGGTGAGATTTATTGATAGCCCATTGCCTAAGACTTATATATATATAAGGAGCTAACAATTCTCACTTTCTACCAATGTAGGACGAGTTGTTACCAATTCCCCGTCTTAAACTAGTGACGTCCTAGTCAGCTAGGCTTGTCCAAAATCTTCTTCCATGTCATCGGCGACGTGGGATTCGCCTAGCTAAGATGTTACAAATACCCCCTCTTGATGACTCATTATACCCCCTCTGATGTTATGAAATCCTAAAGTTAACAGTTGAGTTGAGGAAACCTCCGGTGACTCTAATTAAGAAGGCTGAACTAGTGACCGTTGTATGCATCATTGTAGTTGACATAAATCATGTCTTTGATCGGTAGAGTATCTTGTCATGTGTTGGAATGCATATACAGCAACACAAGTTTAGGAATGAAGAGCAAGAAACATCATGTGATCTCAAACAGTGACCGACATGTTTAGTTGTTGGCATCAAACTCAGTTGTACTAGTTTCACAGCCTGTTTTGTTACCTCGATCGGCCTGACCCTCCATGGCTCCATCATCATGATCTTGTGTCGTAACAATATATATATATATATATATGTTCCGTTTCCATGACATGCATGCATGTGAAAATAACGTAGATGATAATTAATGCAAAAGACCTGAGATGCATGCTGCAAGTGACATTAATAACACAACATTAATTAAGTAATCAATATGCATGTGACATGTTGATTAATGGCTCATCTTTATTCCAACTTGTTTGCTTTCTTGCTTGATATTTCACATCATCACTATATATTAAGCTATATATACCACCTCTTCAATTATTTCATTAAAAAGAACACCCTTATTTAAATTGAATTAAAAGTTTCTTTTAATTAATTAGCATTTGTAATTTTTTTAAATTAATTAAGAATAATCCATGCAAGGCTTAAAAGAATTAATTAAAGGAGCATTAATGCTTTCTTAATTATACCAAAATCATATCATGCAGCAACCTCTAGCTATTTAATTAATGAATCGAGATGAATTTAATTTTAAATCAAATCAAATCAAATCATATATATAATTGGAGTTTTGTTATTTTTTTCTTAATTAATCTACTGCAGGAACTTAACGTGACCAAAATGCGGGGTTTAAGCTAACTAGGCGCTGGATCTATAACTATCTCTCTCTCTCTCTCTCTCTCTCTCTCTCTATATATATATATATATATTATACTGCCTGTTAATTAATTGCATCTCTCATATTAACCCTCATCACATACATGCCTAAAAACAATTAAACACAAAATGATTTTAATTCTTCAGCAAATTAACAGCATTAATTAAAATATACACATACATGCAGTCTAGCTATACAGCTCTTTAATTGATATACAAATATATTATATATATAACATCAACCAAATCTCCATCAAAATATATTAACAAATTTCAAAAAATGTTGTAGAATTAATAATCGCTCAAAATCTGTACATATAGATCGATCAAGGACAGGTGCTTCAGGAAAATATATATATATATATATATATTCTTCCACAAACGCAAAAACTCATGTCTCCCTCTCTCCATTAATTAATGAATTGTCGTCTAAATTATAAAACCTTGATGATTTAATTCATTTGCAACTGATCCCCTTCATTTTCATATATGGTAGACAATCGAAGCCTAAAAGATCGAACAGCCAATCGAGCTTTCCTCGAAGAAGAATATCTAGGCATCTTCCTGATGGAGATGGACCCCGATCTCGAAACTCCTAAACTTGCATTATAATTCTTGTTTTCAATTTCCTCCTCGACCGTGACGTTTATATGACTGTTTTCCAAAGGCGATATCCGAGACTTATTGTTGTTCTTCCTGATTGCATAATTTGAATCAAGGGCGACACTGGCCTTGACCGCCAGTGCAGCCATATCAGATGCACCCAGACGACGACCAAGCATTGATTTTGGTAGAATAAAATAAATCTGACCAGCGTCAAGGTCGTCTTCTGGGTGCAAAGCAGTGATATGTTGGTCGTAATACAAGTTGTCGGAATTACAGACAAAGAAACAAGTAGAAGTAGAAGATGGATTTTCGAATTGAAGAAGCTCAGAGACAAAGATGGGAGTTGGATAGTTGCGCAACTCGCCTTTTACGGAAATAACGAAAGCACAAGTAGTAGGTATGGATTCAGCAGTGGCAGATAAACAGGCACCCATTTGATTATATATATATATATATATATATATGTAATTAGTTAGCTACCAGCTGGGTTTATATATGATGATGATGAATGAATGAGAGAAATGAAAATGGTTGTGTTGTATGAATGTATTATAAGGAATGGAAGTTGAAAGCAAACAAAGTTTGATTTATATATGAGGAAGAGGAAGAGGAAGAGGAAGAGGAAGAGGAAATGAAAGGAAAGAAATAAATTTGTAGTCCAGATTGGGATGTGTGCAATGACGCGGAGTGAAGCTTCCAATTGTTTTTTATGTCTTTCTTTGCTCCTTCCTTCCTTCCAATTAAATAATGCTTTTAAAACAAGTAAAAGACTTGTCAAACCATTTTCTACTAAATCTTTTACTTTTCGTCTTTCTACTATCTTAACCTTTTCATTTCTTGTCCTTCCGCTTCATTTATTATAAATTTCTACTTTAATCATAAATTTTGTTACATCACTAATTCCCTACAAATTATTTTTCTACTTTATCCAACATGACTAGTTTGTTTTATCATCTAGTTTATTACATTACTTTTCAACTAGTTTATTACCACCACCTTTGTCATCATTTTCATAAAACAAAGAATCAAAACCAACTTTAAATATAAATAGAATCAATACCCATTTCATAACACAAAGAATCCTCTAGCCATCTCTTATTAGTTCATACTTAATGTTATTTGCTAGTACCAAACATAAGTTTCTTTATTAATATACATTTCCATCATGGATGTTTTCTTGGTCTACGTAAGTGTACAAATCTTTGTATGTGTTATTCATGGCCAAACATATCTTTGTGATTATTGTCGAGTGACAACATGACTCCACCTGCACTGAGTGCAAGAGGTTAAGATCGAGATCTAATGGAACCCTCCTAAATCTCGTTATCTATCTAGACTATTAATTGGGTTTAGCTTTCTAAACCCAAGTCTCCTTTTCCTCAAAATCCCTATGTATTTTGTTGACAAAGCCTAAGAAAATATATAATAATGATGTGTAAATAAAAATATATACAACAATTACAAATTTAAATCAATGGTAAAATGATTAAGACACCCTCCTATAAGACAAACATTACATCACTTAACTGACAAAAGATGGATGACCGTTAGTGTCAAGAACCAGTTCCATAACAAAAAGTATTATTTATGAAAAATATTATAACAAATAGAGTGGAGGGATGAGAACCATAAAAATTGACATAATTTAGGGACAAAAGCCATAATTTGCTTCTACATCTTATTTTGGTGTCTTTTGACTCCAATTTTGTTTGAGAAAATGATGTTTTATTGTTTATTGTTTGTAATATGATTGCTTGTATGATTAATGTGATATTGTCCCTAGACATTAATATTATTGTGAAGCTAGGGTCATTACCTTTGTGTGATTAATGTTATTGTCTCTTCATATTAATGTACGTATTGTATTATTAACATTGTTTTGATTTATAAAATTGTAAATTTCATCCCCGAAATATATATATATATATATATATATTCTTTTTCTTTGTTTTTCTTTTTGTAAATGGTTCAAAATAAAATTTTACAGAAATATATATATATATATATGACCTTCATAACTTTCAGTTTGTTGGGCACTAATGATTTTTTGAATTTATATCTTTTTGAACTTGAAAGAAGACATTTATGCCGATATATGTATTCTATAATCCAAAAATAAATAAATATTAGCGGCCGTGGACCATTAAGGAGCAAATGATCGGTTAGTATCCAAATTTTAATTAAGATTAATATTAATTAAAAATTGTACAGATCCTTGAAAGTTAATCTTTTTGTTAAACCAAATCTTTAATATGTTCTTATACAACTCTAATAAAGACATATATGAAATAGGTGGACTTATTTGATTTTTGGATGGAACTATTTGAATAATATATATATAGAGAGAGAGATGAAGAAGAAGCTAAAGGGTTGGGTCAAAAGTAGTGGTCCAATTAATTAAAAGTTGTAAAGAATTCTAATTTCCATGTGACTATGAAATAAATAATATTAATTTGGGGTAGGAGTGGGACATCCATGAGACATGGTGTGTGGTTTCGTGGGGAAGGAGAAAATGAGAATGCACGAGGGGGAATATATTGTAATTCCTCATTAGGAAACCATACAACCTGTTATGTCTCCCTCTCATTTTTTTCTTTTTAATAATAATCCTAATTAATTCAATGATTTGTTTTATTTATGAAATCTGTCAAATAATCCGACTTTTAAATGAATTAAAACAGAATGTTATCAGATTTGATCACTTGTTTAATTTGGTTGACAAAAATTAAAAGAAAACTGTTAAAAAAATTAGAATATTTCTGTTTGGTTCACATAATGTATCTTTGGAGTTGGAATGAAATATTGGTAAATTACCAAAATACTCGTTTTTGAAAAATATTGGAATGAAAAGTTTTATCCCATTACTTGAACCAAAGAAAACATTTGATTTGTGGTCATCTATATGTATCATGTATAATTTTCAAACTTTCTTTTTGTCATAAACATACATGTTATGGAAATTAGAAAAGGTAATCGGAGTAGTAAAATCTATGATCACAAATATCATATCTCAAGAATCCGTAGATAGTGACTGGTTTTATATGAAAAGGAGGACATCATGGGTATTAAAAGTTTGAAACACCAACAACAAACAACAATATTAATGTATTTGATATTTTATTACCATTTAATTTGTTGTACCAAACAATATTATATGATATAACCAATATTTTATTTATTTTCATGCCAACAAATTATTCGATATTTGAATTCATGCATATTTAATTGATTTTTTAATCATATACAAATGGTATGTGTCATCATAAAGTTGATGATATAATATTTAAAAGTTGTCTGCTAATGATCAATAGTAATAACTAATAACTAATAAATACTGAAACAAAGCTAGGTTGTATTCTTGTAGTAATTAACTCAAGAGGCAAACCTGACAGCAGGCTAGGCCCAATTGTAGGGAACAGCCCAACATATCCCAAACGTGGATCCAGACCCAATGTCATTAGAAGAGACAACTTTGATTTGCTTATTCATTTCTCTAACATATATTTGTATAAATTGAACATATAAAACATTTTTCTTTGACAAGGAACATATAAAACATTTTATGTGATGGAGATTAAATTCAATGCTTTTTATGTCACATCTTTACTTATATCAATCGACATGGACCATAATAATACATAATGTATTAAAGTTTAAGTTTAGAAATTACCCTTTGAAAACTTTGAGTGTGAACCATCACCCTCAAATACTCTCTAATTTTTCGCAAATATTTTGAGATCATAGACCATATTCAAGTCATATATCTATTTTTACTTTGAATTTGATGATTCATTACCGACTTATATTCAAGTCAAGATACGTACCTCATATCATGGGCACATGTTTATTATATTTTGACGAATTTTTGCATCCAGTTTATTGAATTTTTTGGTATTATACATAATTAGTCATGTCTCTTGTCGTTTGATGTTGTTTCAAAAGAAAAAAAAACTTATTTTAATGTTTGTTTTAAATTTATAGCACATCCGATAAAATCTAATGAATTTATATATTATTTCCTTGATATTATGAAAATTAAATTCAAATATGTAAAGCTAAATAATTATGCTTGAAAAGGTCTTGAGATAAGAAAAAACTATGCCAAATTTGTGTTCCCAATCATGCATTTATATGCATTTCCATTTGCCATGGATGGAGTGGAACCCAGTTACCCAAAATATGAAGCGACAACAAAAATCAAACTAATAAATAAGGATAATAAAACTTAAAAAAAAAACGTTACCAATAACGTCTTTCATTTGTATAAGTCATACATATACATGTATACAAAGCCACAGAGGTGAATTTTAAATTTTCTTGTTGATAACACAAAATAATTATCAACAATAATTACTGTAATATAATATAAAATAAATTTTATTAATAGGTAAAAATTACATGTACACTAAAAAACACTAGTAAGTAAGTTTCAATTTCAATTCAATTGTATATTTATAGTTTTTGTGTTCTATGGTTATTAGTTAGACATTAAAACTCAAATTTAAACTTCGATATGCTATTGTAGCCGGCCTCTCAAACTTTTTAGTTACAATATAAGTTAATAACACAAAACAAATCATAGTGGTAGTAAGTAGTCATTTTCTTACATTTGTGACGGAATATTATAGTGGTTGTTTAATTAGGCAACCACTTCTTTTCAAGTATACCCATCCTTGATTATTATTAATATCCTTGACGGGGGTTGAGGGTGAAGTGATGAAAGCAAGGATTTATTGTTGCCCAAGTCATATATATGCATATCAACATATGTAACATACATATAAATTCATGTATATGGCATAATTTTTAGAAGTAATTATGCGAGCCGACTAATCACATGGTGACCATCTGCATTGCAGTTAGCCCGGAGTCACTGCATTTGAACCTTCGTGGCCACAAGGGGATTTTTATTCCTCCTTGGAATATTCGAACCTGGGACCTCCAGTTACTTTTGACCTTTGGAGCTCAAATTCAAACCAATTAGACACCACCCTTTTAGCTTAGAAAAAGTAAATTTACATGTAAAGTAAATGACATATTCACGGATACGCATTCATTTCTTGGTGCATTTTAATTATAAATGAAATCACTTAAAATAATAAAAGTAGTAAATGATTAAATTGATCGGGTAGAGGTGGGTGAAGTCTACAAGCTAAAAAGTATTCGATATTCTTGAGTTTTCTTTACAACTCATACAAAAGAAAAATACAAGTCTATATTTGATTCTTGGTCGGAAATCGAAATTATTTTGATGAATATTGAAGCAACTTTGTCTTTAAATTTAAAATATGTAAAAAAAAAGTTGTAGATTGATGAATGCAATTATTTCTTGATTTGTCAAGTTACATGTCGAATAAAATCATTTTAATCAAAAGTGATTATAGTGTTGTTAGTTATTTGAGTTTTTTTATTTTCTTATATACTATGGATATGTTTTTGGTTTATAGCTTTCACGTTAAGGACTTGAAAGTGGAACAACTTTTTGAAATCAAAACCCATATATAAGATTCCAAACTTATTATGACACGTTATAAGATCAATCAAATAATACAATATGTGTATAACAAATCAATATTAATTAACTGAATCACATCATTAGAGACGGAAATTAGAATGAGTGTTGATAAATGTTCCATTACTCGATATTTAAGTATTGACTCGTTACATTGTATCACACCAGACAACATTAATGAGTTTCATTTCTATTACATCGCCCTCTTAATGCAACTTTTTTCCAAAAGGTGTGTCAAAATGTAAAAAGGTTTTTGTTGAAGGGGGCAAAATAGACATTAGATGAGAAGGAAAAGGAAATGAAGAAAGTTTTGGTGCATGTACTTTAAGCTTTATTCCAAAACAGTCAATTCACCCTTGAAAGTTGAAAATACACACCCTCTTGGACCCCATCTCTCATCACAACTTAATTTCTCTATTAAATATATAATACTAACAAGTAATTAAGTATCTAAACTCTAAGTTTGACCATGATTTGACCTTAATCCATCTAAATAATGTTTTTCAACATATCTACTTTTTACCTGTAGGTCCTTGCTTGCATCTTCACCGATTAATCAATTGATGAAAGCTGCATTGCATGCATCATTTTGTTCAAATTAATTAACACTCAACTTTATTTTTCTCACCACCATAAATATACATATATTCTTCTCTCCATTTCCCTAAAATAATCAATCAAACACACAAAGATGAACAAAAGAAGCTCCTTCAGAAGATCTCAAACATTTCAACCTTCAAACTCTGATCCATTCAGAGTTACTAATGAAATAGTACCCCCAAGAAAGTCTTTGTCCATTGAGTTTCCCACTTCTCCTGATCAGTCTATGTTTGAACAAGAGATGAACCATTTCAGTCACCCTCACCATCCCATCTCACTGGTTAACTTGCAGCAGGAGCTTTTCACCTGCTCCGGCTGCAAAGAACCTGGTGCCGGCAAAAGGTTCTCCTGTCAGAAATGCGATTTCCAGCTGCATGATTTCTGTGCTTTATCTCCTCCATTTCTTAAAGCTCATCCCCTTCATGTCCAACATCAGCTTGTCTTCCATTCTAAGCCCAAAGCAGGTATATATTAAATAAATAAATCTACATATATATATATATGCATACATGCATCATGTTCTTTAATTGTATATATATATATATATATATATATGATGTTGATGTTTGATGAATTAGGTGGGATTCGATGGCCAACATGTAACGTTTGTGGAAAACCCACGAGAGGGTTTACGTTCAGATGCAGCTTCTGCCATTTCCAAATGCACCCATGTTGTGCCATGCTTTCTGACCAGATCAACTACCCATCTCTTCACAGCCACCCCTTGTACCTCTTGCCATCATTAGCATCGGACGATCAAAACTTTATAATCTGCAGAGACTGTAATAGAAAAAGAAGCGGCCGCCTTTATGGGTGCAGGGTTTGTGACTATCATCTTCATGCAGTGTGTGCTAAGGACCTGATCAATGGGCTTAAAGTGAATGGCATCAAGAGCTCGGAGAAGGCAAGCGTTATAGGACCAGCCATGCGGTTTGCTTCACAAGCTGTTGCTGAGTTCATTAGCGGCCTGATTGATGGGATCGGAGAAGGGGTTGGAGAGGCTCTGGTTCAGAACGTCGCAAGGAGTGGTGGCCGTCGATGAATATAACCTACCTACCTATTAATTAATTAAGGATTCTATTATATATATATCCATGTATAATTAATGACGTTTCTTATTTATATATGGGTTTGCATATATTTGTGCAAGAAAAGCATTGTAAATTGAAAGAAATCACTGTATTTAATTAATGTTTATATATATTATAAGCCATCTATTAATTATGTTGGTATCGCAGATTTATAACAAACAAGATGCCATTTTCCTATTAATTTGATTTTCTTCTTTTAATTTAATGCCTTTTTTTGTATATATTTTCATCTATAAAGTTTCATTCAAGACTGGTGCCATTCTGTGGGTAAGGAAGGAATCATTTAGATAGATTGTTTTTATGCCTTGGAAACCATCCTCTCTGTTGTGTTTGACTAGTCTCAAGAATTTATATATATATATATTATTAATATGGAACTCAATATTTATATATTAACATGGAATTCTTACATATGTCCTTATTTGTTTGGTAATTGTTAATCAGTTTGGTGATGGAATTTGCAGGGTGAACTGACATATTCTGGGTGTTGCCAAATCATTTAATGCACCTATGTATCTATTTTTTGTAAAAATCTTGTGGTGATTTTTATAACCACATTTTTTTAAGTTGTTAAGAGAGTGTTTCTAGCTAATCTCTTTCTCCAGCTTCTAAGAGGCTTGGATTAGGAGGTATCTTTGGCTGTTGATTATTAATTAGATGGTGAAGTCATTTCTTGTATTGAATATCTTTTGGTTGTTGATTATACTAATTAATTAATTAGTTGGTTTGGTCCTTTATGATACTAGTAAACAACTGGTTTCAAGGGTTGGTATTTGAAATGAAATAAAAATACAAGCAAATATAAGATCGACAATGCAAAAGCCAGATGGTTTACATTAGAAACCATGACTTTTGCATTGTAATATTGATCTTGCTTCAACTTTTGTTTTTTGAAATTAACACAAATAAACTCACACACCCTTCTTACCTTTGTTGAGGTTTGAACCCCTGAGCTTCTAGGAGACTAGAGGCTTATATACCGCTAGGCCAAAAGCCCTTTGGTTTCTTGCTTTAACTAGATTTCACAATTAAGCTTTTAAATGATACACAATTAAAGTGAAAATGGTTTTTATTCTTCACAGTTACCAAAATCTCTTGGTTTTTGAAATTATCATTTGCAGTTGAATTGAATGAAAACAGCACTACAAAATAGCTTGTTATGTACAAAACTTTACAACATAATGGCTACCTTGTTCTTGTATGTGTTACTTGTACAGAGATCCAAGCACAGATATTATGTTATTATGCATGGGATCTGAAATGTGGTCAACAAGGTTCTCCACAGGTCCTTTACCAGTCAAAGCCGCTTGAGCATAGAAGCCTAGCCAGGCAATCATGGCAAGACGCCCATTTTTGATCTCTTTGACCTTGAGCTCCTGAAAAGCAACTGGATCTCCAGAAAGATTCAATGGATCAAAGAGTGCACCACCTGGATAATTAATGTCACCAGGCAGATATATTCCTAAAGGCTCAAGAGCCTCTATCCCACAGTATCTTGCATATTCAGGCCCAACCTGCACAACACAAGATTTGTTGTCAGAACCTTCCTTCTAATAGAGATATGTTAACATCATATTATATATACTTAGAAAAGGTAAATTTTGATTTGGAATAGGGAAAGTTATACAGAAAGATAAAGGGGTTGTTACCATAAGAAGAGCTTGGCAGATAGCTATGACAATCACTCCTTGACTTCCAGCAAAATGAAGTCCCGGGATACCAAGATAATCCAGTGTCTCACCCTAACCAACATATGCCATTTACTACTCTCAATTCTCATTGATTATACAAGAAATTGGCAAATATTAGATTCATTTCTTTGAGTCTCCAAAATATGTTTCATCATTTATGCCATAAATCTTCAGTGGCAGATAGGATTATAGTAAGGGTGTTAATTAGAGCTCAGAGATGAAAGAATCCCATAACAGAAGATATATGATATGGAATTATGGATAGTTAGATATATATGATATTAGGACCATAGGATGTTTGACAACATATATTATATACTATTACTACCTGAAGCTTTGAGTATCCAACTCGCCACCAAACAGGTTCCACAAAATGGAAAGCACCTACAAGGTCTAATAACTCTGGAATTAAGGCACCGAATGCGCCAAGCATAGCCCAACGTGCATGCAATATTTCAAAACTGCAATAATTAAACACATACATACATGTATCACTATCACTATCACTATCATGTCATAATTAACAGGATATTATACATGTATCACTATCACTATCATGTCATAATTAACAGGATATTGTATTTGCCTATTTGGTCATATCAACATTACAGATAGATATATAGAATGAGGGAAATTTTTGACACCACCAAGCATAGATTGATACAACACAAAAGTAAGTAAGGAGGATTTACTTGTAATATCTGTTGAAAGAGGCAGGATCTTGGCTCAGACCTGCAATATCAAAGCCGTAATCCCCGGGTAGTTCACCATCAAGATAAGTAGGATATTCAAAAGGGATCGGGCCAAGCCATCGAGGCCTATCTTCTCCATACCAAAAGCTGCATAATAAATTCAGATGAAATATTTATAAAACCGTGCCAACTTATATACCAAATAAAATATATGGTAATATTGGTTTCTATATGAAAAAGACATAGAATACAACAAGCTGTAACATGATTGATGGTATGGTATTGGTATTGGTATTGGTATCAATTCAAGTGGCAATATATTAAAGAGGAAAAGAAACAAGTGATTTATATATATGTACCTATCCTTTTTTGCTTTTTGTGCCAATGTATTATAGAGTGAAGCATTCTTAAGAGCAAGTTTCTTGGTGTCCTCCATTCTCCTCTGCAGCGTCTCTCCAATGGGGCTGTTGGCAATAGCTTTAACCGCAGTGAAAGGAATAGCTGAGAAAACTAATACCCCAGCAAGCTATATTTATTTATTTGACATAAAATAAAACAAACAAAAGTTAGAAAATATTGGTTTATCTTTCCTTGAAAAATTAAATACAAAATGAACATCCTAACAAAACAATATAGGCATGATTAAAGAAACGACAAGAATTAGAAACCAAAACCATATTAGGATCAAATAATGGGCATGCTTATTTTAAGTTTTCTTGATTATTTCCATGGATCAAGATAGGGTAGGGAATAGGATTCAAGATATAGAAGCAAATCCTCTCCTTATCCTTGAGAATATATATATATATAGAAAAAAGGGGTAGGGTAGGTACCTCTTGCCATGAAGCTCGGCAGCGACAATGGGGTGATTTGGGTCCGGTGTGAAGGAGATTTAAGGAAGGGGAGGTGGAGAGTTGAAGAATCATATTTTTGGTTGGTGTTTGGGGGTGTGGAGTTGAGTGAGTGAGTGGCTTCTTGTTTGCCACACAACACCATCATCTGGATGGATACCAAGAAGATGCATATATATTTTGTTTTTGTGGTTCGTAAGTAAAATCAACCAATTTTCTTTTTTTAATTTTTTATCAAGGGTTGGATTTGTTAACCAAATAACATGGGATGACGAAAACTTGAAGATTAGGGACAGTTTCGTTAAAATTGATATAGTTCAGGGACCAAAACTCAGATTTACTCTTAAAAAACACAAAATGGTCAGTAATAAAATATGATTTTTTATAATAATAAATTGGTTTTGGTCTACAAAAGAAGCTCTTTACCGTTGCCATCATTTCAAATTTTGAAAAAAAAAAAAAAAGCCATCTTCCTCACTCACTCACTCAACTCACTCAACTCACACTCAGAGGTTAAACTCAAGTCTAGGGTTTTCAATTTCAAATTTCTTCTTAGCAATGGAGGAGAATATGGCGATGTTTATGGATCCAGAGACGGCGTTCTTAGCCTCTAAACAAGAAACCGGCAACGAATGGGAACTCTTCAAAGAAAATGTAAGACCATTGAAGAGAGGCCGCAATGTAAAACTCCTCAATGATTCCCTCAAATCCCATGCCGATGTTCAAATCCGAAACTCTCTCATTCACACTCGAAGGTCTTAATCCTTTCTAATCAAATCTTTTGTAACATTTCATTTCTTTTACTCATATCAGCAGCCTATAAGATAAGCCCGTTGACAAAGTTAAAGAAACCTGCGATGTTTGAAGATAAAATTGGTATAAGACCAAATAGATGGGCAAAAACAGGGTTCCTGGTCTGATATACAAAACGAGTTATTCATTGCTTTATTTATCGTTAAATCTAATTCTTGTTTTTATTTTTATTTTTATTAGAAAGCTGATTAAAGCCATTGATGAGTATGAAGGTGAAGATCCTCTACAACCATGGCTTGAGTAAGTTCTATGTTCTCTGATTTCTCTTAACAAATCCAAAATCATTTCTTACATTACATGGTTGGAATTGAATACACTTGCATCTTTTGTTGGGATGTGGAAGTTGCCTAACCTTTCTCTTCTATGACTATGACTATGTATAGCTGTATCAAGTGGGTTCAAGATGCTTTTCCTCCTGGTGGAGACTGCTCAGGATTGGTGGTCATCTTTGAACAATGTGTGCGAACCTTTTGGCATGAGGAGCGCTATAAGAACGATCTTCGTTATCTTAAAGTGTGGTTGGAATATGTGAGTTCTTATATAACTTAATCATTGTAAAGTGCCTTTCAATTCACTTCATATATCAACTGTTCTCTGTCTTGGCAATGGCATTTGTGTATGGTATTAATTCAAAATTGCATTTGCAGGCTGAAAACTGCGATGATGCTCAAGTTGTTTATAGTTTTCTTGACACAAATAAAATCGGCGAGACACATTCCATCTTTTACATAGCATATGCTTCCCACTTGGAGTCAAAGAATAAGATCAAAACTGCTAATGACATATACGACCTTGGGATATCTAGGTATGTTTTTTCTGCCTTTGGAGTCTTTTACATCTTATCTTTTACGCATTGTATCGTTTACAAACCATATGCTTTAATGCTTGTTTGCTTTTGCATACATCTCCAACATGGGTCTAACTTCTATTTTTCATATGTGCTAATTAGATATGTTACGACAACAAAAACATACAAGTGGGCACCTTAAGAAATATTGCAACATATAAGGCATAGTTTAGACATTTATATATATATATGATTATTCTAAGGGGACATTTGTTCAACCACATGTTTATGCTTTATATAAATCTGATACAAGTCTAATTCACATGTAGGTTTCTGTTACCATTATACTTGCTCCTTCCATCCATGGTCCCTTATTTACCAAGTTAATGTCATTTTACCTTTTGGTTTGGTGTAATATGAGTATCCATGCTGTCAAAATGGGTCCTTTAGATTGCTCCTGTAAAATAATTCCCACACAATGTAAGACCATGTGTTGAAAGTTCCATTTACGCAATGCTTAAAAGCAATCTATATATATATATATATATATATATTATGTGACATCATATTTGATATAGAAAAGAAGCATCAATTATGTTGCAGCGTAAATATGAACCCTTTACAATTATCAGATGCATTGATTAAAGAGTAAAATCTAATTTTGGTCCCCATGGTTTAATGAAATATTTGAAAGTAAGAACTAAATTTTGATAACTCTAGAAATCATTCTTGTAGTTTTCATGTTATTTTGAAAATAGTCCTCTATCATTAACTCGGTTAATTTTCTTTATTAGTATCAGAGATATTTTTGTCCATTTAGGTTACTTCTATAAGAAATGACCAAGTTCTTACCAAATTTTCTTTGTAATAGGAATGCTCAACCTATTGAGAAGCTAAAATCAGCTTACACGAGTTTTTTTGCTCGGACGATGAATAGACCAAAAGCCAGTGAAGTATGTAAATGAATCTTATTTCTTCTTCTTTGAACTTTTGCATGAATTACTTGTATTGATGTTAAAATTTCAAAATCCGTAGGAGGAATTGGTGGAGACTCGTCAACCTATGCGAAGCTTTGGAACTATCTTGGCCCGGGGAGACAGTGGTGAGCTTCATATATTATCTGCTGTTCTGTGTGGAAAATATCCCTCAAATTCTGTTGCTTTTACTCATATATTGCCTTAAACTGCCAGGAAACCGCACTCTTGAAAGTTCTGACATTGCTAGGAAAAGACCAAGGCAAGACGGGTGAGCAAATGAAGTTATAAGTACATTTGATCCTGGCAAAGTCCACTCATAGGCAATGGTTACCAATTGGAACCTGAGAGGTTTTAGTATGGTATTAGAGCAGGTCATTCATGATGCTGGCATACTTGCCGATATAACCTCTCTTTGGTGATTAAAAATCTTTTTGTTTTGACTATATACAAAGTGGAGAACCAATGCAGTGGTCTTTTTTTGGTAATCTAACTTGATTTGATTTAATTTTGATAGGCCTCATGGGGCTTCATTCAAGGTTTTTAAAGAGACAAGCACCATGGCTAGGAGCTCATCAATGCACCAGTCAGAAGCATCCAAGTCGGACTTGAAACCCTGGCACACTCTAGGAGCACGGGCTGAGAGAAATAAAGAGAACAATGCCATCCCTGCCAAGTGGACATCAAATAAGGTACATTTCAATTATAAAGTTATGACCATATGTCAGTTGAGTTGATCATGTTATTTAAACCTTTCCCTAATATTTCAGATTCCTCAGAGACCTGTTCATAGAATCGGTGGAGCTACTGCCCCTCCCTGCATTGAGGTTTTTGTAGATGAAGAATGCTCAGAGTGAGTATCATAAACTAGTTACTCTTATGCTATATACTTATAGCTAGCTAATGATGGTTAGACTAAATACCCAAAAAAAAAAACACCATAGTTTGAAAGAATGAGCAATTAGGCAAATTATGAAGACAAGAAAAAAAGAAAAATACACCATAGTTGACACTTTTGGCATTTTTAGTTTCTACAAGTACAACAATCAGTTTGCAACTAAAAGCTGGATACTATGATGAAAAAGTCAATCTCTTTGCTGACTGACTTTTTATCCACTCTACAGACCTCATAATGTTAGCAGCGAGGGTGGACGCTCCTCTGGTCTGCAGCTCAGGAACAAGGATGGCAACGACCTTAAAAAGTAAGTGATAACAAGAATCATTTGAGGTTGTTTTGGATTGATGGACACGTAATAACTGGATTCTTATTTTGAAACAGGGAAACAGAACTACTGAGGGAAAACCCATTACGCCATTTTCCTCCAAGTAGTCTCAGATGATTGTTATATCCATATTTGGATCAGCTTTTTTCTGTAAAGCTTGATTCATTCTTGTTCATTGAACCATGGAGAGTGTATTGTTGATGTCATCTTACTTTGTATAGGAAACATATTCCTCAACAATTTGTTGAGATGGTGTATGTGTATGTATGCTATCTCATCTTTTAACCCTTTGGTTTCTTGTTCCTTTTTCATTTATGAGATAAATTGTTGAGAACTTATGCAAATCATCACTATATGTTAGATTATATTTGTCATTTCTCATAGTGTACGGACTGATTCTGTCTTTTTTCCTTACTTATTATTATGTATGAGATTGAGAACTATATGTATGTTCTTCATATGTGGTTTTACCTTTGCTACATTCAAACTCCTCAAGTACATTCCCTGGGATCTATTGATATTGTTCTTTTGAAAAAGATTGATTGTGGATCTCTTGTGCATGAGATGAAACCAAAATGTCTTTTTGCTTGTTTCTTAGTTTCTTTTAATAAAATTCTAGTTGTGTGTCAAACATATTTATGAAAAATGAGCAATAAAAAAAGCAATTTAAAATAAGAGTAAACTATAATTTTGGTCCAATGGTTTGTAAAAAACTATGAAATTATATCTTTAGTTTTTTGTTCTAATTCACAAGTGGTATATGTTCAATGATTGTGAAAACAACCGTCAAAATTGTATCTTTTAAATTCCAAAAGCAAAATTGTTGTGCTTCTTTTTGGTGTTTTGATGAATTCAAATATGTGGAAATAGAATCATTTGGTATCCATACATAATGAAGTGTGTTTATGAATCATTGTGAAGGAGTGTGTAATGTGACCATATGGATTGGTTGGTCGGGTTGAGACTCTTAGTATTTACATCTCAAGTTGATTAGTTATTTTTTTATCATACTTTTTTTTGAAGTACATAATATTTATATACGACAATTGGAATAAACAAACAAACTCATACACCCTCCTCACCACCCGACCTCCTAGAAGACAAGGGGCTCACATACCGCTAGACCAAAGGCCCTTTGATTTTTTTATCAGACCTTTTTGTTGCTTTTAGAACCTTTAATTTATATATGCAAACGGTTATTGAGTACAAAAATAAAACAACAATTAGACAATTTAATTTATGCAAAGAGTTTGATCTATATATGATTTAATGGAAAAAAACAACTCTTTAGTTATGTTAAAAATCATTAAATATTTACATTTCATAATTTAACACGACATTGTATGCAACAATTTATCCGGTACTCTTGGTCTTTGTCTCGTAAGATTTTTAGCTGTTATTATATTCATCTGGTAAGGTAAGGTGACTTGGTAAATGGTCTCTAATCAAAGTTAGGTACCACTTTCAGATATTTCATTAAAGCTCAAGGACCAAAATTATAATAATAAAAATGAAATGGCGAAATCTGATTGGTTGAATGACGAAGCACAAACACGCGAGTTTCCTTCGTGAATAAGATTGAAACATGTTTCCCCAAAATTGTTTTTTCCTAGAACCTTCCATCCTTGGTTCATCATCATCATCATCATCATCATCATCATCTACATAATAATAATCTCCTCCTCTCCTGAATGATCAATCACAAATCACCTATCTCGATTTCTTTGTATGGAAGAGCAAATCAATTGGGATGATCTTTTTGATGATACTTTCTTCGATCCCTCCTCTATCCTTCCAACTTCTTCATCACCGGATCATGGGGACAATCACTTTTCACTCTCGCTTCATGATGTAGAGCAGTTGCTTTTGAAAGATAACGACGAAATTCCTACCGAAGATGCCTTCAATTCCGTTCAGGAGACCGCAGATGGCTTTTTTCATGATATTTTGCTCGATTCGCCTTTAGACGGGGAAAGATCCGGTGAAGTTGTCGATGTTTCTGATGGTGGTAATTCCGTCGATGAGCATAAGAATAAAGCCATTGATGAACAGAAAAATGAATCTGTTGACGATCACAAGGAAGAAAAACAGAATTCCGATGATGACCCCAACGATCCCCTTGCCAAAAAGAGGAAAAGGTAATATATTCGACTTGTAGGTTAAGTTTCAAGTGTTTTAATTGAATTATTTGACGTTCATCTGTAATTGACATTTTTTTTGTTCAAATATGTGTTTACAAACCCATCTATTTTCCTTTGCAACGTCCCTGCTCAATATAATACTTGAATTGGGAGTCTTTACCCATAAAAATAGCTTGGATTTTGAGTTGTCATACTTGATTGGATTCTGAGGCCTGAGCTGCATGTTAATAAAAACATGTTACATTTTAGTGATATTAAGTGTTACTATTTTGTCATCTTAATTGGTCTACTTGCTGAATTCAAATCATTAGAGTTGATTTTGATTATGGGGTTGTAAAGTAGTTATTTTTAGTTTAAAAAATTGGCGAAATCGTGCCAATACTGGAGGAGTGAGTATGCTATCATCTAGTATTAGCTGGATTTCAGTTTGTACTGGTTGTGTAATTTCACTTTGGACGGTTGACTATGGTATCTTAGGTAATTGACTTAAGTTATAGACTATAGTTAGCATTTGATTTTATTGTTTCTCTTGGGTTTCTTTCAAATGGTAATGGGGATACCAATCCCTGAAGTAGTAGTATTGCTTTTGATACATGTTTTGTTCAGTGAAGCTAGCATCTTACTTACTACTTACTGTCTATAATGAATCTGAATTGAGAAACTTGTTTGTTAGTAAGGAATCCAAATTGAATGTTTAGTTATGTACCATTAGACATTGTAGTATCTATGTCATGATTTGCAAGGGTTGTTTAAGCAATAAATAATTGCAAGTAATATGTTTTCAGGCAACTTAGGAATAAAGATGCGGCTCTAAAGTCTCGAGAGCGGAAAAAGATGTATGTAAAAGATCTGGAGATGAAAAGTAGGTACTATGAAGGGGAATGTAAGAGATTGGGGTCCCTACTCCAGTGCTTTATGGCCGAGAATCAAGCACTGCGTTATTCCTTTTCATTACATAGTAACAAGGCTTACAATGCTTCAATGACCAAGCAGGAGTCTGCTGTGCTCTTGTTGGGTATGGTTATTATATATATATATATATATTTTGCTTTGATTCTTGTTAATATGTAAATGTTTTTATGTTAATGAAATAATTATAATTGTTGCAGAATCCCTGCTGTTGGGTTCCCTGCTTTGGTTAATAGGCAATGTTTGCCAGGTCGTGGTCGTACTTCACCACCCAAGCCTATCACAACTACAACTGGTAGGAGAAGAAGTAGTACTACCAAGTCCAAATCTGGTAAAGGTGAAGGTGGGAAGTGAAAAAAGGTGTAGCTGCCTTTTGGTGGGCAAAGAATACAAAGCATCACGCTCAAGGATGAGAATGAGAATGATAGGCTTGGTTTTTTGATTCGTTATGTTTCATATTCTTGTTGGATAACAATAATTAATAGACCATCATAGTTTAATAGGTGTTGTGTTCAATCTTCTTCTATTTTCTTGTTTCTGGAGTGTGGTTAGTTTATGTTGAACATTTTGCATAACAAGAAAAGGCAAATCCTTTATTTTGGAACATATTTTTGTTTAACCATTGGTATCCAAGTCGGTTTACACGTACCTCAATTAATTCCGGACAGTTTTGAAGAACAGTAAGGAAAAGGAAAATCAATTCCGGACAGTTTTGAAGAACAGTAAGGAAAAGGAAAATCTCGAGTATCCAAGGAATAGTATATTGAAATACAATGGTGGAAGCATATCCAAACACTCTCTTCCTCTCTTAAATATACAATGTATGCTTAATAAGCTTGCTTCTCCATTATTTATAGATTTGTATGATGTATCGATATCTTCTTATATATTTAGCCCTATGTAACCTTATGCTTATGTATTTATTTTTTCTCGTTTGTCTTGACAAAAGATCAAGATCTCCATTCATGTTTCTTCTTCACACAAACATCTCCATTCATGTTTCTTCTTCACACAAACATCTCCATTCATGTTTCTTCTTCACACTGGAACATAGAGAGGAAAATTGTACGTGATAGATAAGAGGGGACTTTGAACTCCCAAGCAAGGGCAACCCCAAAATGTTTTTCAAATAATAATAACACCATTTAAATACAAGAAGATAAATCTATAGAGTTTTATTGAAAAAAAACATTATAGATTTATTGATTATTCTTACTACCTTTTCTATCAAAGTAATTAAATTATAAGAAGTTGCCAACAACAAGATTTAAAACTTGCATCCTTCCAAACGAAGAGCTTTAATACAACATATTAACCTTGTGTTTTTATTTTACTTTAATAAAGTGTAAGGGCCCATAAGAAATAAATCAGATTTTTATTTTAGTTTAATTACGTCAAGACGACGGAGCCGGAATCATATGCACGCTGCACCCCCTCCTTAGAGCAATTCATGGATGAGACTATGCACTAAGCCCGCCCTATCCAACTTGCTAATAAAGTAGGCTTGGCTTGTACAACCGTTCTTGAGGTTGCATTGTTAAAATTAATGAATGGACATGAACAAAGAATTTTTTTTTTGGAGAAGACCGCCCATCCATTTGCATTTCACTATAACTATTAATTAATTCAAATTCATAAATAAACTTTCCAATTCCCATTTAATTGTGATGATTCATTTTTAGATCCTAAAAATTTGATTATTATAAGATTTTTAGGTCAGTTAATTTGCAGACAAGTCAGACTCCTTAGAACAGTAAAGATAAAAATCAAGCTGCTTAAAAAAAAAGTCTGGATTTCTTATACTAAATCCATTGGACAAAAAATATAGGTTACAATACAACCTAAACACACAAATGATCACAACTACCCCTCCTGGTTGTACAGGTCCACCTTCTTTCCAAACCATATTTTGTATTTAGTTTTGAGATTTGAGGAATATTTTAGAGAGAATAATATTTTTCATATTTGGAACAACATTAAACATTTAAAATATAAAAACTAAAAAGATAGCGGGGGTGGGTTGGTGATATCGCCCGTTTTAGCGTCTTTCCTTTGACATTTTACTTGTTTTTAAATCCACCAACTCTCTCTCTCTCCCTCTTCTCAGTTCTCTGTGTTGTAGTAGGTGAAGAAAACAGAGTGAGTGAGTGAAGAAATGGAATCAGATTATGGAGTTCCCAGAGAGCTTTCTCATCTCCAGAAAACTCGATCTCTTTACCAACCCCAACTTCCCCCTTGCCTCCAGGTATTCTTTTCTTTACATTTCACTTTCTTTTTTCTATATATTTTTAACTTAAAAGTATCGTTATCGTCGATCCAATCAAGGATCGGTTTTTGAATGTTGCTGGGTTTGTTGCTAGAAATCGTCGTCAATAAGAAATTGAGAATGAAATATATCTCACGTTTTTCCTGATTTGTGCCTTCATCTTGCCCCCTTTACTTGAATCATGTTTCTGGGGATTGAACGTGACAGATTTATGTTGTTAAATGTATCATACGGCATTTTTGCAGACGTAGTTGAAAATCATCAACTTAATATCCCCTCCTTCCCAATACAAGTACCCATGTAAACTTCTTTTTTTCCCCCAAGAAACAGAATCTTGTTTTGCACTTGTTATTTGACATGCTTTATTTTCTTATTCTTTTCTGTCTTTAAAGGGCTCTTTTGGAGAGTATTTCTAATGGGTTTCCATATATGCGTAGATGGTATAATGGTCAAAGGTCAATCACTCTAGGACTTGGAACTATTTGTGCTCAACTAGCCTCCGTTGGAGGGTCATTTAGGAGTCCCACATCGGCTAGACAGACCACTTCTTCCCGGCATATGTTGGAACCTCTTCTCTCTTCTTAAAGTCTATTTTAATTGGGTTCCACATACCCTTACATTGTCATTTTCTAGAATTTTGTTTAATTACAGTGAACTTGTCCAAAACTTTGTGATATGATACTGGAAAACATGGAATAGGGATCAAAATTGTGCATTCTATATATACATCCATTAACAAAGTTTGTACTCAATTGTGACTAGTTGCTGCATTTCACTTATCGAAGAAAATGTGTTTCTGTTGCTATAGACCATTCATTCATCATGAATGAGCCAACGTTGACTTTGTGGCATTGCATTGTATACTGTAGTAAATAGTGATTTCTGTATCGTTTTAACTTCTTTTTCCAAGTTAGAAATGCCTTCCTAAAGAATGTGATGATCAGAGGTATGACATTGGACTGTAATTGATTGTTGACTTATGGGTCTAGATTTTGTTTTAGGCTTAAACAGATTATATATATATATATATATATGTACCGGGATGGTACTTCTGTAATCCAGTTACTTTCTGATATATCGTATTTCATCTTTTTGTTCATTTTATTTACTCCCACCTCGTTGCTTCTATTGGTATGACTTCATTTTGCCTCAAGGTGCAAACTTGTGTGGTTACTGAATATCCTCAACTGCTCAGGTTGATTGTAATCCCTTCTTGTGCTCATTTTCTTTTCCAAAAAGACTGTACACTGATTCCCTAATCACCACCCGTGTACTCTTCTTTTTCTCACTGGATTGCCTCAGTGATGCTACTGATTATCTGTGATAACAAAAAAAATACAAGCGAAAATATATATGGTTGAATAGGTGGTGAACTATGCCACTGCTCAACATTCAAGTTATCTTCAAGCAGCTGTTTCGACCTCAAGAATCTGCTTGCCAATATTTGCATGTTTAATAGCAGCCTAATTACCTTTTTTGGCATTTGGTATGTGAATAAATATCTTAGAAGTTAGAACATAAGGCTTATGAACCATTTTTATGGGCTTCTGCTCAGGGAACTACTGTCCGAGTAGAATTTGGGGATGCGACTACTGTGTCAGCTTCCGCTGGTGCCCACGCTATCAGTCAATCGTTTCCTCACACATATGGTCAGCGTTTGGTTCATTTTCTTAGGGCAGCAGCCAAAGTCCCTGGCGCCCAGATTATTAGCGAGCATCCCTCAATGAGGTATGGATTTCTCCTTTTCGATTTCTTTTAGTTTCTGCCATTTTTACAGTTAAAGTCAAGTTCTTAAGGACAGGTTTTATGGAGTTATACTTTGAAGGCTTCTTTTTTTCTGTATTTGTTTTTCTACATCTTCTCTTATTTATTTTTTAAGCCGTTTGATTTCAGTTCCATCAGAACATGGGTGCTAATATTTATGGGTTACTGTAGCACCAGTGTAAATGCTTTATTCCTTGCCATGTATATGTGTATCTAGAAATATGCTGCTGATACATTTACTATTTTTCATTTCAGGGTTGGACTGGTTTTCTGTGGTAGACAGTCTCCTGGAGGGCACAATGTTATTTGGGGACTTTGTGAAGCTCTTAAAATTCACAACCCTAAAAGTACTTTGCTCGGATTTCTGGGTAAGTATTTTATAGGATCATGTTTTGATCAACTTAATTTAGGAGAGAAAACTTATAGCAACAAATTCAACAACACAAAGTGACCTTTAATGTACTTGTATCTATGTAATTTAGTCCATCAATGCTACAAACACACATATTTATCACAAGTTGTTGTTGTCTTTCCTTTGTTGATTTTATGTTCAGTGTTAGAAAGTAGAAGCCATTTCTTTAATGTGAGCTGGCCAACAGACAATATTATGTTTTATTTTTCTCTAAGGTGACCGGGAATTTCTCTTTTTGAGTTATTGTGATGTTGGCTTGAAAGATTTTTCTTATGAATGTGACCAGGTGGTTCTGAAGGTTTATTTGCTCAAAAAACTCTTGAGATCACAGATGATGTTCTTGCAACTTACAAAAATCAAGGTACTTCTAAGCAAGACAAATTTTTTTCTTAGGTTTTGTATTCCAATCATGTGATAACTAAATTCTGATTGTTTCAATTTTTTGAAGGTGGTTATGATCTGCTGGGACGGACACAGGATCAAATAAGAACAACAGAACAAGTCAATGCTGCAATGGCAGCATGTACGGCTTTGAAGTTGGATGGACTTGTCATAATTGGAGGTATATATATATATATATATCAACTATTGTTTAAAATAATTGTAGACACGGAACTTTCTGTTTGTTTATTAATGTACCTGATTTATTTTGTTTCAAGGGGTAACATCAAACACAGATGCTGCTCAGCTTGCTGAGACTTTTGCTGAAGCAAAAATCTCTACAAAGGTATTCATATCCTGTCTTTACTACATAGTTTGTCATATACGGAATTTCATTGTATCTAGTGCATATGTTATTCTTGATACTGTTTGCAATTTATTAGGTCGTTGGCGTACCTGTGACTTTGAATGGAGATCTCAAGAATCAGTTTGTTGAAGCAAATGTTGGTTTTGATACAATTTGTAAGGTATGGATCTTATGTTCTAATTGTTTTATTGGTCACCTGAAATGAAGTGTTAAATGATGACCTGTTTTTTTAGACAGTATTCTGATAGGAAATGTTATGAACTTGTTTGTATTTGTTACAGGTTAACTCCCAGCTTATCAGCAACGTCTGCACAGATGCTCTTTCAGCAGAGAAGGTAATCAATCCACTTGATTAAAATGATCCCTCTAGTGGTGGAGACCGTTTGATTTTCGATGTTTGTATGCCATATACTTGTCCTTTTTTGAGTTACTTAAATATTGACCCCTTTATCAATGTCTTAATTATTTTCATCTCTTCCAGTACTACTATTTTATCCGTCTCATGGGTCGGAAGGCATCTCATGTGGCCTTGGAATGCACTCTGCAGTCACATCCAAACATGGTGCGCATTACTTTCTTTCCATGCCAAATTTTGATATGAATTTTTAGGTTTTCTTGTTACTGAATCAACCTTGTGAATCTTGTTTGTAGGTTATTATTGGTGAAGAAGTTGCTGCTTCAAAACTTACTATCTTTGACTTAACGAAACAGATTTGTGATGCCATCCAAGCAAGGGCAGAACAAGGTCTGTAGTGGTCAGTTTTGTTGTCAATATGGTGGTGGTTTGTAATGGAACTATATCAGCTTATCTTTTAAAATTTGTTTATTTTGCCAGAAAAGTACCATGGTGTTATCCTACTTCCAGAAGGGCTTATAGAAAGCATCCCTGAGATTTATGCACTTTTGCAGGTTAGTAAAATGTTCTTTTCGTTATCCATATTTCAGTTCTTAAAGTTTGAGCTTATTCTTTTACCATCTCCTTTCAGGAAATCCATAGTCTTCTCCGACAAGGTGTTTCTGCTGATAAAATATCAACACAGCTGTCACCATGGGCATCTGCCTTATTTGAATTTTTACCACCCTTTATTAGAAAACAGGTTCATGCTATTATATCTATGCACATAGAAATATTTCTCTTTTTAAAGCCTATATATATATATATATGTTAATGCTCATATAAAATACCTTTCCATGTTGCAGCTTCTCCTTCATCCTGAATCTGATGACTCAGCCCAGTTGTCTCAGATTGAAACAGAGAAGCTTCTTGCTGAACTTGTGGAGGCAGAAATGAACAAGCGAGAGGTAGGATTTCGAGTGCCTTTCGGTCTTCCGTCATAATGGTTTTATATAATGTATTATGTATGTGAATGTGAATGTTTATACAGAAAGAAGGATCATACAAGGGGAAGAAATTTAATGCCATCTGCCACTTTTTTGGTTATCAAGCTCGAGGTTCTTTGCCATCAAAATTTGATTGTGACTATGCCTATGTAAGTTTTTGTAATATTGAATTATATATCCATTTTAAAATACTCTTGTTTATCTGACCATGAAGCAATGGGTAATGAATATAGGTTCTTGGACATATTTGTTACCATATTCTAGCAGCTGGTCTGAATGGTTATATGGCCACTGTAACTAACCTCAAGAATCCTTGTAACAAATGGCGATGTGGTGCTGCTCCAATAACGGTAGGGTTTCAGCCTCTTGATGCTGAATTGCTGGTTGATAGATTTGGTTAGTATTCAAGTGTTTGCAAATTTCAGGCTATGTTGAGTGTGAAGCATGATGGTGGTGGTTCTCGGACAATGACCATTGGGAAACCTCTTGTTCATCCTGCTACTGTGGATTTAAGAGGCAAAGTATATGAGTATGTCATCTCCCAAAGATGCTTATTTGATTTAAGTTTTATGTTATAGTACAAATGGAATTATAGTTTGCCAAACATAGACTTATTATTATAATTATTGGTGCAGGCTGCTGAGACAAAATGCCAGAAAATTCTTGTTGGATGATGTATACAGAAACCCAGGACCCCTTCAATTTGAAGGTCCAGGTGCTGATTCTCGGGCTGTCAGTTTGTGCGTTGAGGACCTTGATTATATGGGGCGTATCAAAGAATTGAATGAATATCTTGACAAGGTGCTTTTTCATTCTTAAATATATATATATATATATATACACACAGTTGTTTTGTTAAGTTTTTGGTGATGTGTTTAATGAATTTGTTATTTATTAGGTACGAAGTATTGTGAAACCAGGTTGCAGTCAGGATGTTCTGAAAGCAGCTTTGAGCGCCATGTCTTCAGTCACGGATATTCTGTCGGTCATGTCATCCCCTTCCAAAGGCTCTGCTTAATTTAAACACCTTCCTTATTATAGTTTATGTTTGTTGGTCATAGGAATGTGATTTTTATTGCTCATTGTTTCAAAATGGATGGATGCTTCAATTGTTGTTGTTTTTAACAAACACTCACATTCCTATTCTTCATCATCTCAATTCAATTCTCTTATCTTTAATTTCGTTATCTATCTATATACTATACATGATAAACTCATAATCTTATAACAGACTTACTTTTTTACTCTACAAGAAAGTAGTAATGAATTCAAAGTTAATAATACAATGTTAGAAACAAACTCAAATACATTTCTCTCTTTTCAAATACTGAATCCATTTCTAAAAACTAAATTTTGAATCCAATATTTTTATTTATATATCAAAATCCAAAATTCTTCATCGTTAACAAATTTTAAATAGCATCGACTTTGATTATTATTATTTTTTTCAAATGGTTAATTACATATTCTAAGCCAGAGGAAGGTTTAAGGGAAAACTTAAAAAAAAAAAAAAACTAAATAACATAATGAGTGCCTTTCATCCGGACGTATGTAAAAATACATAACAACGATTGAAATTGTTTTTTCTTCCGTGCATTAGTGCATGTTATCTACTAGTGCATATGTTACAAGTTATCATTATGTATTTGTACATACCCGTTCAGATGTAAGGCTCACAGGATATTCTTCAGTTTTTTTTTTCGACGTTTTTCCGTGAACCTGTCCCTTCTAAACCATATAGTAAAAAATTAAATAATTATATTATAGTTTTTATAATCTCTCTTTTATAAGGAAATAGAATTGGGCCAAGTCCAACCATGAGTAATTTAAAGCCCAAATTGAGTCTGGCCCAAAAACTAATAGCCATCACGCCCGCCTTCACAATAAGTCACATCTGTGACTGTGAGTGAAGAAGAGCAGATTCCGTCCTTGTTCAACATCAATCCATCGATCCCCTGGAAGAATTTGTTTCTATTATATAAGTGAAGCAAGTATCTATGGGGTATACCAAGGGCCTACTTTCCGCCATAACCAGAGATGGAGAGCCCCTCGTCAAGAAACTCGCAGCGGTCTCTGTTTTCGGGGTCTTGCCGGCAGCCATGATCGCCTCTCTTATCTATTCTCCTCCCGATTTCATCTACAACGACAAAACCAAATCTTCCAAATAGACATCTTTTCAGGTTACTACCTTCTATCAATTTATAACAGGGTTAGGGTTTCCGTTTACTTTTTGATTCATCTATTTGGATCTTAAATTCTGATTATGTCAATCAGATTGTTTACTGATTAGGTGTTTTATGGATTAAAAAAAGAGAGGGGTATTGTTCTAGACAAGTTGGGTAAAATTTATTTGTAACATACAATCACCGACTAGTACATGCATACAACCATTCCATGCAATTGCTAGTTCTAAGGTACGGACCTATCTATTAATCCTTATAAATGTTCACTATGAGTGAATTATATACTGAAAAGAATATGTGTTCAAATTAGATATGTGTTATTAAAGTTTCGTGTGGAGTTGTATCTTACAGTCCCTCAAGTTGTACTGTATAACCGACTGATGTTCTACTATTTATGCTTTAGAGCCTATCTATAGATCGGTTCTAATTTATGAGTAAAATAACAATGTTTAGCCACATGGCTAGACCATAAAATCTTTATATAGTGACATATGCTTTAAAGATTAGATATTTATTAAAAGGTTTCTTCTTGACATGCATGCATTCTATAAACTGTCAATTGAGGGGCTCTTAATCATCTAAATAGGAACTAAATGATCAAATCACTGATTTTGGTATACAAAATAGGAATTCTCTTCTTTGAGGCCATGCTCTACTATTTATACGGTCTACTTTTAGAGAGCTAAACCATCAACTTCACCAGGTGAGGCTTTAAGCCACTCAAACTGTAGGTGAAATGAAAAATAGGCATCACGGCCCCTTTTATTTGACTAACTTGTAGAATTACCAAATTGCCTTTTATTAACTATTTTATGCCTGCTGAGACACTTTGTTGCCAAGATGTTAATCCTGAATTGCTGTTGTATGAACTCAAGTAGTTCTCATATAGTCTTGTATATGGTAATGGTATGGTTGATTCTTTTCTTAATTAACACATCCTTGTTAGTCATTAAGCTTGATGCTCGTTTATAAGCTTCTTTCCATGAATTTCTTCCACTTGTATGTGACGAAGCTTTTCCTGCCCCTTTCACTCTATATCGTTAAACACTTCATTTTCCTCATCAACGCTGGACAGGGGCAACAATGATCAGATGAATACTTTGCATCACACCTGAAACATAACCCCTTGGTTCTTTTCTCTTGTAGTTCAACCTTGGTTATCTTTGTTTATGCCGATTAGAGTGGTTCATCTCTTTGTCCCCAACAAATTGGCTTGGATGCAATAATTTTAAAGTCAGCCTTTCTGCCTTTGGAACATTACTTAGTTTGATGTTTAGTTGTTAATTGAATCAGTGGGGTGGGGATGCTTAATATCAAATGATTTTTAGCTTTTGAAGCAGTTGGGGGAGGGGGGTTGCGTAATGCCTATACAACATTACAGGATGGAATGGGATGGGTGGGGGTAGGAGAATTAATTGGAAGCATGCATTGTAGTTTGTGCAATTAAACCTCTAATATTTGTTAGATTGTACCCTATGCAATTCTACGCAGAAAATATACCTTGGTGGAAGTAGAATCAAATGGTGAAGTTATATGTTTATAGTGGATATTTGTTTAAAGCTGATGACATGTACATATTGTCCACCTTAAAGATTGATAGCTAATGTTTTTAAAAATCCATCTTCTATAAAGTTTGTAGGCCAAACAGTGTTATTGTAGAGTATAATCTTTTGATCTTTGTACATGTCTGTTTCTTGATTTGGGAACTAAACCAAATTTAACAAAACAATGGTTGTATTAGGTGTACCTTACGACTAACGATATATTGAATAGTTTGTATGTATGGTTCAGGTTCAACCAACCACACATTTAATATTGTACTGTATGAATCCATATAAATATTTTGGTAAAGTAGCTCTATTTGTATCCCTTTTGTTTCGAAATGATAATTGGAGCATAGTTGTCATAAGCTTACTATTTTTGCAACATGTTATAGATTCATGGTTGGAACTGAATGAAAACTAAGCAAGGACTGAAGCATGATGATAGAATAGAATACAATGACAAGCATATATATATATATATAACTAGAATTGATATGAAATGATCCATGAATTGGATAAAACAACACAAAAATTAAGGAAGGTTACTAATAAGATTGTTTGTTTGTTTGTTGTTGAGCAGGGTATGTTTGGAGATTGTGGAAATGCTGATGCTGGATTACAATAATTCCAACCGTCAATGTGTTGTCTTACAAACTGGTTTTGCTTTTTTTGAATAGACTATTTTGATGAATGGCAACTGGTTGTCTGAAATTATTTCTTTCAAGTTCCAATTTACTTTATAGCATTTAATATTTCTATTTATATCCATTATCATGATATGATATATGTAGATAAATTAATGAAGAAGAAAAAGAAGTTTAAGGCAGAGAATGGTAATAGTTTCTGGGCTACAAATAAAAGCAATCCGATTTAACAATTCCAATCGTACAAAATGTAAGACTATTTCAATTTTTTTGGTGTATTAAAGCTTGATGCTTCTCGCCTTAAGCAGCTAGCTAAGCTAACCTCCAACTTAATATACGTAACTGCCACAAGATCAGAAATCATGTTTTCCGTTTGTTTCTTAAGCAGAAGCAGATTTATGGGAGCAAGTTGGGGAATATTTTACAAACCAAGTGATGCTAATTGTATATAAAAGGACAAGGTTACTCTTGTCTTGCATGATGAGTAGCGTCTTGGCGTTTGACATGTTGTAACCTTATGAACTACTAGGTGATGTTTTTTGTAACAATCAAATGTAAGTAGATAATATAAATTAAAAAAATCCTGTCTTCAATGGCAGGAAAAGTGAGATGGAGCTAATTCATTAGGAAAAGTTACATAGTTCCCAAACACTTGGATGATTCTAGGATCTCCAAACATTAACAAAAAAAGATCTCCGTTTCTGTTGGGAATCTGTGTTTTTGTGGTTACGGTCACTTGGATAGTTCTTGGATCCTGTATCTAAATCAGTTTTCAGATACTATATTTTGACTCTTTATGCCTTCGGTGACACCAAGTTAGTATTGGGATAATCCAAGAATTCACTCTCGTTTTGAGGCATAAGCTCGAGTATTTATATGCACTAGATTTAACTGTTTTAGGTACTTATAAAAGAGATCGATGGTAACGAGCGGTTAGACAATTAACATGTAACAACATAGTAGTTGTAACCGTTTATGGATAAGATTGAATTGGATCAATAACCGAGTCGCAAGCACCAAGTTCAAAGGTTGGAGTTCCACATAAAAGAGGGATATATTTAGGTATATAACCTTAAATGAGATTTTAATTAAATTAATGATCGATCAAGTGATTGATAATTTAAGTAAAATTTCAATTAAAGTCATATACTTAAATGACCTAGTTAAGAAGACTTAGAGGTTCTGAGTAGAAGGCTTAGAGGCTATGAACAAAAGACTTCTGAAGTATACTTGGTTTTAAAATTACCAAGTTTCAAGACCGATTCAAGAAGGAATTCAAACATTCTGAATTACATTAAGAATGTCTAGAAACTTCGAATTTAAAAGTAAACCTCTTATCTATCTTTGCATGTCCCTTGGACCCCCACCTTATGCTATCTAAGGTGCTAGAGACAGGGGCGGACCTGAAGGGTTGCTTACGGTGGCAAAGGGTAAAAAATTAAGGTTTGTAAATGGTGCAACCGTATCCTTTCGTTGTGTGTCACCATATATATTTTTAAAACAATACAAGTTTTCCTTAGGAGAGTTGGTTTGTAAGGTTTTTCCTACACCCTAAACCCAAGTTCAAATCCCACTAGCTTCCCTTTTTGCTTTTAATTTCAAATTTATTATGCTTCTAATAAAAAATCGCAATAAAAGACTTGAACCCCAAGACCTCATATATGAAAATTAATTAACTAACCAACAGACCAATTATGATGTTGTGAAAAATATCTTGTTTTTTTATAGTTAAACGGTGCGACCGTTTGAAAAGATTTCTGGGTCCGTCCCTGGCTAGAGATAACATTTGTGAGTGTATACTTCACACCTTCTAACTCACATTAAGTTTGCCTTATTAGTTATTACCTAGTCAATCCGAAAGTGAATCACAATTACAATACAATGATTTTGATGACTCTAAAATTATCAAACGACTTTTTGAATTTTGATCAATTTGGATCAATAAAAGGCCTATCAAACCTATGGACACAGATCAATAGTAAATTGGGTCACAAGGAAATTTTCTGTTTCTTTAAAGTATATTTTCAGTTTTTTTGTTTGATTTCTAGAGATTTGTCGGGGTTTTTTTTTAATGTTCATTGTAGTTTCTAATAATTCCAGTTGTGAAATATAATTTTACATGCGAAAATCAGTTTAGCGGGTTCCGTAAGCATCTTCAGTCCAATGTTTGTAATCAAATATGTATAATTATCAATTACAAAATTGTTATCTAAAATAAAAATTACAATGATCAATTTATAACATTCTCCCACACACTTTTATATATATTGGTTGAACACCATCAATACCTACACACTTTTCACCTGCTCCATGCTTAAATATATATAATCCTAGGAGACATGCTTGGATCTAAAGATTGGCAAAAAAGAAGCAAACTTTAAGACTTAGATATATGGAAACAACTTAACTTTAAAGCAACATATCCCCAAAACACACCCTATATAAACCCCATCCATCCTTCATCTTCTTCATTCCATCTCTTCTCATCATCAATCTACCTACCAATATGGCACTAGTACAATCATCCCTTTCCTTGTTCTTCCTTGCACTTTTTGCTTCTTCTGCTTTTGCCCGTGATTTCTCAATCGTTGGGTATGCACCTGAGGATTTAACATGCATCGATAAGGTCATTAACCTCTTCGAATCATGGCTTTTAAAACACGGAAAGCTGTATGAGAGTTTGGAAGAAAAGCTACATAGATTTGAGATCTTTAAGGACAACTTGAAGCACATTGATGAGACGAATAAGAAAGTGAGCAATTATTGGCTTGGGCTTAATGAGTTTGCTGACTTGAGTCATGATGAGTTCAAAAACATGTTCTTGGGGCTCAAGCTGGATGAGTTGCCAGAGAGAAGAGAAGAAGAATTCAGTTATCGAGATTTCGTGGATCTTCCCAAGTCTGTGGATTGGAGAAAGAAAGGAGCCGTTGCACCCGTCAAGAACCAGGGTTCATGTGGTCAGTATATATATAATGCTTTTAATTAATTATGTTTCTCATATGTTAAGTTCTTATGAATGTATATATAATATATATACAGGTAGTTGTTGGGCGTTTTCAACGGTGGCTGCAGTTGAGGGTATAAACCAAATTGTGACGGGAAATCTAACAGTGTTATCGGAGCAGGAGTTAATCGATTGTGACACAAGTTTTAATAATGGTTGCAATGGAGGTCTGATGGACTATGCATTCTCCTACATAGTTAGAAATGGTGGCCTTCATAAGGAAGAAGAATACCCTTATATCATGAGTGAAGGCACTTGTGATGAAAAGAAGGTAAATTAAGTTAATTCATATATATTTAACAAATGAAAACAATAAAATTAAACTATCAGGAGATTTTACTTTATATAGTAGTGGGAACATAACATTTCTAAACAGGTCCAAATCTTTTTTTTTTTTTTTTAAATTTATTTCTTCAGGATATATCAGAAACAGTTACGATAAGTGGGTATCATGATGTACCTCAAAACAATGAAGATAGCTTCTTGAAAGCACTTGCAAACCAACCTATTAGTGTGGCGATTGATGCTTCAGGTCGTGACTTTCAATTTTACAGCGGGGTAAGTCTTAAATAATAGAATCATATATATATATATATGAATATGATGATGGAATGTAATTAATTGTATATATAACAAATGAAATGAAATATATATATATATATAGGGTGTGTTTGATGGACATTGTGGAAGTGATTTGGATCATGGAGTAGCAGCAGTTGGATATGGAACAAGCAAAGGAGTTGAATATATCATAGTGAGGAATTCATGGGGACCCAAATGGGGAGAGAAAGGTTACATAAGGATGAAGAGGAAGACTGGTAAATCTGAAGGAATGTGTGGTCTTTATAAGATGGCTTCTTATCCTACTAAACAACACTGATATCATCTCATCCCATGCATTAATTTTCTTTTGTTGCTTCTTGTTTCTGGATTTTTAATCATTTTAATAAAATACTTTAATGTTAATTAAATGTAAGCGCATTTCAAGTTTGATTGTTTTTTCCAATCACATTATGTATGAATTAAGCTAAATTGTTGTTTGTTTGTTGTTGATCTTCCATCACATTTAATTGTAAACGAAAATTGCCTGATGTGAACGAAAATCTGTTGGCATACGAGCACTTCCAAAACTAATGTGAACTTGTGTTTGTTTATATGCAAGCAAGAACAAGATAAAAAGACTATATATCTAGGGCCATGCATATAAATATAATGTTTTTAATTGGCTGCATTTATGTGTATTTGATAATGATCAGATTCAAAGTTGTTTATGGATCAATAGGAAAGCAAACAGTCTGAAAAGAAGCTCAACACAAAAGGCCATAATTTTCAATCTGCATGAAGTTACGGGGACTTCAAGAAACATATGTGCAATAATATCTTAAACCCATAACATTTGATTAAAAAAAATAATGAAAAAAATTATTTTTATATTGAGTTGAACCAGTTTGTATAGTTTGTACATAAATATGAGTTTTTATTTGAATTTCCCTCTATATATATAGGGGTGGTATTCGTTGCAAACTAATCGATTTTTGCAAACTGTGCAGACTCGTAGTGAACACAATAATAAAACACCAATTGGATATTCATGAATGTTAAAAGTGTTCATGAATGGTGAAAATGTATTCACGAATGGCGAAAGTATATTCATGAATGACGAAACTTGCCAGAAAACTCGCCGGAGAAGAAGAAGTCGTCGAAAAGTGTATTCATGGCAGGAAATTAGTAAGTATTAATTAAAAATGGTTAAATTACAAAAAATGATGATGATACCTCAATGAATTAATAAACTATTAATAAAATATTAAAACAATATTATCCACATGGCTTATTTCTATTGAATAATGGTGAGTTTGCAAGTTTGCAAATATTAATTAGTTTGCAACGGATACCACCATATATATATATGTATATATGCACAGAAAACTCCCTATGTGCCTGACGTTTTCAAAAGTGCTTGGTCCATTTTCCAGGCCCTAATTTCTTCATCTAGGTCTCCATTTTCGCCTCCAAAGATTTTGATGTTTTTTTTTTCGGTTTTTTATTTTATTTTGTTTATAAAGTAAATACTAATTTAAGATAACCAATCTCATTTAATTCTCTTAGTTCAATCCCTCCTGGGCAGATACTTGATTAAATGTCGGGTCCACGGGTCCAGGTCCAGGTAGGGCAAATACAATGCCCCAAAGTTTGTCAGGATACATTTGGATCCGTGTTCTCTTTGGTGTGATTGTTGGGGTCCACCTCCGTTAAGTATACTTCCCCATCTGGGGTAACGCGGATGAAAGCCACCTGCAAAGAGTAAACTAATTAGCTTTTCTTCTCAACAAATTAAGGTTTTTATAATTGTTAACTTGATTACCAGGAATCCTTTTTCCGCTACACTCACTACAATGGCGTAGTGTGTAGCACTCAGCCGAAGCTTCACAACGTCCACAAATGGCGAGACTTTGTCCGCCCCATAGTACGACACGCGGCAAAATCTGACCGTGGGAAAAAAGTATTACTTGCAAATCACTGACGACAAGGGGTTATCGAGATCACCTTATTCATTCATCGGTAATCCATCAGTAAAATTTGAAGAACAAAATAATTAATTATATATTGTCAAACATTATTAATATTGTTAACATGTCCAATTGTTTGATTAAACCATTTATTCAAAAAAATTCAAAGTATTACAAATGTCATATGTACATATCATAGAGGAATTGAAATCCCTCAAGAACACACCAGGGGAGCTTCCTTTGCTTCTATTGATTTCAGAAGATGAAAGGAAACCTTCGGATCCTCCTAGAACCAAAATCCACAAAATAACACTAGTCTTTAGCAGGTGGTACTATTGTCGCTTTTGCATCCTCGGCTTTCTTGTGTTCTTTGTTAAGCATACGAAAACAAGCATTTTCACATCAATTCACCAAATGTCTAAGTAAATTAGTATTTTCTCCGTTTTGTGCTTCAGCAAGATCTTGTCATTGGTCAATATATATTTGTGTCGTCACATATTTGATATCTACTTCATCTGGTTTCTTGATTATGAGATCCATATTTGTGCATTGAAATGAAATGTGGTCGTCTTTTGGATTAATCACTCCTATCTTCGTTCAAGTTGTCTCCAGTTCTAACAAATGTATTCCAGTCCCATGGGTATATGATCATCAAACAACCTATATATAGTACTAAAAAAACATATAGAGAACAACCTATTTCAAATCATCAAAAACAAAAGATCATAATTCAATTATTTCTACCAAAATCAAGTCACGTAAGTGCATCAAAAACTTGTACCATTAGCTTTAGAAAGAGAAACAAAAGATAAAACAAAACTTGTAGCTTCACAATTTTTTTGTATTTAGCTAATTAGCCCCAAAAAAAATTTGTACATAAAGAAATTATAGGAACATGGTCCCTCGGTACCACATGGACAATGTTTCTCTAATATTAGTTTTCAATTGAAGAAGAAAAGTGAAATTTGACTGGTCAGCTGGTCATTTCTTTAAAGCCTAGAAGATGACATCAAGAGATTTGCTTTGGGCCATGTACCTTGAAGGTGGAGCCTGTTCACTAGAAAGATGCATGAATACACTTGTACCTTGTGCATAAATACATGTACATACCTTTCAAACTCCAAAGAAAGAAAGAAAGAGACAAGCCTCTCGATCCAACCGTTTTAAGCCAAAGTGACAATCATATGTTGTTAAGAAGCTGATCTACTTTACTTTACTTTACTTTACTTTACTTGTCATTATTATCACCTTTTCTTCTACGTATATATATAGGCCTTCTTATATATATATACTTCTTCTGATCCATCTCTCTCAAGTCACTATATATATATATATATATGCAAATATTCTTTCCCTTCAACTCACTTTTCGTATTTCTTCAAACCCACAATAGATCTTTCTCTTCATCAAGTCGCAAACTCGCAATGGAGGTACGTATGCTTCGTGTTCTTTATTCCAATTACAGTTATGCATTAGCTAGTTATATATTTTCTATAATAATATTTAAATATTGTACGTTGTGCAGGTTATTGAATTGAAGGTAGACATGGTGGGAATCCATGAGAAAAGACTACGAAAATGTCTCTCCAAATTAAGAGGTAATCACCCATCAAGATTTCTTGATTCAATCTGATCAACATCAAACATAAATGATATCAAGATTTTGCAGGAATAGAGAGGGTGGAAGTGGATGTGAATAGCCAGAAGGTGGTTGTAAAAGGGTATGCACATAAAAACAAGATCTTAAAAGCAGTGAAGAGAAGTGGTCTTAAAGCAGACTTATGGTCACCCCAAAATGAACTCCTTCAGCTTCATGCCTATGCCAATAACGTCTCTTCCTTGAGATTCAACAACTTTACCTTCTTCTAATCAATCAAACACAATTCCATTGCATTCCAGTTCAGAGAAAGATATGCAACTTTTATTTTATATGTTAATTGCATGAAATACATACAAGTCATTAATGTAACGTTAATATAATTCATACACAAAGATATATTGAATATGAAATTTATTTATTTTCTTGCAACAATATTAACCTTCATATAATTTCTTCGAGGGATATTGTTTCTCACTGTTACACAACCCTCAAACCCAGAAAGAAGGATGATACAGAAACACTTAATTAACACCTATGTACTTTTTCCGTCTCCAAGAACTCTTTTTTGTGCTTTTTCCAGCTATTTCCATCTCAAATCTGTGTTTAAAAAGAGAAACTCTTTGAATCTTTTTGAGGATATCGCTCTCAATTATAAGCCAACCGAGCTCAGATTAGGATTGTTAAGGAACCAATGTAAATTATTTCCGGTAACAAAAAGAAGTTGATCGGAGATGGGATCTGGCACCTGCACAAGTGAGAATGAATCAAGATTTGCACCACCCACCAGTTAAATTACAAAATCCATGAAAACTGTACTGTAAATTCCATGTTCTGGTGATACCATGACACATGCAGAAAATTAAAACTTGTGTGAACTGAATGTTTTCAGCTTCAGGAAACAAGTTGTGGGGTGGTCGGAGAAACATAGTGCAAGGTGGGAAGAAAACAGAGTCGTCAGAGATGCATGGGATCAAGTGAAAGATAGAGCTTCGTATTTCAGGAAACTAGACCTTAATTGTAGAGAAGCTATGTAGGGGTGTGCAACCCGGCCGGTTCGGGTGGACAAAACAAAACCCGTATATGAAGCCAAGACCCTAATTTTAGGTTTCGGGTAGAGGTCCGCCGGGTCCGGGTATAATTATAAATGCAAAAAATATACATAAATTCAGTCGAATTTGAGAATTAATTCAATCGAGTGAGAGATTCAAGAAATCGATAGTAAGATTAGAGATTAGAAAACATTTCGACCGACTAGATTTTTAGGATTTTCAAAAGATAATTAGATAAATAAATATATTTATATAATATTTAAAATATATCGTATATATATTTCGGGTTTTCAGACAGATCGGGTGGTCAAAAATCAAACTCAACCCGAATCCAAATATCCCTTTAAATATTATAATTTTGAGAGAGAGAGAGAGAGAGGTACAATGGATCTTGGCATGCACCAACTTAATTATAATAAATATAATTTTGAAAAGGCAAATAAAAGAAATTATATATAAAAAGGTGATATTACGGAATTATACCATTTTCAATGAATCCTCTGTTTTTCTCTCTATTTTTATTTTACTCTTTAAATAATCTCCAATGAATAGTAACTCTCTAAATATAGAGAGTTAGAGCATCTCCAACAGTTAGGCTAAACTTTTTCTAAAATAGCATATCAAAAATCAAAATCTCTAAAAAAATTGTATCCAACTCCAACAGCTACTCTATTTTAACAATTTTATCATAATTATATTATTAAAATATTATATATATTTAATATCCCAACAACTTTTTAAACAAACTTTCAAATAATTGGTGGAACCATTAAAATAATTATTTCTCTCTCTATTTAGATATTCTCTAAATTTAGAAAAAAAATTCCTCCTTTTTAGCATTTCTCTATTTTAGCATATGGTATACCATAGCTGTTAGAGCCTAAAATTGCAAAAACCTTCATTTTTCTATTTTACAATAGCTGTTGGAGATGCTCTTACTATTCAATATTCACTACTCTCTATTTTTTTCTAACTTTTGATAATTATAAAATAATCCTTCAATTTTTTAATTTGTTGTATTTTTGTTTTATTTGTTGTCTAATATCAATTTTAATAAACTAAAATTATAAATTTGACAAAGAACTTATTTTTCTCTTACTAAATATAACGTTATTATGAAAATAAAAAATATAAATGTATAATTTACAAAATTAATAAATATAAGAGTATTATTGAAAATCTATGTAATTAAAATATATTTAAAATATTCTCTTTTAAAGAGTAAAATAGAAAAATACACACTCTCTGTTTTACTCTTTATAATAAAAAGTAAAATATGTATTATTTCGTTTCAAGAACTCAATCCAAAATTTTTAATAACCACATGGACAAAATTAATTAATTTCAAATTACAATATCCTAACAAAAATTAATTTCAAATTACAATATCCTAACAAAAATTAATTTCAAGATATTATGATTGTATAATCCTATGATCAAGAAATTAATAAAAGTATCTTTGCTATTTTATTTTATTAAATATTGAAAGTTTGTTGGGTATAAATAAAGTATGTTAGATGATGATCATAAAGCTTGAGTTTTGTCGCCAAGAATAAGAATTTAAGAATCCCTGATCTGATGGTCAACACGTTGTAGAGCGTCAAGTCAAATTGCAACTGCTTCTATTCTATAACTCAATTGAATTCGATTACATTCATTTCATCATCAGAAGCTATTCGAAATTTACAGAGATGCATTTGAGTGAGAATGAGGGTATAGAGGGGAAGGCATTCATAGTTACAGGTGGGTTGGGTTTTGTTGGTTCAGCACTCTCCTTGGAGCTTGTCCGTAGAGGTGCTCGTCTTGTTCGAGCCTTTGATCTAAGATCAACTTCTCCTTGGTCCGACCATCTTCTCAAAAATGGAGTCCACCTTGTTAAAGGTATCGCCTGCCCTTTCCTTTTCTAAATCTCTTGTCTTCAGAATTACCTACAGATTCTTCGTGTTTCTTCATTTGCTTCCAGAATTAGGTTTTGTGTCTTTTTAATTCTATGATATTCATAAATCTTGGTAAAGACCTATAAATTAATTTTAATTAATCTTCAACCTCCTATCAATTGTCATTTCCCTTCCATAATCCTTATCAATTGCTAATCAGGATTTGGGGTTGAATTTGATCTCGATAAAATTGAAATTTTTCACTTTTTGGGGCTGAACAACCAAACTTACAAAGTTGACATTACTTATTTCCTCGATTTCATCATTACAAACAAGTTAATTGTGTTGATTTGGGTCTGCAAGATTCTTCACTTGCCTTTATTGAAGGGTGTTTTTGGTATTTGGAGCCCTTTCTTTAAACCATTTGTCAGGTTAAATGTTACAATTTTGATGGGACGAAGATAATACGTATTGTTCATCTTTTTTTTTTTGCACAAATTGTGAATTCTAGCTATGATTTTTTCCGCAAGCATGGTCTTTTCAGAAACAGACTCTCTGTCAAGAGACAGTGACAAGCATCTTATCCTCCACAGACCCTACTTTTGGGTGGAACATACTGTGTTTGCTTGGTTTGATTTGGTTTATTATCTTTTTACCACAAATTATCGAGTAGAGTGACATTTATGAAATAATGTTGCATGATCGTCTTCATCAAATGTACAAAGCTTGTATGGCTCCTGGCTTTAGTCTAATGACACTAATCAGTTTAAATTTAAGAAGATTTATGATTTGGTTCACTTAGGATTTTGGAGTTAATGAGAACTCTTACATAATACCTTGTTTATTGTGTATATTCAAATTGAGACTATGAAAATGATTTTATGAAAAGGAAAAGAAACTTATATAAAGATTTTTATGATATAAATAGCCGTAACAAAGATGGAAGGGTAATATTTGTTAAAGTAAAATAAAATGTATCCAACTTAGACTTGATTCTTGATGTAGATTTGATTGTCTTCTTTTCATTTTATTTCTCAGTTGTCATCTCTAAAGGCATGATGCAATAGCATAACTCAATTAATGAAAGATTCTCCATGGTTTAGGATTCAATTTTTTTTCCTACATTGGCTTTACAATTTTTCCTTGGCCCACCCAAATTTTATTTTTCAGCTTCATCCGTCATGTCATGTTCCAAATGCCATTTGATTGGCATCCTTTTGATAGTTTTTAATTAGTGGCATGGTTTAATAAAGTTGTTTCTGCATGTAACTCCAATAATGACCTTTGTTATATATATGCAAATGCAACTCACTTGGTGAAAAATTATATTTTTAGGGGACATCAGTCAAAAAAAAGATGTGGAGAAGGCATTGCGTGGAGTAGATTGTGTGTTCCACCTAGCTTCATTTGGCATGTCTGGAAAAGAAATGCTTCAATATGGTCGAGTTGATGACGTGAATATAAATGGTACCTGCCATGTTTTGGAAGCTTGCCATGAGTATGGTGTCAAGAGACTTGTATATGTGAGTACATCCAATGTTGTGTTTGCTGGAAATGAAATTGTTAACGGAAATGAACGGCTGCCTTATCTCCCCTTGGATAACCATGTCGATCCATACAGCCGAAGCAAATCTATCGCTGAGCAGCTTGTTCTTAAAAGCAACGGTCGCCCTTCTAAGTATGTATAATATATTTATTCAATATTTTTACTTCATTCATCCCATGTTTGACTTGGCCTATATTTTCAAGACTACCTATCTTTTTGACTACTTGTTAAACATCTGAACTACCCTTCAAGAAAGACAAAATAAAGGAACTTTCTGGGCCTAAATCAATACCGTCATTTTACTTGATGATAATGAGCAAATAGGTAATTTCAACTTGAAAACTTCCCATAAAGGTAATTAGGCAACTTTTGTTGGACAGCTCAAGATGGAACATATGATTTGAATTTATGTAGTTAGATATGTTGATTCCAACCTGATGCATATTGTAGTGCTTGTTGTATAGTAGTCTCAAAAGATTAAGCAAGTCATATCAACTTTGGAGTTGAAATGTACCCTTTGGTTTTTCGAAGCTAAATCTGGTCTTTTGTATTCATACTGCATAGTTTATTAGATGCAAGTGTCTAAGACCCCTGTTTCACAAGCAACTTTTTCATGGTTATTGCTTTATAGGAAAAAGGATGGGGAATGTTTATTTACTTGTGCAATCCGTCCTGCTGCTATATATGGACCTGGTGAAGAAAGACACATCCCTAGGATTATCAATCTTGCGAAACTAGGCTTACATGCGTTCAAAATTGGGGAACCAAATGTAAAAAGTGACTGGGTTTATGTTGATAACTTGGTTCTGGCATTGATTCTGGCTAGTATGGGACTTTTGGATGATATCCCTGGAAGAGGAAAACAGCCGGTTGCTGCTGGCCAGCCATACTTCATATCAGATGGTAATTTTCATTTTACTGCCAAAACTTATTCCTTGATTTAACATTTTCGTTCTATGGGTCCCATTTTATCATTAGAAACCATGCAAGGAAATAAACAAATCCGTGTGTCAACGGCCCTGAATAACAAGTGTCCCATATTCCTATAAACAAGATACCCGTTAAATATGCTTTGTTATATAATTAGACCATCTAAGAGCCACTCGGATGTACAGAAAATTGATTCTTTAAATGTCTAGTTTTTCTGTCTTTGTTAAAATATTTTGAGATGTGGTAACAAAGATACATTTTGGCACAAGTTAGGGGTCTTTATTTGAGTTGGAGGACAGATTTGTATATATAATATATCCCATCCCCTAGACCCTACTTTTGAATGGAATATATTGGGTTTGCTTTTATATTGTTTATACAATGATACACTTTGATAAAAACAGGTTCTCCTGTCAACACTTTTGAATTTCTTCGTCCGCTTCTCAGAAGTCTAGAATACGATATGCCAAAGGCGTCATTACCTGTCTCAACAGCTCTTACTGTGGGAAAAACATTTTCCGTTATTTACACCATCATGTATCCTTGGTTGACCCGTGGCTGGCTTCCTCAACCATTATTGCTTCCTGCTGAAGTTTACAAGGTTCGTATACCAATATACTCTTTTGGCTAATAAATCAAAATCAACTCTATTATCATAAATCATACAATCTTTTCTTCTCTCTACATATACATATGTATGTATGTATATAGGTTGGTGTCACCCATTATTTTAGTTACCTTAAAGCGAAAGAGGAGCTTGGATACACTCCAATCACGACTCCTCAAGAGGGTATGGCTGCAACCATCTCATTCTACCAGGAACAGAAACTGAAAAGTTTAGATGGGCCCACGATCTACGAATGGTTTTTCTGCGTGTTTGGAATGTCTGCTGTGATTGCTGCTGCATTCTTCCCTGATATTGGACCTATACCACTCCTTAGATCTGCATGTCTTTTCATTATACGTTCCATGTGGACGTTAAGGCTGATTGCGATTGTGGCCACAGCATTGCATGTTGGTGAAGCTATATATGCATGGAGATTAGCCAAGAGAGTGGATCCACTAAATTCAAGAGGGTGGTTTTGGCAGACTTTTGTTCTTGGATTTTTCTCATTAAAATTTCTGCTAAAGAGAGCCAACAATCCTTTGTTGTAATTCAGAATTCGTTTGCACTTATGTGGTATAGAGAGTTTGATTTGGGCATTGTGCTTTTGGCCCTCTAAAACATTTCAAATGCTGAGGATTTAAAAATTGGTTTACTAGATTAGATATGAACAAGTATTTAGCTAAATGACTTCTTGAGAATTATCTTTTAAATCAATGACTTTCTGTAAGTTTCCTATCTATCCAAAGTGATTTTTCTGTTAAGCAGACGACAATAGGAACATATAATTATTAAGTTTTTTATTTTATTTTGATGCAATTTACTCCTTAAAACCCCCCATATTATGTGTGCATTTAGAGAGTTGACTTGTATGATGAATAATTGAAATTATCACAAGTAAAAGGACCAAATTGTAATTTACTTTATATACATACATACATTTGAAAATTACAATTTTCTTGAAGATGAGTTACATACAGAGGCACGCACAAACACATGATAGTTTCATTAATAAAGTAAAAGATCCTAAGCTTCCACCCTTTGGAATTCAGGATTGAAACAAATGGAGGACACGACACAACCGGCTTTTGTAACAACTAAAACAAGAATCATATGTTGATTCTTGTAATTAGTGTTTTACACCGGTTCTTCTTTATTACATAGGATAGGAGGAAGGACCGTGGAGCCAGAAAAATAGTTCCAGCTTCCGGTGGCCATTCACATGGCCACCGGTGTCTACCAGTCATCCATAACACTGGTAGAGCAAACCACGGTGGTGGTGGTGGTGGTGGTGGTTTAACAAAGAGGCAATTTGCATGCTATTGGAATTCTCCACCCATAAGGAGCAACTCGGACAATGACTTTTGACTTCTCTCGAGTATCACCTGCATTCATTCCACAATGTCAAAACACATTAGCTTTAATCCAACATCTTACAATCTACTACATCAAAACTTTCTTAAAAAGTTCAAAACTTCATGTCGAATATATAACACAACCATCTCAATCTTCAAAAGTCAATTCGTCTTTTTACTATACCAATGTGAATTGATATCTATAGATGGCATAGCACCATCCTCATGTCAATCTTGGATTCATACTACTACCTATTCAGGCCATGTTTGGCAACCAAACCATAATCTAGCTTTTTTTAGCTTATTGGAAAAGCCATGTTTGGTGAGCCATAAGTTAGCTTATTGCAACACTACTTGAAACAACTTATTCTCAACGGGGGCTTTTTTTTCCTTTTTCCAGTTATGCCCTTTATATTTTCTATTTAATTTCCAACATGTCCTTGTAAGTCATTTTACATTGTAACATAGCTTATCAGCTAGTTTTTTTCCCAAACATGACCAGTTTATGAGCTAACTTATCTACTAACAACTAGCTTTTCAACCAACTTATGAGCTAGTGATAAAATTGACTTTATTTCGACTAAGACTATGAAAAGGGTTAGCCTTAAATGCAAAAGTGGAAAGTCAAATGTATCTTTACTTTCAGAAACAAAGCAATAAAAGTACAAAGGTCCTTAAATCAGAATACCAAGATTCCCATCGGTCAAGTGGTATCTTATCAGCTTAGTGCTTTGTATTTATCTTTACAAACCTGGTGCTATTGATCTAAAGTTCAGGGTTCCAATGATCTTATTTCAAATGGGCTATTACTTCTTTAATCAGAGATGTTCTATCCAAGCTTAACTAACAAACCACCGTTTGCCATTAAAATTCACCAATTTATAACCAAAAATAGAAAACTGTGGGAGGTGAAAGGATGAGTGTTTGTGTACCTCTAGAAAGCAAAACAAGTAACTTGCAAGGCTAGATCCAAGCCCGCCACTCAAGTAGCAGTACTGCTGCTCTAAGTCCTGCTGCAATCTACGGATACCTGCAAAAAAGCAACAATCTACATCTTACAAATTTATGCAACTTATTTAATTTTTCTTCTTTTTGACTGTTTATCACCAGACCAAATGAATGAATGATGCAGACTTTCAGATATCATTAGATTCATTCACCTTAATCAGACGTTTACCCGACATTTTGTCCAGAACCGCTGCCTTGAATGAACTGAGGTGGAGCAGGAACCATAAAATGTTGTCCTGGAATAGGTGCCACAACACCTGATCGTGACAAAATAAAAACACAAGTTTATGCAAAACAACCATATTTATAAATGATAAATTTCCACCATTTCTCAGTTCTCTGTTCTTGGTCGGTTCCTAATCTTGTATTACTTACTTGCCACAGTTATCATCATAAAAGAACCAATGAATAACCGGTAACCCTGTTGACTATTTGGACAACAGTAGTTCAATAAGATATATGTGTGTGTGTAAATATATATATATATATATATATATATTCATTTCTAACAAAAATCAGATAGGTAAGATTAACACAATGAAAACTTTTCAAAAATATTGCAATTTTCATGGGATTGAGCAAGTACCCAGATGACACTACTATATGTAGATCATAATCCTATGAAGTAAAACATATTGATGGAAATAAAAACGACTTTAAGAAAGAAAACCCGCCTGTTGGATATGGTGCTTGAATTGTCTGAATGGAAGGAGTAGTTATTCCATTTACACCACCGGGCCCACCATATTGGATAATCTGTTGACCAGGCAATGTATAACTCTGCAAAGCTGTATAACCACCAGTTGGAGCACTTTGACCCATTTGATTATATGGATATACTTGTGTGTTAACTGCACCGGGTACTCCATATATCTGAAGATACTGTTGACCCATATACGGGTTGTACATACCCTATCAAAAAGGTAAATAATTCTTTGAAGCAGGTAAAAAATTTAAGATTACTATGAATGTTAAACTATAATTAAAAGATATAAAATTTGTGTTTCGAGGTTAGTCGTGGCAATTTGGAGCACTATTGACCTGTGGATAGATGTATTCCTGACCATAAGTTGCATACCTGCACAAAAAAAATAGCAGTACCAAATAACCACATGTACATAAGAATTATAAAGAAATCAGAAAATGTCACGTATCTTGAACTTGCAAACTACAAACCAAAAGCTTGGGCTGAAACTACCTGCTTATTATTAGTAGCTAAATTACATAGCTAGTGCAACACGACATACAAAACTCCATGGATTTCAGAGATATTTTCATGAAGAACATAGTTGGGAATGTCAATTAACATAAACATTGTTGGAAAACTCCTGGTGGTCAAAGTAGCAAAAGCTTGCATTATACATATATACATATACACATATATGTTTTTGTGTTTCTAGTGAAAGACACACACATGCAAGTACAATATGCAATTAAGCACATAGGAAAATGAAGAGAACTGTTGGGGAGACACCGAAAAACCATAAGTATCAAACATAGCTAATGAGATGGCATCATAATTTACTAAGATAATTGGTCTCATTTTCTATTTTGTATAATTAAAACCAAACCAAAAAGACCCAAGCCACCCAGAGGTAGGATGTGGGAGGTAATATGTAAGCAAACCTTACCTTTGTCCCAAAAAGACAAAGAGGTTGTTTCAGAGAAGATCTCCGGCTTGCTAAAAAGAATATGAAACATAACTATGTCTATAATGCAAAAATATGCAAAAAAAAGGTTATTTTTTCTTTGAAGACAAAGTTATAAAAGAAAAGAGCCTATCTAGCTAAAAACACACAGAACAAATCAAAGAAACTCCTTATTTCTATTTGTTTAATTGATTTATCGTATTATCATGCCATATAATTACAGTCATGTCCTCCAAATAGTAAGATTGATGTTATCTTTATTCTTTCACAACCACCATATATTAACCCCAAACCCAAAGGTAGAATCCTTCATTCTTAGTTAACTCCTTAATCCATCTACAACTTCAATTTGAGGTGCACCTGCCTTAGAAATTGTTGAAAAGTGAGAAAAACGCGCTTACAACGTTTCAATACCAGAAAGAATATTTGACAAATCAATGATGCATCTCCACAAGAGAATGAGCATATATAAATACAACTTACGTGTATGAGGGATATGTTAATCCTGGTTGATAGCTGAAAGGAATCTGTTGTTGGTAGCCATAGTTTCCGAAATAAGGCCCACGCACAGTTGGCATACCTCCAGCAAAAGGTGTTGGTGATCTAATATGTCCTACAACAAACAATCAAAAACCTCCATCAACTTAAAAGGCAGTATGCAAATCAGCTATATATATATATATACTTGCATAGTTCAATAACTTCAATTATGCAGAGGTTGAATAATGGTGGTGATATTACATACCAAACGGCAACGAATGCCGAGGCCTTCCAAGTGAGGCCAAGTTACAATTTGCTCGTCTACCATCAATAACTGGAGCTGGATCAACACAAGCTCGCTTTGCAGATTCAGGGTCTCGGAAAGTCACCTAAACCCTCCATACAAATACATTACATAATCAAATCACTTTACTATAAATATAATCACTTATTATCATAAAGACTATTAATAGGTCAAAACATGTAATGACACCAAAACAAGTTTGATATGCAAACAGCCTCAAATCATAGCCATTTTTCTGATTTCTTGATAGCAAACTTCCTATTTCTGCCATATCAAGGTTTTCTACTAATAAATTCATCAAATTAACATCTCTAAACATCACAAGTTTATCTTGAATAATAGGAATTATGAATGGCTCATTGTATACATCATAAAAAAGGGGAAGTAATACTCACAAAACCGTAACCCTTGGATCTGGCAGTGTTCTTATCAGTGATGACAACAGCTTCCAAAATCTCTCCAAACTGTTCAAAGTATTGGCGCATAGTCTCACTCTGAGTCTCCCAAGCAAGACCTCCAACAAAAACCTTTGTCAAAGTAGTATCCCCAAAAGGGGAACTCATATGCTGAAACCCAGAACTCGAACTTGATCCTGAGCTTGGACCTGGTCGATCTGACGGCTGAAACGCCATGAATAAGACCACCTCCTTTCTCCTTTTTTGCTACTTTATTTTTTTTTTATATTTATCAAATTTGATAAGGACAAAAGGTATGAAATCCAAACAGAGAAAGGAGATTCTAAAGGGAACAAACAGTTAAACTACAAGTACCAAAGATACTAGGCGATCAAGAAGCAAAAAGGAAATTCATTAGAATGATCAAGAAGCACAGAAATCAAGATGATTACTAACACCACCGAATGATCATGAAAAAGAAGGAAATTAAAAAAAAAAATAGATGGATTGAAATGAGAAACGAACGGAAACCCTAGAATTGAGGTGAAAAGGAGGGGTGGGTGGAGCAATCAGCTGCACAATAATCAACAAACTGGTATCAAGTAGTGATGGTGGTGGGGTTATACAGAAGAAATTAAAGGACTTTTTGAGTATGAAAGCCTTTTACTTTGATAGGGTATCGAAGAACGAGAATCTTCCTCCATATCTTCTAAAAAATTGAAATTATTTACACCAATATAAAAAAAAAAGAAAATCGAATATATACAAGAAAGAAGCTAATGATTAGTATTTACATACAGAAATTAGTATAAAAATCGAAAGAATGAAGAAGAAGATGATGATGATGATGATTTGACAGTGAAGAGAGAGAAGAGGAGTTGAAACGGAAGATGATGGATTTACACAACAACAGTTGAGAAAGAGAAAGAGAAAGAGAAAGAGAAAGAGAGAGAAAGAGAGATGAAATTCGAAATCGGCTTTTTTATAGTCGTACCTAATCTTCTAATGTGATTCGTTGAAAAGCTTCGTGGATTCTTGATACTTCCATTCATCTTCCTCATCCTTCTTCAACTTATTCAAAAATCACCCCTCAACTCACACAGTTGATACTAAATCAGAGACGTGAACAACATTTGGTGTGACCTAGGTTGCAGGACAAGTCGCCCTTAATTACACCACAGGACCCACCGACGTGTATTATCACATGTGATAATGATGTTCTTGATGTGATATTATAATCTAACACATGTGATATTAAATCATAGACGCATACAACCTTTAATGTGATCTAAGTTGTAGGGCACGTTGTCCACACACCATCAGTCATAACTCATAAGACCCAGGTATGTTATTGTATTAGAAGATATGTGGATCTTGAATAGATTGGTGAGTATTTGTTATGTCTTTTATTAAACTTTATTATCCGTTCAGACTTAATTATATTTTGTGTATTGAAACTTTGTATTGCATAAACTATCGAACACTAAATTTGATTTAAACTTTTGATTATATATATTATGATCTAATTGACAGTATGTATATTTCAATAAGGTTTAGACACAAACTACGTGACACTGCATTTTGTGGTAAATGTTTTTTATGGTCTGAAGCATATGTAATTTAGCTTGTGGTTTCGAAAAAAAAAACTCAAACTTCATGTTTGGTTTGGATTGCAATTTGAACTCTAAACGTCATCACAACATACCACGAACATGTTAATTGAATCAATCTTACGTTTTAATTACACGACTTAAGTTTATTCGATAGCAATCATTTGAATTTATTCATTACAATCTTAATTCCGTTTCAACTTAAATTTCCTTTGTAAAATTGATTTAGTTTTATAATCTACACATTTTGAATTCATATTTAGAAACAAAAGTTACATTCATTTTGATGTTTCATTCTCGACATTCTTTTCCTTTGGCATCAAGTAAATTTGAATTATAATATTTAATAAGAATGATAAAAAGAAAAAAAATACTAAATGATGAGAAACAAAATGGGTAAGAATTATAATAATACTATATTGATAGTTGGATAAGTAAGTAATGAATACTATAAATGAAGGGCATAATTGAGTGAATTGGGATAGTGAAGGGGGTTTAATGAAAAATAAGGGATGGTTGGTAATTCTTACTACAAAGAAGATGAATACAGCTTGGACGGGGTCCTAAAGTAGAGGCCCACCTTCTTAATTCCATGTGTTTTGCTCAACCAAATTCTCTCTCTCTCTCTCTCTCTCCCATTAAAGAAAACAAGTTTTATATATTTATTTATGGGTTAATTAGTTTATTAATAAATAATTAAGTTATTAACTAATTTATCAAAACATAGTGATAAGAAAGATTTATTTAACCTGTCTCATAATTAGATCTATTGTTTTCCTATAATTCAATTCTTAATATATCTTATGATAATTAATAGTTTTGGATAACAAAATATCAAATATAATAATTTTTTTGTTTCATTCTTACAAATTATTTGAGCATTAATGTTAGGGTATGGAGACAACCAGAAAACAGTTTAGTATCTTTGGTAATGTGTGACAAGGAGAGTTGGTCTACTATGGCCCCATATTATGTTTGGATGTAATTCATATTAATCACAATCAATCCAAACTCAACTAAAACTACAACTAATATTTTGGTTCTTAGTGGGGGTGCAATCATTTTGAATTAACTGTTTTGAAGACGTTTAAATAATTCAATTACAGTTTGAATAATCTCAACTTATTTAAAACGTTCTAAAAATATAGCGTAATCCAAATCATTTATCACTTTGTCAAAATCCTAAATAATTGTGGATTAATGGTTTCCGTTTGTTGTTTGTTAAATAAATTGTTGATTAATTTGACTGATCAATCAACAATCTAAAAATAATGATATTCAAATGGAACTTAAACAAATAAAATTCAAAATTACCACACATATAATCTAAAACTAATTACATCAAAGTTTAGAGTTTTAATAAATGTTGAATTAAGAAAGTAACTACTTAATCAAACGACAAATTGCCAAAGGAATGCAGAAAAGTGAAGGTAAGTAGTCCAAATCCTTCTCCTCCAAAGTCATTCCTAGTCTCCAATCTTCCTAAAAATGGTCCCGCCACAAGTTGTTTGGATCACTATCTTAACCAAAACATCAACAAACGAAATATGGGATTTAGGGAATGCACATTAAGCATGAAAGCATCATAAAATGAGCGATTTTGATTAGGAAAGTGCGTGTAATTATGTAGTTATCGGTTGCGTTCGATTGAGCTTATTTGGTTGAAATTTTAAACGTACGTTTAAAAGAAAATAGTCATTGTTAACCTCCGATAAACAGAAACTAGAAATTACAATAATTGATTCAATAGATAATACTTGTAAAATTTACTTCAACACAATCCCCCCCCCCCCCCCCCACCACCACTATCAAGTTAGAGATATGAAGTTGGGTTGTTGGAGACCTAAAACCGCAAAGCCCTAATTAGTGAGAAGACGTACATGAGATGTCAAGTGATTTTGGGTTGGATTGGATTCCTTGGGGCTAGCGTAACTCCAACCCATTAGCGGCTACAATATTTTACCGAAAACAAGGCCCAACATGGGACCGGTTGTGGGACCGAGCCAATTTTTTATTTAAAATTTATTTATAGATGTATTTTTCAGTTTATATTTAAATGTGTATGATTAAAGACCAAAATGTATTTTTAGTATATTTAATCGAACCATTATTTATTTATATACCACATTGGGCCAAAGATCCATTTTCACCACTAATACTAAAAACTTGGTGCAATCTTTTACCCATATATCAACATCATACATGTATAAATTAAATCCTTCACACCTCGTCGTACCCTATGGCTTATAAATTTTGTGACGAGATTTAAAGTTTATGTATGTTTTTATCAAATCAAGTTTTAAGATGTTGTTCACGGTTTTGAATTATCAAATCACAATTCAAACTGCATCACATATCATATTTTTATATTATACATACATACATACATATTATTGTTAATTAATCGAAAATTTAAAATACATTATTGATTATTTTTCTTTTAAATTTTAGCCTTTAAAGAGTTCATATTCCTTTTATATCTTAAATAAATTCTAGGAAGTCGACACTCAAAATGGAAGACGATGTATGGGGAGTTGCATGAGATTAACCTTTTAAACGTTTTTGGATTAATAATGAAACTCTTTATTTTTTAAGACTATTTTTAATTAGTTGTGTTCCAGCAAACTGTCAAATCGTACAAACCGCTTACACCGCACCAAAAAAGTACGGTTTAGAACTTCCGCGGTGCGGTTTGTGGTTTGCATTTTTACCAAACCCCACTATGCGGTGTGGTTTTGAGTTATCAAACTGCACCGCACCGCGTATTTTATACATTTTTAAATTTTATAATAACACACACACATGTATATAGAGAATAATTTATTATTTATGTAATATTTTTAGACTTTATATTTTGAACTTTCAAGTTGATCCAATATGACATTCAACAATATTAATAAACTAGTTGGACAAATCGCAACTCACACGTCCAATTTTGTTTGAAGTTTATTTTTACTTAGACTTTTTAATTATGCAATATGTATTGGGAATTCATATGTATGGAAACTCTTAATTTTTTGAACTATGATCACTTCATCTGTTTATCATTGAATCTATAATGTAATTTTAAATTTATAACTTTTGAATTGTGTAGGCATAAAGTTCGATAGGTACAAGCCGCACCGTACCGCATTTTGCGGCACAGTTTGGTGCATTTTGAGGTTTATGACAGTGCGGTTTGCAGTTTGGAAAAATGTTCAAACCGCATGTGCGGTGCGGTTTAGCCCCAAAACCACACCACCCCTATTTTTAATCATGTATCTGGGGAGTATTGAAATCGTCAATTTATTTTAATGTTGTGATCTTATAATTATTTTTAAATATACGGTAAATACAAACTGTATAAAACGCACCTGATTTGTAATACGGTTTGAGACATATCTGATGTGATCTGCGGTTTCTAAAAATGCTCAAACTGCATGTGTAATCATGTTCTCAAATATGTTGACAAAATATATAAATTATTAAATTTAATTTAATATAAAAAAAGAAAATAAATAAATGTATTACGACTTTTGTTTTAATAGTTTTATAATACATATATTTTAAATTTATATATTCGTATATGAATAAAGTTATATACGAATATATAACTAAATAGGTTAATAGGACGTCAAAAAATAGTACTAGTATACACTACAACAAAAATAGGTTAATAGAACGTCAAAAAAAGTTAAGCGTCCTAATAGATCACTTTATAAGACTTAATTTATAGAAACAAAAAATGACGCATCTTATCTAAAGATGTTGTAACAAGTTTATATAAAGTTTTTTAACGTCTTAACAAGTTTTTTAGTACAATTTTATTACAAAATGTCGCATTAACATATTTATAGAACATTATTGAAAAAAGTGTCATACAAAAACAAGTGTCGTATAAAAAAATAAGTTTATAGGACACTCAAAAAAATGTTCTATAAAATTGGTAATGTGATGATTTGTATTAAAGGTGTCCTAAAAAATCTTGTTAGAAGATCTAAAAACTATCTATAAACTTATTGCAACGTCTTTATAACACTTTAGCTTTTGGTCCTGTAAACTAAATCTTATTAAATAGTCTTTTATGACGCGTATAAATTGGTGATATGACGCTATTTTTTGATCCTATAAACTAAGTCTTATAAAATAGTTTTTTAAAACGCTTAGAAATTAGTGATGTCTTATAAATTCAATTTTACTTGTTATATTTTTTTGGCCTACTATAAATTAATATAAAAAAATCTTTAAATTAATAATAAACATTATACGCTGATTTAATATTATTTCTTTATATTGATATCGGTTAAAAACTAATTTATATACAATTGATATAATATTTAGTATGGAAAGGTAAAATAAAAAAAGAGAGAAAGGGAAATGGAAGTGATTTAATATTTAGTTAATTATATTCAATTGATATTGGTGATTTAATATTAAGTATGGAAAGGAAAAATAACAAAAGAGATAACTGACAATGCAAGTGATTTAATATTTAGTGTTGGAAAGAATAAATAATAAAAGACAGAATAAGAAATGGCAATGCAAGGATCCTTGACTTCAGCACAGGGGCCAAAGGGTGATAACCGACTGAGTTAGCCTATCACATGTGTTTTTGATTCTTCATGTATGCTATTTAACAAATAAAGCGGGGTGGCCATGGCCTACCTAGGCCACCACAGTTTGTTCCGCCTCTGATGCTTATCATCAAAATATATAGAATACTACAGGTATGATTTTGGGCATAAAGTAAAGTATAATAAATTATACTAAAAACATAAGAATTTTATAAATTTTAGTTTGACACTCATAATTATATAACTTTCAAGGAAACTAGATCTAACTGAAGAGCGCGTGTGCGACTAGCCGTGTGGGAAGCCATGAGAATTGGCAATTCAACAGGGAGTCACGTGGGTTAAGCTACGGGTTTTGGCCACGTGGTTACCCATGGGAACCACTGTTTCGGTCTCCGGTTTCCCGGTAGAGATGGCTGTTTGGGTCCGACTCTACCCTAGACCGGTGAGGACCAGTTATAGGACCGAAATCTGGGACCGGTTGGGGTTTTAGAAGGATTTGAAGAACCATCCTGGCCCGGGCCAAGGCCGGTTATCACTACTAGAAAATTGAGTATTTTCAACGGAAAATGTCGTTGAAAATTTTCTACGAATTTTAAAGAATTATTGATAGAACATAAATTTTCTACGAATTTTCAACGAATTTCCGTTGAAAATCTCTCACAAACGTATATGCATTTTCAACCAAAAAATTTTCAACGGAATGTCTCGTCAAAAAGTTTTTGGTTGAAAATGCATTTTTGAGAGATTTTCAATGGAAATTCGTTGAAAATTCGTAGAAAAATTATGTTTTGTCAATAATCCCTTTAAAATTCGTAGAAAATTTTCAACGACATTTTCCGTTGAAAATACTCAATTTTCTAGTAGTGTATGTGACCGACCGATTTTTACAAAAAAATATATTTTTAAATGCATTTCTAACTTTGTAAGTGTATTTAGTTGTCTCATTTACCCTCTATTCACTGTATACAGTGATATGGTGTATGGAGGAAGATATCAAGTCACAAATGTTCACAAGTCTTTTTACAATTCGTGATTTTGACTCGTATCCTTAAAAAAACGTTAAATTGTATTTAATTGATTTTAAGTGTGTTAGAATAACGCTTTTGTATTTTTTTAAAAACATCAAAAAGAATTACATAAAAAATGGATTTTTTTTACATAGGACCGGTTTGGGCCCGGCTAGGGACTGGGACCAGGCGCGGTTCTCATAACCGCGCCTCATATACCTTAACCGGGCCTTTCATATTTGGGTTGGAACAAGGACCTGTTACGGGAAAACTATTTGGGACCGAGACCGATTAATTTGGGGCCGGTCCGAGACCGATTTTTGGCCACCTCTAGTCCCAGGAGACTTAGGTTGCGGGGAAGGTCGCGGGAGCTTTTGTTTGTGTCTCCCATTTGACTTGTTCTTTGATTTCTATAGCCATCCTCTCTCTATATCAGGTTCCAAATAAAAGAATAAGAAAACGGTTGAATTACATATGATTTTACTTTTAAATCATTTGTAAAATCATATGTGATGCATGAGATTTTGGCGATATCCTTGTGTTGATCGGTAATATAGAATCACATATGCATGTTATTTTGAATGTAATTTGAAGCTTTTTGCTTTTTTATTTGATTATTCATTTGAACCCCTCATGAAAATGACAAAAAAATTCAATAAGTTGTTTCTAATTAGCTTATCAATAAGTTAGTTTATAAGTCATAAGTTAGTTTACCAAACATGTACATATAAAATAAGATAGTTTATAAGGTGAGTTATAAACTACCTTATTTTTGCCGAACAATGCCTTAATGTAAGTTATATTAGGTAATAGATATTGACTTTTAATTTTTCCATTTAATGTCTTAAATGTCACATTAAATTAAGAAATAAATGCTATAGTAATTCAAAGTGCATGAATTATGATCTCATTTCCTATATAAGTATTATTCGATGATAGCTTATAAACAATACATAGTCATAAAACGAACTTCAACCTTCAACATGACCAAGTCTTTGCTTTTCATCATATTTTTTGTGTTTCTCATGACTACAGGTAATTTACAACTCCATTCTTCTTTATTGAAGTTCTTATCATTTATAATTCACTAGAAACCATGTGCTAATATTCAACTTAAAATTCATTAATATTACTTTTGAATATTCAACAAAAAAAAATTATGGTTGCTTGTTGAAATTAGGAATACTTGTTAGAAAATATGTGAATTATTAACAATTTAAAGAATAATATAATCGTTTGATATTTGTAGGTATTATGGGCCAATTTACTTGTGAAAATGATGTTGCTTTACCACCACCATGTAAACAGGATGCCTGTGAGCAACGATGTCGTTCTATTTATGGATTTCTTGCCTATGGACAATGTGCTGCCCCTGAAGATTGTCTTTGTCATTTCTTTTGTCCACTTCCCCCAACCAGCATCGTATGAATCAGCATGTTTATATATATATATATATATACATACATCCCTTCGGCTTCACTCCCAAAAGAAAAAATGAATAAGTCATGTAAAGCTTAATGCATTTCATGGTTTGCTACTTCGATTCATGTATATGAACATTTATTTACTCCTATGTTTTAATTTCTTGAAGATTATGAATTGTGATATTATTTTGTATGCATGGAACTTTTGTTTGACTTATAGAAAATAAGAAATAAACATAAATTTCAGATTATGTAAGACTATGTTGTTTTTGTGAGACCAATTTTTAACATTTAAAATTTTATAAATGGTTAAAAAGTTCATATTTTTTCAATTCAATTGATGTTTACTATAGAATCATAAAATGTGGGTTTATTAAAGTGGTGTTTATGGTTGCTAATTAAAGTGTTTATTAACTTTTTTTCATTGTGGTATCGATAATAAAGAGTTATTAGTTTTTGGATGAAAACAAAATAATATTTATGTCGGTTTGAACCCAGTAATAAGAAGATTTCAATAAGTTGACTCTTCTAACTTATTAACTTATTCTGGTATGGTACTAGTAATAAGGATTTTTTACATGTATAAGTTTATCTAAATATTTTTTATTACCAATTTATTACCTTTAATACCACCATAAGTTAATTCAAACATTTTTTTATAAAACTTCAAAAAAAACTAAATGTGTTTTAAATAAACAATTCCAAACATCCCTCAAAATCAAACAAACAATGAAGCGATCAGAAAATTATTCTTCATATTTAATGAAATCTCAGAATTTGTGTTGGATGAAATAGAACGTCCTTAATTGTTTTTTATTAATTTATTTGTTGGATTTGGACAAAAAAGTTTCATTAACTGTTCTTTTTATCATTTTAAATTTTTTTGGGTATTTAATGCATTCGATATTTTAATAACTATTGCAATTGAGTATATTTTTAAACATTTCGATCTTTGTTTCCTCTTTTGAAATTTTATACTCAAAAACATATTGAAAAATTTCTAACATAGTAATTACATGGAAACATGTTTAAATTTATAGATACAACAAGTTTTATTTTAGGTAATGTAATTCTTTTCTCCATTTAAGGCACCATATTCATTGTTTCGAATTGAAAAAATATCATGTCATTATTTTTCAAAAAAACAAACAGACTAAACTCTATGGTCTAAAGTGAGTGAAGATTAAAGCATGTTATTAATTTATGTAAAAATTACATTCTCTGAAATTAAAATTGATGGATGTTATATATATATGTCAACAAAAAGATCTTGTATTTGAATTAAACTTTGTAATTTGTATAATAGCTTAAAACAAAAACAAAATAGAGTTAAAAAGGCACCATACACGATGCAAAATTGGTGTTACATGGACGATTGTGAGAAAGAGAAAATTACCATATATAAATTCTTACGTTTTAACTTTAATGTAGTAACTAGAATAATAATTTTTGAAAGTCTCTTTGTACCTACGGCTGTAAATGAACCGAACGTTCACCAAATCGTTCGTGAACCGTTCAACGGAAAGTTCGTTTGTTTCGACATGAGCACATTTTTTTCGTTTAGTTAAATGAACGAACATGAACAATGATTTCGTCCGTTCATTTATGTTCGTTTACATTTGTTCGTTTATGTTCGTTTACGTTTATTTATATATATAAATATATTTGTATATTATGACATTAATGTGTAAAATCAATAATCAAATTAATTTTTTAGAATTTCTTTTTTATGACTCCTAAGTTTACCTGGTTTTTTATTTTGGTATGTAATTTTTACAATGACATGCATAAATAACCAAGTTCCAAAGTAATAAGTCAATACTAACTATTACATCTCATTGTTTTGCACCGGGTAAAGGCATCCACAACTGAGAACTATCTAAACTAAAGTAGAGATACAACTTCAATCTCGACTCTTGCAACCGACTCAAAACTTCGTTTTGCCCTTAGAAGAACTCTCAATAAAATTCTTTCCTGAAAATGATTTTAAGTTTTGAAAAGAGAGGGTTAGGCCATAAGGTCTAGTGAATTCCCGATAAAATCACAAATATAAATTTAATTAAAAGACATAAGAGTTTATAGTAAAGAATTTTTTTAGATGAAAGCTAAGTAAACATCCAACGGACTATGCACAATATTCGTAGACAAACTGTCACTCCACCGTGACATAAAAGATGACCCAAGAAGATGCCATCCAATGTAGATTCGAGGTACATGGATACACTCTCAAGAGATTTGCACTATCTCAAGGTACACTACTACTACTGTGTATATCCAATAGTCCAAATAATCATGATATAAACCAATTATACGAACAATTATCATATAAAACTATTTGGATATGAAATGTAGCATGATTTCAAGATCAAAAATACCATAATCAATGTAATTTAGAAATCCGATGACAAAAGTTTAACTTTGAAGTCAAGGGAACTCATCTGCGATTAGACACTCCACTTTACTCTCTAATGGCTACTTAGTCACAAACCGAACACATGAATTTGATGACAAGGAAATAGTGTTAAACCACCTTAAACATCCTAAAATTCACCTCTCTTGATCCCTAAGATAAACCCCAAAACCATGCCTCACATCTAACTCAAAACAAGAAACTGACCAAACCGAACCGCACGCCAAACAGTGAGTTGCACGAATTATGCCACAAGTTTAGGCTGTAGGCCTACCTGTGCAAGTCCCTGTTTGGGCGCTGGTTCTTCCCTTTTCTTGCACAGTTCCAAAATTCACTCAAAATTCAACCCAATGGTCCAAATCATGATTCTAAGATGTCTAAAACCAACAAAACCAATTACCAATACACCATAACCTATCCATCCCATATCTAGCATCGTTTTCTCAATTAGAATGGATTAATCTATTAAAACCAAACCAAAAAAAAACCAAAATGAAGGACTATAACTTGAAACCCTTGATTGATGATTAAAAACACTAACAATGGTGAGTTTGTATGTATAAATCATTGAATGAATCTATCTAGAACATTTTAGAATCAACACCCAACCATTGAATCCATTCAAGAACACAAAATGAAAAACCCAAATCTCTAAATCAAACCAAAATTCCATTAATGAAGTTACCAAACTTTGGAGGAAGGGATTCATACCTTAGAGATGATGGTTTTTTCACTCTTCTTCTTTTCTCCACTCTACTCCCCCTTTATTCCCAAATTTACCAAAATAGTCCATGTAGAAGAAAGGAATTTACAACCAAGAGCCTGAACTTGCAAAATCCATAAACTTAATAAGGTGACGGTTATTACACGAAATGTTTGAAAGACTCATCTTTGCCATTTACAACTTACACCATTTTGGCTTATTCAAGATTGCACTTCATTTACATCTTTTGAGTGCATTTTTAAGACTTGAAGATCTAAATATTAATTGTTCCGACACAAAGTTTGTTATGCACTTTACATAGGTGCTTCTATTGTACAATGCATTGACTTCGCCCTTAAGGGCGTATAAATGGCTTTTGAGAATGACACTTCTGAATAACAACTTGAGAATAACACCTTGAGAATAACATTTGTTATGCACTTTACACGTGGAAATCTTTTTTTTTCTTCTTCAGAATAACAGCCTTAAGAATCGAAACTTTATTCATAATACAAATATGGCTTACAAAATTTAAATGCCCATACCTATTTTAAAAAAAAAAATAATAGAACAACTTTCTAAAAAATGCTTTTCGGGAAAAAAAAAACTAACAAAGGCCTTATACAATGACCGTTTACAATCTTAAAAATCCAACTCATAATTGAGCCCAACCCAACACTATCAACAATCAAATAATTTCTTCTGGTCCTCAAATATCATAGAAACGGCCCATCAATAATAACCTCAAGATACCAAAGGGCCTTTGGCCTAGCGGTATGGTAGCCTTGTCCTCCTAGGAGGTCAGGATTTCAAATTAACCTCACCAAAGGTGAGAAAAATGTTTGTTGTGTTTGCCGTATATAAATATTATATATACTTGAAAAATCAATAACCTCAAGATCCAAATAATGGCCCACCCAAATCCTTTTCTTTCGTTGTAGGATACTTTCAGAGGACGAGAAAAATAATGTACGAACTTCTAGTTTGATAATAGATGTAAATGTTCATTATATTTGTTACATATGCATTGTTTTCCCCCTAAGAATCAGTATTTGGCAGTATCATAGGAATTTGATGCTTGGTCAAGTTAAAAATGGTTTCAAATGCAAGCAATCTTTATTTTCTGAGTCAGAAGCAACAACTCCGTCAAGAGTCATGAAGCTTACAAAGTGTTTCTTGGTTTTTTTTATTGTGGATGAATATAACATTTCTTTGTTCTTGATATGTGATATTTATGAATCTGGTTTGTTTAATCTTAAATTATTAAGGATGTTCATAGTGTTTACAAGGTTCATATGGTGTTCACTAAGTGGTAGTTTTAGTTTTGTTAGGTTACTTATTCACAAGCTCTACCAAATACCTCATGCATATCCACATTATGTTTATATTGTGTTCACGAAATTCATTTGGTGTTTAGAAGGTGTAGGTTTTGCTTTAATTTTGTTGAACTGCTTCGTGTTTATAATATGTTCATAGTGGTGTTCACTTGTGTGCACAAGTAAACCAAGGTTTTAGTTTACTTAGTTGTGTTATTACGTTTTCAATTTTGTGTGTGTGAGAGAGAGAGAGAGAGGGAGGGAGGGAGAGAGAGAGAGGGGGGGGGGGGGGGGGGTTTGTAAAATACCACAATGCTCTTTCTTTAGATTTTTTTTTCAAAATTACTAATTTTCTCTTAATTTTCACATTTAAATTGTTTGTTTTTCTTTTATTTTCATTTCATATATCAGACTTCAGCACCTCTTAAAAAACAAATCTCACCTTAGTTTAATATAATTTGTGGTTTATATACTCAAATGAACCCCCCCCACATATATATATATATATGTATATATATATGTTGGTTCATTTACAAACTGGACCAATAGTACAAACTCGTACAAATCAAGTTAAAAATAAAATTTTCATGTTTTTTTTCATCAAATGCTATGATTTAAGATGTTATTACATATATGTTTGTTTCACCTTGTGAAAAAAATTACATGTGAAAAAAATACATGAAAAATACATTATGAAACAAATGCATGTGAAACTTTTAACTTATGAAAACAAATACATGTGAAACTTTTACATTATAAAACAAACATACATGTAATAATATATTTTTCAGTTTATGCTCCTACTATTATATACCAAGAAAGATGTAAGGTCTAATAAGGCTACTATGAAATATTTACTCATGGGTGGGGCAAGCTCTTCTATTCTAGTTAATGGTTCATAGCATTTGGTAGAAAAAAATAATGAAAAAATTATTTTTATATTGATTTGAACCAGTTGTACCTTTCAAGTGGTTTGTATTTGATCTTCTCTATATATATATATATATATATATATGGATTTTAATTTCTCCGTTTGATTTGTTGTGATATCAATTATATTAAATTAGAAAATAATATCTAAGGGTGTAGTACAAATGAGAGTTGCGTTCAGGAAGGATAAAACACTCACAAAAACAAATCTATCGATTCTCTCCGAATTAGTTGGACAATTAGGTATCACACACGCAAAATTTGAGAAAATATCACACAAATATTCTTCCTTAATCCGTGTTCAACAATCAAACACATGAAATTTTAATGACTTCGAAAGAAGCGGTTAATGTGCATGAACTTTGATCTCATCTCCTATATAAGCATTCTTCGCTGATATCTATAAACAACACACAAAAACAAGACACAAAAACAACACACAAAATGACCAACAACATGACTAAGTCCTTGGTTTACATCATATGTGTTGTGTTTCTTATGACTCGAGGTAAAATTTCAATTATGTTCTTCTTGATTCAAAAATTCTCTCGACTTTGATTCAAAAGTTCTCTTGACTTATGATTCCCAAAAGAAAAACGATATTTAATTTATTTTCTTGGAGGTCATGTTTCTAAAATCAACAAAATTTCGAATATTCAGTCGAAAAAAGAAAACAAAATTTGTCGTTGATTGCTAAAATTGGGAAACCTTGTTAAAAGTATATTTGGATTTATTAATCATCTAAAAAGAATTCATATATATATATATAATCATTCAAAATTTGCAGGTATGAAGTTGCTTATGGCCCAGGAACGATCTTGTATTATTGAGAAACCTTTTCCAAAATGCACAAAGGATGCATGTGTGGCACAATGCACTAAGACTCATGGAAAAGGTAGCTATGGAGAATGTAAAAAGCCGGATGTTTGCCATTGTCGTTTTACATGTGCAGTGCAGCCGCCGATATCGATATCGATGGAGGATGAGAATGAGAATGAGAATGGTATTAATCGTGATGTTCATCCCAACCCCTCAATTCCCAAAAATAATGGACACTTCTAAAGCTTAATACCCACAATCGATCGAGTATTACTAACATATATTATGTTCTATCCCCTCAAGAATTTAAGAAAATTCTTATTTGAGGTGTCTGGTATGCATTGTTGTTCTTGTCTAAAATAATATATGTATTCTGAATATATCTATTACAAATAAATAAAATAAATTTTATTAATTTTGCTCGAGCATGCAAATTAAGTGACACACAATAATGCAATGTCTATCCTACATACTGTGAAATGACAACTATTTGGGTATATGGAAAGACTCATGGATCTATTCCCAAATAACTTGCGCTTAATTTGTCACACGACTTGGCGGTTGTTTGAATCAGTGAGTGCGATTAAATCCGCATACTACAAGGTCAATTTCGTTTGGCTAACATAAAATTATGTCATAGCAACGGAATCAAGTTTCTCACACAATGTTCACAAGCTTTCTATTTGATATCACAAACAACAAAGGAACATGATTATAGTGTTAGTAGTTAACTCAAAACATGATAACAAAGTTTATCAATAAATTAAAATAAAGAAATAAAACAAAGGTTATGCAACTACGAAAACTAAGAAACAAGAATTTCCATTCACTACTCGGTTCGTATTTAAAATCTACGAGGTAAATGGACATTTTAAGTTGTATAATAATAATATAGTAAAGATTGAGATCATTAGAGATAATTGAAAAGTAAAGTTCATCATGGTGCTCTGTCTAGATTAAAGATAAAAACTTAATTAAACATTTAAGATGAAAATGTATGGTCTTTTTTGACAATTGACTGCATATAGTCAATAAAAGGCCGTTTCTAGGTTTTTTTAATATCTTGTACGAAAATGTTAAAATTAACGTCCTTATACCTTTTTTTTAAGCGAAACGACAAAAAATACAGTTTTTTAAAGGTGTGGAACCTAGTCAAGTTAGGCACATGATAAAAGGATATATATATATATATATACATATATATATATATAGAGAGAGAGGGGGGGGGAGGGAGGTTAACGAGAAAATCCAAAAAAATAAAAAATCGGGGAACACCCTGATAACTATTTATTTCAACGGTATGCACATGTAATTAAAGTTCTTTCTGGGTTTTGATGCATGTGTGCATTACATATCGGACAAATTGCTTTCAAATTACTTGTATGCACATATAGGGTGAGCTTCGGTCGGGTTCGGACGGGTCGGGGCCCAAAACCCGACCGGGTATCGGGTGATGGAATAACACCCCGGAACCAGGTATTTTGGGTATCGGGTTTTTCGGGGCTGTCGGGTTCGGGACGGGTCTGTCCAGCAAGTTTGAATGTTTGAATTTTGATGGCTATTAATGGGCTGATTTTGTTAGTTGCTGACTTGAGAGGAAGAATTAAACCAGGCCCATCAGGGTCTGTAGCCTTAGGTGTATAAGTAGTAGAAACCCTAAAATCCTTTATCTTCCTCTTCATTGCAGCTCTGAAACCTGGTTTCTCAACTTGGATCAATGGTTCCGTCTTCTACCTCTGTTAATCGTTTAACTTTGAAGAAACCAGAGTTGAGAGCTTCGGTCGAGAGATCGAGAGAGGCGGTCAGGCAGAGCCGCAGAGATGGACGATTGCCGAGAACTCGAGATCGAGAAAGACGAGAGGACGACAAAGTTTAGGGTTTTTGGAAAATTAGATTTAGGTTTTACTTTTTAGGGTATTCGGGTATAAAAGTAGTTTTTAAATATATATATATTTTTAATACTAAAAGTATTTTCTAAATATATATTTTTTAATCGGGTATTAGGATCGGATCGGGTAGCATAAGAGAAACCCAACCCGGTCCAACTATGTCGGATTTGCATCTCGGGGTCGGGTTTTCGGGTTTTGGATTTGGCTTCTTAAGTGGGATGGGTTCGGTTCGGGTATTCGGGTTTGGCCTCACCCCTAATAATAAGTTAATAATGTATAAAAAACAAAAATAGTTTGAAGTCCTAAATATAAATATAAGTTTTATCGTCTTACATGGTTGATAATTTTTTTTCTAAAAATTAGAACTTTTCTTAGTTAATAACAAGAAATCTACAACACTCATATACAAAAACAAAATTCATATGAAGGGAATAATCAAAAGAGTTGTTGGTGTGAAATGAATGATAAAGAATAAATCAATGTTTTCTAGAAATTAATTTTTGATTTTAGTGGTAGATAAAAAAAATTAGAGAACAATAATCTGTATTATATATAAAATAAACAACCAACTAACTTTTCACATTTTTTCTTCAATGTAATTAATTAATACATGATTGGGCCATTAATATTAATGCTAAATTTTTTTGGGATCATATATATATATATATATATATAGGTTGGTTTAAATACAAATAAGTTGAAGACTACAAACTATACATATACATAGTGATTCAAACCAATATGAAAATAAAAAAAATATTATTTTTTCCATCAAATGTCACGATTTAAAATATTATTGCACATATGTTTGTTTCACCTTGTTAATATATTGAGAGACAAGTTAACACACACACTTTCACGGGGTATCCGGGCTCCCACTAAAAGGTGCCACATGACTAATCCCGTCGATCACGACCCAACCCAATTAAGAGTACCACTAAGTGGCATATCGATGATCTGGATATCTCCACATGTGCACCGTGAGGGTCGAACCTGGGTAGTCAGGGATACCATCCACTGACCCTCCAAAATATTACCTTACTACTGGGCTAACATATTTTAATATTAAAAACTAATAAAGTTTGTGTGATTTTTATTTATTAACATTTTCAAACCGAAAAATTAAGCCGGACGCACACTCAACCCGCCTTCCCAGGAACGGCCTTGGTTAATAGTCATAAACCACTATAAAAATAAAAAATAATAATAATAAGACGCTAGTGCATATGTTCTATTAATTAATGAGTATTATAACAAAAGATTTTTCCACTAATTAATACCTTATTTTCATGCTAATCAATATTATAATGAAGAAAAAGACAATTAGAGGTGAGTTGGAGAGGGTATATAAAATCGTAAGTAAATAATTATTTTAATTTAAAAAGATAAAAACCTGCTCCTCTAATGATCTTTTTGTTTTCACTTCACAGTTCATACTTTTAATCATCCAGGAGAAGCCTTCACAGAGAAGAAGAAAATTGCAAGAAAAAAGAAAAACCATCCAAATTTCAGGTACGTAACTCATGAATCGGAGAAAGTGCCATATATAATTAATAGCTAGTGTTCAAATTCATTTTTGATTATGATCGATATTGATTAGTATGAAAAGAAGGAACGCCATACCCTGTTAGAGTCATATTGCATATGGTCTTCTATTTTAAGCATACTATGTTACAATTACCATCTTGGCATCTTGATTGTAACATACGAGTCCCACCAGACTTGTGCCTATACTTACTTTTTTAAGAAGTTTGTCTAACTCTAATATATGAGAGTATCACAATTGTATTTTTGTATATCGATTGAAGAGATTTACAAGGATATATATAAGACAATTTACAACAGAAGGTGCATAGATTAAGGAGCAATATATGCAATTAAACCATAAATAAAAGATACTAATTCCTATAATCATGTATGGTAACCTATATCCTTGATACGCCCCCGCAAGATGGAGGATCCGTCAGAGACTCCAATCTTGGATCGGAATTTTAGAAATGAAACACGACCCAATGGTTTGGTGAGAACGTCTGCAGGTTGGTCGAGAGTGTTGATGTGTCGAACCTTTAAAGTACCAGCAGAAACTTGTTCCCGAACAAAATGATAGTCCAAGGCAACATGTTTCATACGCGAGTGATAAATTGGATTAGCGCAAAGATAGGTAGCACCCGTGTTGTCACAGTGGATAGTTGGTGCGTGTGGGACTGAGAGACCAAGTTCAGTCAGTAAATTCTTAACCCACGATAATTCAGCAGCAGCATTGGCCAACGCTTTATACTCGGCTTCGGTTGAGGATCGCGAGACCGACTTCTGACGAGCTGAACGCCAAGAGATAATGTTCGAGCCAAGATAGATGAGATAAGCCGTTGTAGAGCGACCTTTTGTTGAGATCCCACCCCAATCTGAGTCCGAAAAGGCAGTGAGTTCCAAGGTTGAATTTCGATTTAGAAAGAGGCCATGGTAAATGGTACCCTTTAAGTAACGAAGTAGCCGTTTAAGAGCTTGCCAATGGATCTCCGATGGTGAATGCATAAACTGCGACAGTTTGTTAACCGCAAAGGAAATGTCCAGGTCGGCCGAAGGCAAGATACTGAAGAGTGCCGACTAGTTTGCGATACGGTGTCGGATCGACTTTAGGAGCTCCATCATCTTCGGCTAGGGTAACAGATGTACTTAAAGGAGTTGTTACCTCTTTAGCACCATCCATCTTGAATTGAGTTAGGATATCTCTGATGTGGCTATGTTGCGAGAGAAACAGCCCTGACTTGGTTGGAATTAGTTCAACGCCTAAAAAGTGATGTAGATGTCCAAGATCTTTGACGAGAGAACACGGTAGCAAGCATTTCCACAAACTTGGCAATAAACGGTGAGTTATTTCACGTAAGTACAATGTCATCAACATATACCATAAAATAACAAGTGATTCCATCATGATTAAAGATGAATAACGAGGCATCTGCGTGAGATTTTCGAAAACCAGATTCTAGTAAAAACGAGGTGAGTGCCATGTACCACGCACGCGGTGCTTGCTTAAGGCCGTATAAGGATTTTCGAAGCTTGCAAATATGATTAGGATATTGTGGATGAACAAATCCCGGTGGCTGAATCATGTATACTTCCTCTTGTAATGTGCCATGGAGGAACGCATTATTAACATCGAGTTGTCTCAATGGCCAGTTTTTGGATAAAGCAATGGATAACACGGTACGGATTGTGACCGGTTTGGTTACGGGACTAAAGGTGTCGAAGTAGTCTCTCCCGTATTGTTGGAGGAACCCTTTAGCGACAAGACGTGCCTTGTATTTCGCGATGGTACCATCTGGATTCCGCTTGATGCGGAAAACCCATTTGCACCCGATCGGTTGATGGGAAGTAGATGGGACAAGTTCCCATGTAGAGTTGTGGATCAAGGCATTATATTCATCATCCATTGCTTTACGCCATAACGGGTCTTTTGAGGCTTGAATGTGGGTGGTAGGTTCCAGAGCCACAGGAATGGGATGAACAGTGGTGGTGTTCACGAATTTGGAATTGAAATATTTTGGGTTGGGTTTTCGTTGGCGAGGTGGAAGATCAGGTGAGGGAGTAGGTGACAAAGATGGTGACGGTGTGGACGGAGGTGCTGATTGTGAAGAAGAAATGGGAGATGAGGGATCGGGAGTGGATTCGGAGAGTATGGGTGGGGTGGGTGCGGTAGTAGATGGAACGAGTGGAGGTAGGGGAGAAGATGGTGGGGTGAGGGAGTTGGTAACAGTGGGTGCGGGAGTACTTGGCGTGGGATTTTGGTGCATGGGAAAACTTGGAACAGTTGGTTCATAGGAACTTGGTGAGGGTGGTGAATTGTGAGTATAAAATTCATCCACAGTGGGAAGAGAAGTGGATTGAGATTGAGATTTTTTGTAGGGAAAAAGGTTTTCTATAAACTCAACGTGACGAGAGTGATAGATGCGGCGGGTTTCAAGGTGAAGACATTTGTAAGCAGATTTGGCGACGGAATACCCTAAGAAAAGACAGGGCGTGGAACGAGGGTGTAGCTTGGAGGTAGAGTAGGGACGAAGCCACGGGTAGCAGAGACACCCAAAAGGTTTGAGTTTTGTGTAGTTGGGGGAGCAGCCATGCATTAGATCAAACGGGCTTTTGGAGTTTAGGATTGGGGTTGGTAAGCGATTGATGAGGTGAGCTGCCGTTTGAAACGCATGAGACCAAAAGGTGAGAGGAAGACCCGCAAAGTGTAACAAGGCAAGACCCGTTTCAACAATATGTCGATGGCGCCGTTCGGCTATGCCATTCTGCTCGGGTGTGTGTGGGGGTGTAGTGTAGTGAGAAATTCCCATGGATTGAAATAGGGGAATAAGAGCTTGATACTCTCCACCATTGTCAGTGAACATGGAGATAATGGGTGTGTTAAAGTATTTTTCCACCAAACGTTTAAATTGAGGAAAAATTTTGGAGACGTCAAATTTATATTTGATGGGATACAACCAAATATATTTTGAATAGTAATCCACAAACACCACATAATAGACAAAGCCATCAATAGATTTTTGGACAGGTCCCCAAACATCGGAATAAATAAGTTGCAAAGGCTTATTTGCATTAAAGGAATTTTGGCCAAAAGGTAGCTTGTGGCTTTTATTAACAGAACATGAAACACAATGAAAACTGAGTTTAGACAATGATTTAAAACTAAGACCTAAGTCTTTAGCAAGATGCTTGAAAACACGAGCGGATGGATGTCCAAGTGTATGATGGTAATCGAGAGGTGATACTTTAGTAGCAGTGTTCATTTGTGGAAATGATATCCGATTGGCATAGTAGACATCATTTATGTTCTCCCCCCGCATGAGAGTCGCCCCTGTGCGAAGATCCTTGACAAAAAAATGCAAAGGAAAAAATTCAACAGAGACTTGATTAGCACGACAAAGCTTAGCCACAGAAATGAGATTTTTACGAAGATTAGGAACACAAAGGACATTAGATAAATTTAAAGGACGAGTTGAGGTGGATAGGTTTGTGTGTCCCGTGTGAGAGATAGAAAGAGTTGTACCATCACCGAGAAGGATTTCATCTGGTCCACCATATTCGAGACGGTGTGAAGAGGAGATCTATCGGATGTTAAGTGGTGTGAAGCTCCGGTATCAAACGACCAAGGTGCGATTCTTGGGTTTGATTTTGAACTCGAAGCAGTAGCATTGGCAACCGGACTATTTGAAGGGTTGATACATGTGATGTTGTAGTCTTTCAAAAAACGAGCAAGCTTCCTGCAATCACGGGTCTCGTGACCCGGAATAGAGCAAAAATGACAGTACAAGGAGGAACGATTGTTCCTGTATTGACTGTTGTTGTTGGAGCGGCGGTGCGTGATTGGTTTTCATAACCGAACCGACCCGTATTGTTTGAACAATGCGAGAATCGAGACGAAGACCGAGTAGTGTAGCGACTTTGTTTGGCGGGAGAAATTAGCCGTGGCAATAAGAGGTGCGACGAACGATTCGGTTTCTTTTAAAGATCGTTCGAAGTCAACAAGTTTGTCAAAGAGTTCTGGAAAGGATATTGGGTTTTCCCGAACTTTTATCGCAGCAGTGAGCGGCCCGTATTCATCCCCAAGTTGACTTAGTATGTGAACTAAGAGATCCTCTTCATTGATGGGGTTCTGAACGAGGGCTAATTCATCAGCAATCGATCTCATATCATTGAGGAAATCTGCGATGGAACGATTTCCTTTAGGGTTCTTGGCGAGTTTGGATTTGAGTGAAATAATTCTAGATCGAGATTGGCTGGCATAACTTGTATTTAGCCGATCCCAAGCCTCCTTTGCAGTAGAAGCTGATGTGATGATCGGTTGAATGGCATCGGAGCAGCTTCCGAGGATGGCACTAAATATGATCTGATCTTGGCGGTACCAGATCGTGTATGCAGGGTTCGTTGTCGTAGCTTCTTTCTCGGTGATAGTCTGTGGTGGTGGTGTGCAACGACCATTGATGAAGCCGTCTAGGTCAAGTCCGATGAGAGTTGATTGGATTTGTTTTCGCCACACCGGGAAATTCGTGGCAGTGAGTTTGATCGGAAAATGGCCGGTGGCTGTGAGTTGAACAATAGTGTTGGATGATGCCATGGAGGCAACTAGATTAGGGTTACGAAGGAGAAGGATCGATACTCGCTAGAGCAAGGTTAGCTCTGATACCATATGAGAGTATCACAATTGTATTTTTGTATATCGATTGAAGAGATTTACAAGGATATATATTAGACAATTTACAACAGAAGGTGCATAGATTAAGGAGCAATATATGCAATTAAACCATAAATAAAAGATACTAATTCCTATAATCATGTATGGTAACCTATATCCTTGATATAATATTGGTCCATTTGATTTATATCAATATGCATGGCTAGTCTATCCTTATCAAAGAGCATGACTGAACCGGTTAGACCAGATCGGTGTCACTCGAGCTTTTTTTTAAGTAGGATGACTCTATTGGGTCCGTCAATACGTCCAATCTACCATTTTAAGTATAATATCTTAAGATGGATGCATGCAATGCTAATTCAGTTGAACCTAATTTAGCATAATCAATTATAACTAGCTAGGTTCTACTAGGATATGTTACGTTTTTCGTCCTTGTGGTTTGTTAAAAATTTCAGATTTTGTCCCGTGTTTGAGAATAATGTGCGTGTGTGTGTTTGAAGTAAACTCCAATATTTGCGAAATCCAATTATCATTTATCAAGATGACGATGATGTTAACACCAACCATGTCTTGTAACTCTCATTCATCTTGTATGCATGTACAGAAAACAAGAATTTTTAGGAAATGGCAGAGTTTGCATCTGCAATCATTGGTCTTGTTGTTGAATCTTTAATGGTTCCTATCAAAAAACACATGGGCTACCTCTTTTTATCCACAGAACGTGTTAAGAACATGAGTGCTAGAATGAAGCAACTGGAGGGTACATTCGATGATGTCAAAAACCACAAGGACACAAATGATATTAACACTTTAGAGATACCCGCTCGTGTACCAGGTTGGTTGGATGAAGTCGCAAAGATCAAGAGTGATGCTGAAACCATTTCAAGAAAGGAAAACGGATGTTTCAACATGAAAGCGAGGTACCAAATGGGAAGAAATGTCTGGAAGACTACTCAGGAAATCGAACGTCTTCTTCAAGAAGGTATTGCTTTTAGTTGGACGGATGCCCAAAAACCTCTTGGAAGAGTGTACACTAGAAGGGCATCCACATCTGTACCATCAATTGGTGGTATCGGAGATGACTTCAAGTCAAGAGATACGACTTTTAAGGATGCGTTGAAGTTCCTTCAACAAGATCAAAAGACTCAGGTGATAGCCCTATGTGGAATGGGTGGTGTAGGGAAAACCACGATGATGGAACAACTGAAAAAGGTTGTGGAAGATATGAAGATGTTTGATTGGATTGTGAAGGTTGTTATTGGGCAAGAACCCAACCCACTTTCTATTCAGCAAGCTGTAGCAGAGAACCTGGGCCATCCTCTAACTGAAACAATTAAAACAACAAGGGCAGATCGTCTTCAAATAAAATTTGGGGAAATTCTGAAAAAAGGTGAAAAAGGAATTCTAGTAATATTGGATGATGTATGGGAGAAGATTGAACTCAAAGATGTTGGATTGAGTCCTTTGCCAAATGGTGTTAAGTTGTTGCTCACATCACGATACGAGGATATTTGCAAAATAATTGAAGTTCAAGGTAATCTAGATCTCAAAATACTTAAAGTGGATGTCTTGAAGGAGATAGAAGCACATAATTTTTTGTGTCAAATCACAGGAATTTCAAAAGAATACGATCCAGAGCTCTATGAAATAGGAGGTGAAATTGTGAAAAAATGTAGTTGTTTACCCCTTGCAATCAAACTCATTGCCCCTACCCTTAAATCTGAAGAAAAGTCTATATGGAAAGACAGACTACGGTGTTTGAAGAAGAATGATCTTGATCAAAGTGTTCATGAAATTATCAAGATAAACTATGACTATCTAAAAGAAGAGGAGGATAAAGAGATCTTTCTGCTTTGTGGCCTGTTTCCCGAGGACTCTAATATTCCCATCGAGGATCTGGCAAGATATGCATGGGGATTAAAATTGTTAAATGGAGTTTCAACTGTGGAAGATGGTAGAAACAGGGTAAAAACATGTGTGAGCAATCTCAGAAAAGCAAATTTGTTGGTCGATGGTGATTACTCTGGGTGTGTCAAAATGCATGATCTTGTGCTTGCCTATGTGTTAGCTATTGTTTCTAAGGGTGATCATGCCTCCATTATTAACCATGGAGATATGTCGAAATGGAGTGGTGAAGACATGAGGGACTCTTGCAAAAGAATTTCATTAACATGCAGGGGTATGTGTGAGTTTCCTGAAGGCTTTAAGTACCCAAACCTCTCGCTTTTGAAACTGATGCACGGAGATGATTCATTCAAGTTTCCTCAAGGCTTCTATGAAAACACGGGAAAACTTAAAGTTATAGTGAATGAAAATATGCAATATCCATTTCTTCCTAGATCACTCCAATGCTCCACCAACCTTCGAACGCTTTGTCTCCATGGATGCTCGTTGATGTTTGACTGCTCCTTTGTTGGAGATCTTTTGAATTTGGAAGTGCTCAGCATTACTAACTGTAACATTCAAAAGTTTCCTTCCACAATTGGAAATTTAAAGAAGCTAAAGGTACTCGATTTAACGGGTAGTGTTGGTTTTCGTATTGATGATGGTGTCTTGAAGGGGTTGGTCAAGCTTGAAGAGCTTTATATGATAGTTTCTTATCGACAAGCGAATATTAGTTTCACAGATGCCAATGCTGATGAATTGGTAGGGTGTTCTAAACACCTTACTGCTCTAGCAATTGACTTCAATGCTTTGCCTAAGAATATGTCATTTAAGAAACTCGAAAGATTCAAGATCTCTTTGAGATATCATTTAGATAACTATGATGACGAAAGTAGTTACTCATTTGAAAACACGTTGAGGTTGGTCACGGACAAATACGAACTATTAGAGTCTAGGATATATCAATTGTTTGAAAAAACAGAGGTCCTCTACTTACAAGTGGGTGGAATAAATGATCTTGGAGATGGTTTAGTGGAATCCTTCCATCATCATCGACACTTATTTAGTAGTTTAAGAGTCCTTAATATTTTTGACTGTGCAAACTTGAGATACCTATTCACAGAGCAAGTGGCAAATGGTCTCACAAAGCTTGAGCGCCTCACAGTTTCCTGGTGTCCTGTTCTTGTAACACTTGTAGATAGTGAGAATAGTAGAGTTGAGACGATTAAATTTCAAGCGCTAAAGTTTCTAACTTTGGGTGATCTACCAATGCTAAAGAGTTTGTGCAATGGTGTGGATGTAATTGAGCTACCCCAACTCACGGAGTTGCAACTTAATGGCCTTCCAAAGTTCACAAGCATCTATCCCTTGGCAACATCTTCTATGTCTGAAAGGCAACCTTTCTTGAATAAAGAGGTAAACATGTTTTTTTTTCTTTTTTCTTAACATAAATCTTTACAATATTTTCAATTATTATTTGTATTTATTATCTGATTTATTGGTAACAAAAATCTTAATTATTTTGCAGGCCATGATCCCTCATTTGGAAAAGCTGATTATTTATAATATGCAGAATTTGAAGGAGATATTGCCTTGTGAATTTGGTAGCAGTAACGAAGTTAATGTTTGCATGTTAAGAGAGCTTGTGGTGGAAAATTGTCATAGACTTGTGCATTTGTTTCCGCCCAACCCAATGTTGTTGCTGCATCATCTTGAAGAACTCACAGTTAAGAATTGTGATTCAATTGAAGTGTTATTCAACATTGACTTTGGTAAATTTGAGGAAGTTAGCAGCTGCTTAAGAAGCATTAAAGTGTCGCAATTAGAGAAGCTAAGAGAAGTGTGGAGGATAAAAGGCACGAATAACTCTGGTATCCTCGTCGGTGGCTTTGAAGCTGTTGAAAGCTTAGAGATAATTGATTGTGAGAGGTTTAGAAATGTATTCACACCTACCACCACCACCAATTTTGATATGAAAGCACTAACAAATCTTAAAATAACTGAATGCAGAGAAGGTGGTAGAAACAAAGAGTTGGTTAAGAGCAGTAGCCAAGAGCAAGAGGTACCATATTTCTATATATTTGATTAACTTATGCTTATTAATTAAATACTAACTTTGTCTGTTCATTTCAGATATTAATTTGTATATTCAGGACTAACATAAATGTTTTCTATTTCTTTTGTTTCACGGAAATCAATTTTAGTCGATGGAAATTACTAATTACATTTGTTGTTGGTATATACATACAGGTTAATGTTACGTCCCATGAAGAGATATCAGAAGTTGGTGATGCTATTTCTAATGTTGTATTTTCAGCCAATCTCATTCACACTTTTCATCACATCCAAACAATTGAAATAAGAAATCATAAAAGAGCGGAGGTGGTATTTGAGATACAGAGTCCAACTAGTAGAGAATTAACAACAATTCGTCAGAATAATCAACAACCACTGCTACTTCCGTATCTCAAGGATTTAAAGTTAGTGAATATGGAGTGTATGAGTCATGTGTGGAAGTGTAATTTGAATATTCCTCAAAATCAACAATCATTCCACAACCTCACTACCATATCCCTTAATGGGTGCAAAAACATAAACTACTTGTTTTCACCTCTCATGGCCAAACTTGTCTCCAATCTCAAGTATATCCATATAACGAACTGTGATGTTATTGAACAAGTTGTTTCAAACAAGGATGATGGATTTGCTGCATCTACCAACACAAGCCACAATTTGTTCCCTCATTTGGACGTTCTCGATCTTCAACACTTACCAAATCTCAAGCGTATCGGTGGGGGTAGTGGTGCCGAGGGTGGGAGTAATGAGATTTTCAATAATACCACCACAAGTACTTCCATTCAGGATCAATCTAAGGTATGTTTATTTTATATCCACCACAAATACCGGTTTTTTATATACATAAAAGTACATTGTTAACTACAAATAATTAAGATTTGTTGATATAATTATTATATTTACTGCAGTTACCTCAAGTGAATGTTGTTGCTTGGTCTTTATGCCAATACTCTAGAAAAATAGAGGTAGATAGTTGTCGAGCATTGCCATATGTGATTCCATCCTATGCAGTGGCACAAATACAAAAGCTTGAAAACCTGGAAATATTTTCTTGTGAATCGCTGGTGGAGGTATTTGAAACTCAAGGGTATAACATCAGTGATTGTGGTACTTATGAAGGAACCACAATGGTAATTCAAAGAATGAAAAAGATTAATGTGCCTCAACTGTCCAATCTAAAGGAACTGATGATCGGTGATTGTAACCTTTTGCAACATGTGTTCACATTTTCCACACTTAAAAGCCTCATGCAACTCGAAAAGTTAAGAATATACAATTGCAAGGCAATGAAAGTGATTGTGAAGGTAGACAACAGAGAGCAAACAATGGCATCTAAGGTTGTGGTCTTTCCTCGTCTAAAGTCCATTGCATTACTCAGACTACCAAATCTCACGGGTTTCTTCTTGGGAAAGAATGAGTTCCAGTGGCCATTACTCGATGATGTTATGATTGATGTTTGCCCACAAATGATGGTCTTCACATCTGGTCTCTCAATAGCTCGAAAGCTCAATCACATACGAACAGAGTTAGGCAAACATTGTCTTGAAACTTTGCATGAGGTATATATGTTTTCAAGCTTTTAAATTTTATCATCTAATTCTACTTGACATATCATCCTAGTTATTAAATACATTGATACTAGTTTATGTAAAAGAGAATAAAAGATGATGAAAGTAAATCTGTCACTCGTTGATGCATAAAATCGCAAAAACAAGTAAAATTAAAAACCGCTGCCGACCAGCTAGTCGTCCAAAATAGGTGTTAATTATCATGGTTAATATTATAATAATAATAATAATAATAATAATAATAATGCCTTTATCGACAATCATCTTTTATTAACTATAACTCTTCTAATCTCATCAACATTTGTGTTCTTTTTGGACTTGCAGATCTCATTCTCAAGTTTAGACACTACAAACTCATGCGTTACTACTTCAAAAGGGACACCTTGGTCTTTTCATAATTTGATTGAAGTGGATGTGAAATTCAATTATGATGTTGAAAACATTATTCCATCCAATGGGTTGCTACAACTGCAAAAGCTGGAAAAGATTCATGTAAGTTACTGTCGTATGCTAAACGAGGTATTTGAAGCATTGGAAGGGACAGATAGCAGTGAGTTACAATATGCTGTTGTGAAAATTGCAAAGCTAAGAGAAGTGGAATTAGAGTACCTTCATTATCTCAAGTATATGTGGAAGAACAACCCATGGAAGGTACTTGAATTTCCGAACCTAACAAAACTGTCCCTTTTAAGATGTGACAGCATAGGACATGTATTTACTAGTTCCATGGTTGGTAGTCTGCTGCAACTCCAAGAGCTACATATAATAGACTGTGAAAAATTAGAGATAATTGTTAAAGAAGCAAATGTTGATGTAGAAGAAGAAGAAGAAGAAGAAGAAGAAGAAGAAGAAGAAGAAGAAGAAGAAGAAGAAGAAGAAGAAGAAGAAGAAAGCAATGGGAAAGTGAATGAGATTATTATGTTACCTCGTCTAAAGTCCTTACTACTCAAGAATCTTCCATGTCTCAAAGGATTTTGCCTAGGAAAGGAGAGTTTTTCATGGCCATCATTAGATACCATGGAAATCGTTAAATGCGCAGCAATAAGAGTTCTCACAAAGGGAGATTTGTCAACTCCAGAGCTGAAAGTAATAAATACAAGTTTTGGGAGATTTGAATTGGTAAGGGAACAAGACCTCAACTCCTTTATAAATACCAAACAGTAAGAGGTGGGTAAATGTTGTCAATTTTCCTGCTATTTCTAATCATTCTCAAAGTACATTTGTAAAAAGCTCCTACCACTATAAATTTTCAACAAACATATTTACGGCAGGGATTTAAATTTGAAGAAGATGAAGATGAAGATGAAGATGAAGATGGAGATGAAGTTTCAGAAAAGGCTGATAAGGAATCAAAATCAAGGAAGGAAGAGGGTGAGTAGCTGATGTGTGTCGTGACTTCACATGCCGAATGATGGTAAAGCACTTAATATGGTTGCTATGTGTTAAAAACCCCAACTACTCTCTGATTCTCCAACGTATTTTTTGTGGGTACTTCAATTCTAGAAGATGAAGATGATATTTAAATGTCAAATAAATATTAAAAGGTAAATTCTCGCTATACACCCTTGTTACCATAATTAGAAATATTCATGGCTCACTCCAAGATATATAATTCATGTTAGAAAAACAAAAACAACTAGATAATGACCATGGGAACATTTAGATGTATGAAAAAAATTGAGCAAGAAAAGGAAATGGAAATTGGGAGAGAAACAAAATTAAGGGTTGGATTCAGGGAGATGGATCTTCGGTTTTTGGAAACAGGGGAGGTATAAGTTATAAAAAAGGACACAACAATAGGCATAAGTTATAAAAAAGATTACCTGGACGTTGGTGATTAACTGTCTTTTGAACATACACTCTAAATTAATTCCCCCAAAGGAATGAAGTTTAAATTAATGCTCCCAAATGAACGAAGCTCATAGTTTATTCATGTTCATACGAGATAAAGACTTGGTTTCTTGGAATACGATGATCTCTGGATATGCCCAAAATGGCAAGTCCATGTTTGTAATTGTTCACCTTCTATGTTTGTCAACTGTCTTAACAATTAGCCTATAATATTTCTCCAATTTGGGAAATTGTTACATACTGAAATTGGCACATGTGTTGGAAGTTGGAACTGCAATCTTAATTAATTTGCTCATGGAATTGCATCATCTCAGCTGTTTCACAGAACAAAGGAAGCTAGAAACCCGTCATTACAAATCCTTGTTGGTGGCATTCAGGTGTATGATTCAAGTTATTTTCTACTCGTGATTTAATTGCATATAATTCTTAAAGTCTAGTTGTCCGTCTAATTTATCCTCTTGAACTTTTTAACAAATTATTATAGATTTTTCATGAACTTGCAGTAATTCTGGTTTTTCAAGTTGTACATCAGCAGTTAGTTGAAGCTTGTAACGGAGTCTATCATGTGGCCTTTTCATGGACCATTGCTGAGACGGGGCTTAATATATTTTTGGATATGCTTAAGAACTTTGATCAGGTGTGAATGTGTGATTCATGATACCCCTGCTTTTGTATCACTTCTGCTTTTCGGATGTTCTATTAATCAATCCTTTCAGTCTTACATAAAATGTTGTTATATTAGTTGGTAGTGGTACCTACCTTCTAATCTATTTTCTTATGATAATTGATTTTGTAGGTATGGAGATGGTGAGTCAACCGCTAGATTTTACAGGAATTATAAGACCAACATGTAACCATAACTTCTTTCCCTTACCCTCGATATGCAGTTAATGCAGCAAATTATCAAGATAAAGAAGACAAGTTGAAGCAACTTACAACTATTTGGTCTATGGTACATAACTTATAGTACATTATAGTCACAGTACATTTCCTTTTGTGATCAGCTAGCTGTTTATATATATATATATATATATACTACATTATAAAGCATTTACACCAAAATCTTAATTACAAATTCTAATGCACATTGTACTACCATTTGATGCATTAAATTCAAAAAACTATGAATTACATATTTTTGAACAAGATGTACAACATCTTAACCAACCATACCCAAATAGAAACTTTCAGGTGAACTTTTTCCTTCCGGCTTTCTTTCTGCTTCTTTTTCAGCTCTCTCTTTCCATTTAGTAATTTCAAACCATTCTTAATCTCAGCTCTAACGTAGAAGAAGACATCTGATACACGCCTTTTATTTCTCATTGTTTCTCACCTGCAAGAAATTGATTTCAAAATTCAAAATTTTCAATTGCTCCTTGTATTCAATTGTGATGTTCATTTCTCCTTGCATCTTCCCAACACTCTATTTCGTCTCTGAGCTTTAAAAAACGATTGGTGTCTGTTCTCTCCATGGAAACCACCATCTCTTTGGCTGCCCCTTGCCTCGACGTATGCTTCTGGTATGGTTTTTATTTATGCTTCCTATCCAAATCTGCTCCTTTTCTTTGTTCCTTTTATTTATGCTTCCTTTTTCTTTGTTTTTGGTAGGGTGTTTAGATTTGTTTTTGTTTTTGTTTTTGTACTCATGATTACTTTTGATTGCAAATAACTCAACCCTTGTATGTCTGACTCCCATATTTTTCTCTTCCCCTTGAAGGCTTTCTCTCACTTCTGCTTGCACCTTTTCCAGCGCACTCCGATGTCTTAGCATTTCAGTCATAACCCATTCAATCGTTAATGAAGATGTATCAGTGCCTCCTGCAAAGATGTCCTGCATCAATGTAAAAAGAGATTTAATTAGTTGTCACTTTCTCATCATTATGCACATTAAATCACATGTTTAACTGGATGTGTGTGTGTGTGTGTATATATTCAAAGGGTTTTGGTAACGAGTGTTCTTTAGCCCAATAGTTTCAGTTGAAGAAAAAGGCTGTAATGAGTATATAATTTAAAGGAAGCAACTTAAAATATTTGATTTTAACACCACATTAGCTTAGGGCTACTTTAAATTAAGGAATACATATAGATTATATCTTATGATGTGTGTAAAATATTGATAATACATAGCTCAAAACTGACAGGTTGGACAGACGAAGAGGTTCAATATATTGTTAATCTTATATTTGTGCTTGTAGGAGCGGTTGTCAAACTAAGCCTTCATCACAAGCAGGTTGGACAGACGAAGAGGTTAGTTGGTGTCTTGTGTGTGATCTTCTTGCAGTTGAAATACATGTTTTCTTGGTTTATCTTCTAGCTGTACAAGCAAGATTTTAAGTTGATATATTCTCTTGTTCTGCCAAGGTGCAACATGATAACATAGATCATTGATGCAATTTGTATTTACTAATAGTAGTTTTATGTTGCAAAATGGTCAGTTGATGTTCTAAAATTCAGTATCTAAATAACATCATGTCTCTTTTGGACTATGTTTGAAACCTTTGAGCTACTGCAGGATACTGATATCTCTTCTTATGCTAGATCCTTGCGAAAAGGATAATGTGAGTTTGGGAGATGACTCGATGCAGGGAGACGAGGATAGTGAAGCTGATAGTGAGGTGAAGGGCCAAATATACTCTTACTATCCATTCACCTTGAGCTTCACACACAACTATTTTAGAAGCTTTATATATATTGTTTACATCTTAAAAAGCACTTCCATTTCAAGCTAACATTTCTAAGCATCACTACATACGCACCAGTTAGTAAATATATAATTATACACTATGTTTGTCTACTTGAGATGAGACAGATTATTTCTATCAAATATGCATAGATGACACTCATGATGCCACTGAAGATGAACAACAAAGAAAAACGTTTGAAGGATTGGATCAGCGCCTATCATCTGGATAACGTTCATGTCACTCATGTCCGCTCTAATTTCCCTGACATCTTAGTGGTAAACATTTTTCGTTATTTAACTACAAAAGACCATGTTTTTACTTCATTCTTTCAATTATGCAACAATGGGGTAATTTTATTTAATCGTGTTTGCAGGTTTTGATCCAAGGTAACCAGATAATCTGATTTTACACTCATAAAAATAAGAATCATATGAGTTGAGATCATTCTAAGCTTGTTAATTGATTTCTCGGAACCAAGAATCTTACCCGGTAAGAGGCAGGATCGATAATCTTACCCGATAAATGCTTACCAACAATCCTTTTTGATGAATGTTACCTGATAAGGTAAGTGAGTATCGCAACTACCGGCCGAAAGCGAAGTAAACTTTTGGTAAACAATCCTAAGTGTTCACCTAAAACAAGAGTTATTGAAGTATAAGCATATTTCAAGAATTTTCAAGCCGAGTTTCAAGAATCGATTTCTTATGTTTTTTGAGAAATCTTTTTGAACCTTATATATGAAGAACTTGATTAAAAAGCCACACCCATAGGCTATAGTAGGATCTGTTTAATATTATTTTAATCGGTGGTAAATTTTTTAGTTACTTTTGTTTTTCATACCATTTATCAAAAAATATTCTAGCTCATGTTTGTGGAAGTTCTTATAGCATCTCCAACGACTTCTCTATTTCTCTAAACTAGAGAATTAAAAGTTAAAATCTCTAAAATAAATTACAATGAACTTCAACAGATTTTTTATTGTTTATATTATTTAAAGATTCTATAATTTTATGATTTCCAATACATTTAAATATATATATATATATATAGGAGAGGGATCATACGAGAACCACCCCTATTTAAAGGAACAAATGAGCTCCCTTAGGACCACATATGATGTGAGTCCCATACAATAAAAATCATATCTGATTTAATATGATCCACCATTAAATCAGATATGATTTTTTATTGTGTGGGACTCACATTATATGTGGTCCTAAGGGTGTTCCTTTGTTCCTTTAAATATACAAAAATCTCATTTTAACCTCTCCTTATATATATATACTGATATTAATTTAACTTTCATTGATGAAATTAATGAATAAAAAATTCACTCCTCTCTTATCTCTTTGGAGTTTTAGAGAAATATCTATATTTGAGATTTTCCCATAAATCTTTATTTTAGATAATATGATAGAGAAGCTGTTGGATGAGTTTAGAAAACAAAATAGTGATTTTCTCTATTTTAGAGAACCTATTGGGAATGCTCTTATAGTAACACCCTGATTTTTGTACTTTTCCTTGTCATATAGCATCTCAAACAGATTAAAATAGAGAAAATTGAGTTTTTGTTCTCCAAATTCTAACCATGGGTGTTAAAAAAAACTCGTTGGACCATTCAACCAAGTCAAAACGCATTGTTTTTGGTTGTTTGAGTGGTCAGACAGTCGGAAAATAGTTGATAAATAGCTAAACCGTCTGTCCGGTCTAGTCTGTGGTGTGAACATTTTTTGAGCAATCTGGACCGAATCAGTAGTCGAAAAACAGATGTATTAATCGTATTTATTTTTCATGTCGTAGGGTTTACTCTTTTATGCTCCAGTTATAAAAAATTCATCATTAGACATTATTTTTTTAATTTCCATTTTTAAATTAACAAAGTTCTAAAATCATTTAAAAATCAAATTCCAAAATGTACTTGTTTTGCTCGATGTATGTCCAACTATTGTTGTTGGATTTGTTTTATATTTTTTCATTTGTTCAATACGGTCTTTTTCTAATTTGGTATAACGATTTTTTAATGGTTCTTTATTGATAGAAATTTCATCTTATAGATATAAATGTCATTTTTTTAGTTTAAAGTCCATATGAGACCAAACTCTAAACCAATCAGGCCAACACATCTTTTTGTTGTCATATTTGACTGGTTTGGTCACTTTGTCAAACCGTTCGGTTTGGAAATTTTGTAAATCGTCAATATCGGTTTGGTTTATGGTTTTGAGAGATTAAACCGTCAAAGAACCACAAACACCCCTAAAATTCAGTGTTGTAAAACTCGGCCGAGTAATCACCAACTAATCGGAAATCGGCCTACCACCGAGGCGATTTGTCACTAATCGGTCCCATTACGCGTTAGTCGGCCTAATCGGCCAAGCCGGCAAGTAATCGGCCAAGTCGGTCAAGTTGCTACTGCTTGATTTTTGCTTCTCCATTTGCTTCTCCACTTGCTAGAATGACAGGAGGAGGCTAGAGGCAAATGCTTTTAGGGTTTAGATTATGCTTTAAGGGTTTATACTTTTAGAGTTATTAGGCCCATAAATTATACTTATATTTGGTTATTTATGATTTATAAACATGCTCTCTCTCTCTCTCTCTCTCTATATATATATATATATATATATATATAATTTTAAAATAAAAAATTCCAATCCGAGTACTCCCTGCCTAGGCCGAGTACTCGCTACAAGGGGGTCGGCCACTCGACTACCGTCGTGGTGTTGCTTGAGTATCAACGGACGAGTTGACCCTAAACCATTAAGACTTATGTGAATGTGTGAATCATCACAAGGCAAGTTGAACCATTAAGACTCACTCAAACGGGATTACAAAAAAAAACAAGCTGTCTAAATCAAGAGCCAACCACTGCCTTACTAAGAGCCGAACAATTTACCGAGAGTAGGTAAAAATTTACCTATTGTTGTCTTTGAAGAAGTGAGAAGAGCCAGATTTATAAGCTCTATGGCATGACCTCCAATCACATTCTTTACTTTCGGTACATAGTGCCATTGTAGACCAAAATCAAAACATATATAAATAGAAATATTTGACATTTGACAAATAGTAGTCAAATGAAAAAATGATTAATCACCATTAAAGATTTCCAAGCCAACATGCTCACTTGTGGGAAACATTGAAATGCCCAGCAAAGCACAGAGCCCGATGACCTTCGCCTCACTTGGACTATCTTGCTTAAGCATTTCCAGTATCACATGGTTCATACAAAAACCAAGGTTATGTTCCCCTACAGTAACACAGAACTCAACAAGTTTATCATGTTGGACAAAAAATTAAGGTTGTACCCCTCAAAGAAGATACAAGTAAATAGAGCAACAAAAGAAGAACTTCATTTCCTTCATGTTGTTGGCTCCAAACCTTCTGCATGTAAAGTTCCCTTAAGATGCTTGTACAGTTGCTCTGTATGAGGACCAAAGTTACTGAGAAAAACAAGAGGATCGTCAAGACAGAAGAGAAGCAAAGACACTAAAGGGTAAGCAGCCTAACACAAAGAACATAGAAACCAGAAGCGTCTGAGTTATTAGATCAATCCAAGAGAAGATAATCAAACAGACTAATAGATATACAAATATATTCATATATATATATATATTGTATTTTCTCTATAGTTAAGGGATCATATATGTAAATCGTTAGGGATTATATTGTTTCATTTTCATTATTATGCAAGTTCCTCTTTCAATCAATGCAGAGAACCTGATCTCCATTCATCTTAATCTCAATCCTATATCAACTCCAACAACAGAAAGGGCTATAGAGAGAAATCAAGCCAAAGTCCAAGAGAAAAAATGGGCATCAATATTGTCCAAAAATATTGTTAGATGTAGTAATTTAGGATACGTCTTCTAATTGCTAGTATTCGGGTTTCCTATTTTAGTCAAAGCGAAAAAAGGGAACTATGGAACTATTCAGCATTTACTTACTTACAGGTATATGCTTGCTCTGTTTGTCTGCCCAATGTATGATCTGCATCCTTACCCATGCAATAGCTTCATACTACACAGTAAGTGCATGTTGCACATCAGGAGGAGGCCACTGACCTGCAAGTGGTGCCAAAATGCTTGACAGCATATTGCACAGCGCATGATGAAGTTCACTTTTTCGTTTGTGTGAGCACGATTAAGGGGATTAGCCTTCGCCACAAAAGATGCTGAGGGGTTAAGACCACCATCCATCTTGACCTGCCAAGTGCCAACAAACGTATTTACAATATAATTGTCGATCTGAACAAGAAGAGGCATAGAGAAAGACCTAATTATGAGAGAAGAAATTAAGATTATGGGTTATGATTGATTACATAGTACGCATCCTCCTTTTGACCGTTGGACCTCTCCAATTTTCGTTTTTATTTCTTTATTTTTTTGGTAAAAATAAGAGGAATTATGTTCACACCCCCTTCAAAAACCTGAAAGCTAACTTTCTACCCCCTACTCGTCCCCTCTGGGCTCTCACATTCGACTTATTTCATTTTTTAATTTAAAGTTACATTATATACCCCTATAGTTATTTAATAAGTTACTTTAAATCTTTACTTTTTAATTTTTTGTTTTACACCCTTATACATTAACCTATATAATCATATATCAGTTAAAAATATGTCTGGAAACACGTTTTTATTTTAACAAGTTACACCAGTATAATCGTTTCCTCAATACCTTCAAAATAAGTCCAATATTAAATATTTTTTGATTTAATTATATTAATATATGTTATATATATATATATATTACAATTTATACTTTTATAGTTATTTATTTAAAAATATTGAGAATACGTATTTTTTTTAATCTATACTATAATTATATAAATTAATTAACTTCATATTATTATTAGCATACATATTAAGTCGTATATATTTTGTATACAAATGTATTACGATAATTACAATATATTAAAAACTTTGATCTCTTATGTTAAATCAACATATCCATGAGTACGAGTACACTCTATAAATTATTCATACACATTCTGATAGACTGGTACGTATTCTTAATATTTTTAAATAAGTAACTACAAGAGTATAAATTGTAATATATATAATATATAATAATATAATCAAATAAAAAAATATTCAATATTAGGCGCATTTCAAAGGTATTGTCGAGACGATTATAATGGTGTAACTTTTAAAAATTAAAAACATATTTTTTAGACGTATTTTAATTAATATACGATTATGTATGTTAATGTAATAAGAATGTAAAACAAAAAAATAAAATGTAAGAGAATTAAAGTAATTTATTAAATAACCATAGAGGTATCAATTGTAAATTTAAAATTTAAAATTCTAAACAGGATTGTTATTCCTACCCGTTCCTCACATAACTCATTTATTTTCTACTCCTTACTTCACTTACATACCCTATACTACTTTATACTTTATATCCCTCTACTCACTCACATATATTTTATAAGAGGGATATAGATATAATTCCCCTTCTAAAAATTAATTAAGTGTGAGATCTTGGAGGGGTAGAAAGTATGTCACGGGTAGATTTAACAACCTTAAAAATAATGAAACCTTTAACGTAGGTATTAAATTTTATATACAAGCTGCGTAACATTATATATATATGAGAGTATGATTTTTATTTAGAATTTACAATTAAAATCTAAAAAAAATCTTTTCCATTCATTCAAATTCAAGGGTCTCCGTTGGTAGGAAATATAAAAAAATAAGTAATTATTTTTAAGGATTTTTTAAAATTTAATAAATTTAAAGTTTTATCTTATGCTTTATTTATTTTGGAGAAGGTTTTCAGTCTTTTCAAAAAGTCATTGAAAAAAATCTTCACAATCTCTATCTTACTACTACGAGTGTTTGCGATCTAGTTTGGTTGGTTTAATTCTTCAAAACCACAAACCAAACCACAATGAGGCTTAAAAAAAATTCAAACCGAACGGTTTTGTTGCAAGTGACCAAACCAATTAAATCGGAGTATAAAAAGGCAGTCAGTTCTAACCGTTTTAGACAGTTTGGTCCTTTAATGGGCTTTAAACTAAAAATACATAACATTTATATCCAAAATATTTTTCTTCCAATGGAAGTTTATTAAAAAATAGCATACGGAAATTATAAAAAACACGTCTAGCTTTAAGATCGAAAAAAAAACTAAAAACATGCAGTGAGTCATCAAAGTTAAGCATGTAACTTAAACTTTATGAGAATAAAAACTAAAAACATAATGTCTCTGACGAGCTCTTTTTTAAATCGAGTCATAAAGTTGAACCTATAACTTAAACTAAATATAATTAATATATGCGTTTTTTCCCGGTCGATTCGGTCTAGATTGTTCAAAAAACTTTCAAACCGCAGTCCGGACCAGAACAAAACCGGCTATTTTTCAGACCAAATCGAACCGTCTAATCGTTAAAAACGATCCGGTTTAACTTGATTCAACGGGTTTGAATAGTCCAATAATTTTTTGAACACCCTTGTATTTTACGAAATGCGTTGGAATGTTTCAATTTAATGAAAAATAAATAATTCTTTTTTTATATTCCCACCTTCGGGACATTAATTATGCCAAATTCTTTTTTATTTTGACTAAAAAAAAGTTAAGAATTGATTTATTAGAATCCAAAATAATTTTGAGTTCGGACAAAGCCCCAGATGATATTATATATATAATTTCAACTATTTAATTGTTATCTTCTAAGTTCTTATATCTTATTTGTTGAGTTGTAAATCTTGTTTCCAAAAAGTTAAATTTGATGAGCTGTTCTTAAGGTTAAAATCGCAATTTAAAACATTCAAACTATTTATTTTTCTACAATATATCTTAATTTATATATGATCATACATATAAATAGAACCCTGTTATATTTTAGAAACCGAGTTGTATTTGATGGGTTATATTTGCATTTGTGTAGTAGTGCATTTAGTGCATGATCATGCACTACTACACAAATACAAATATAACCCATTAAATACAACCCCTCCCCCTCTCACACACACTTTCATTTTCATACACATACATACACTTTCACACATTTATACACACACTTTCACACACACACCCACATTCACACAGACACACACTTTCACACATACACACACTATTTCATTTTCATACACACACACACACACTTTCACATACACATTCACACACACACACACACACGTTCACACACACTTTCATTTTCACACACAAACAACACAAATTCATTTTCACACCACACGGATTCATTTTCACACCGCACATTTCACACACACACACATACACACACACTTTCACACAGACGCACACACACACACAAACACATTTTTACACACACACACATAAAAACACATTCATTTTCATACCACACACATTCTCACACACACACACACATACTTTCACACACACGCACACACACTTTCATTTTCTCACACACACACAGACTTTCATTTTCACACACACACACACCTACACACCTACACACACTTTCTAATTTGAAAAAAAATGGAAAATGAAAAATGAAACCGGTAGAAAATGTACAACTAAACGCGTTTTGAAATTTTTTCATAGAAAACTGAGAATGAAAACTCAACTCCATTTTCTGAAAACGTTTTCTAAGAAAATGAAAACAGTTTTCGCTAACTAAACGCACCCTTAATATGCTTTATATAAAGGAAAAGTCTAAAAAAATCCAACGAACTATCTGATTTTGAATGATTAAGTCCTTAAACTATATTTTTGAATAAAAAAGTTCTTAAACTTTCTGAAACCGGTTAAATACATCCTTGTAACATGTAAAAACAGGTTAATGTTATAAAAATTTAGAAAAAGTGTAGAAAAACCCAACAAACTATCTGCTTTTGAATGATTAAGTCCTTGATTTTTTTAACGAATAAATCCCGAATTTTTTCTTAAATCTTTTTACCAAATTCAATTTTGAACTTTCTTTTAACAAATAAATCCCAAACTTGTTTTGAAAAAAATAAAATCATGAACTTGATTTTGATTTTGACAATAATGCTTTTTTTTTGAGCAAAATCATAAGCAAACATATACATAATTTTTCTCACCGACAACAAAGTACGGTAAATCATACCATTTTCAATACTAAATTAAATACAAATCATATAAAATTTTTGCTTAAAGCATAAATTAAATTTTTCATTAACTTAATTTTTATGTATAAATTTTTTTTATGTATCTATTTATGCTTTAGGCATAACTTTTATTTTATATGTTTCATAATTAGTAATGGAAATGCTATAATTTTTCTCCATTTAATTGGTTTATCGTACTTTGTTGTCGGTGAGAGAAATTATATATATTTTTGTTAAAACAAATTCCACATTTATTTGTTTAAAATTAAGTTCATGATTTTATTTCTTCAAAAAAAAGTTTGAGATTTATTTGTTAAAAGAAAGTTCAAAAATTAATTTGTTAAAAAGATTTAGGAAAAAAATTGGAGATTTATTCGCTAAAAAAATTCAAGGACTTAATCATTCAAAATCAGATAGTTTGTTGGGTTTTTCTAGACATTTTCCAAATTTTTATAACATTAACCTGTTTTTACAGGTTACAAGGATGCATTTAACCGGTTTCAAAAAGTTTAAGGGTTTTTTTATTCAAAAAAATAGTTTAAGGACTTAATCACTCAAAACCAGATAGTTCGTTGGGTTTTTTCAGACTTTTCCCATAAAAGAGTATATATATGTATAATATAACATATAAAGTATAATAGAATAATATTAAATACTAAGATGTAATATATTATTATTATGTTCGAATCAATTGCTAAATAATTTTTAATTAGAAAATTAAATAAAACAGAAAAGACATATATACCTTTGATTTAATGTTTTGAATTTAATAGAATTGGTTTGAGGGACTAAAATGAAAATGAAATGCAAACCATAAGGATGAAAAAAAAGTAGTTTTTAAACCACAAGGACGAAAACCATTATAAACCTCGAACCACAGGGATTAAAATAGTAGTTTACTCAAGAATTATTAATTTAAAAGGAAAATATCAATTTTATTAATTTACAACGGTCGGAAACAAAATCACCGACTCCGACCGAATACTATATAAAGAATTTCCTTCTCCGATCACTCCTTCAACACCATTCCATATGAGCAAAAACCCTAAATTCTCAAGAACCCTAAGGGGGCGTTTGGTTCGCAGAATGTTTTCATATGAAATGGAATCTGTCAAAGGAATTTGACTTTGAAGAAATTGGAATGAAATGTTATCAGGTTTGGCCACCTGTTTGGTTTGCAGACATTGGAATGGAATCTGTTAAAGGAATCGGAATTTGTTTGTTTGGTTCACATAATGTAGCTTTTGAATAGGAATGAAATATTAGTAAATGACCAAAATACCCTTTCTAAATATTTTGAAACCGAAATCCAACAACTATGGTTCAGATTGATGGTGGTCGGTAGTGATTGGCAGTGGTCGATGGTGGTTCAGATCGACGGTGGTTCCGGTAAGCGATGGCCGGTGGTGGTTCAGATTGACGGTGGATCGACGGTGGTTGACGATGGTTCAGATCGGTGGTGGTTGGCGGTGGTCGACGGTGACCGGTGGTGGTTCAACCGGAGGGTGGTCAGCGGCGACGGTAGTCGTCGGTCGTCAACGGTGGTTCAGATCGGCGGTGGTCAACGGCCATCAACGGTAGTTCAGACCAGCGGTGGTCGACGGTTGTCAACGGTGGTTCAGACCGACGGTGGTCGGCGGTCGTCAATGGTGGTTTAGACCGGCGGTTGTCGGTGGGGGTTCAGATCGACGGTGGTTTAGATCAGTGGTTGTTGGCGGTGGTTTAGACGGAGGGTGGTCGGCGACGACGGCTATCAACGGTTGTCAATAGTGGTTCAGACCGGCGGTGGTCGGCGGCGGCGGTCGTCAACGGTGGTGCAGACCGGCGGCGGTCGGCGGTTGTCAACGGTGGTTCAGACCGACGATGGTCGACGGTTGTCAACGGTGGTTCAGACCGGCGATGGTCGGCGGTTGTCAACAGTGGTTCATCGCCGGTTGTCAACGGTGGTTCAGACCGGCGATGGTCGGCGGTTGTCAACGGTGGTTCAGACCAGCGGTGGTCGGCGGTGGTTCAGACCATCAGTGGTGCGCGACGACTGTCGACGACGGTTCAGACCGGCGGTGGTCGGCGGTGGTTCAGACCGACGATGGCCAATGTTCGTTACCGGTAGTGGTTCAGATCAAGTAGGGAAGATGGGGATAATTTTGTCTTTTTGAGAATATAGGATGGAATGGAATTGAGTTCCTTCTCAATTGTGATGGAAAGACCAAATCCATGGATGGTGGAATGTGTGGAATTCAGTTCCATTCCATAGGTAAACCAAACGACTGAATGGAATTTGGTCAATGGAATTGATCATTCCAATTCCTTCCAATTCCATCGGATTCCTACAAACCAAACGCCCCGTAAATGTTCACTTCTGCTTTCTCTGTCACTTGATTTGGTTTTGGTTTTGGTGTAGCGAGAGTGAAAATAGCAATGAAAAAAAATACACACGAGGTACATCGGTGTTTGTGGCGAGGGGCAAAAAGGGTTGTTAATTAAAGCCGACGATCAGCATTTAATAAATTGATCCGTCGAACCGTCATAAACCCTAGAAACAATTTGTGGGATCTATTCGTTTGTCTGAAATTTTGCTGTTTTCTGATGAACCCACCTCGTTGTAAGCAAGTTTGGAGACCGATTCATCGTTCTCCGTTCGATTTCATCGATCCCACAATGGTACGAATTTTAAACCCTCTTTTGGAATTTATTAACATTGATTAATCGATCTATGTTGTTTTGGGTTTATGTAATCTTGTTTAGTACTTCAATTTCTTCAAGAATTTTCCCAATTTTGTGGTATTTTCTTGTGGGGTTTCTTCAATTTCAACCACAAATTAGGTTTTACCTTCTGAGATTAGTGAGCATTATGGATATAATCATTTTTGAATGGTCATATAACATTCATTACTTTCATTTTGCAATATATGGTAAATGGAGAAACAACTATTTGATATGGGTAAATGGATAGAATCAGTTTTTTTATTATTTTTTTACAGTGGTCAAGGCGGCTGTGATAACTCTTAGGCAGGTGACATCAGGATTAGGGGCTCGGTGGGTGAAGGCAATTGCAGTGGCTAAACACCATACAGTTGCAGCCACACCTGGGATTCCAACCGAGGCAATGATCTTGAAAGTTCTGCTGATTCTATCTGTTTTGCATTAAAGATGGGATATAGAAGTAGTTATTTTCAATGCATCAAAAGAATACAAATGTAATGGCATTTTCTGATGATTTGCAGAGGGTCAACTTGGTTATCCGTCTGTTGATACTCAAGCAACACCACGGAAGGTTAGCTCGTTGAAGTCAAAGATAGTTGCGGTTAACAAGCATACTGTTGTAGTTTCTGATTCGGGTGAGGTTGCAATCGAGAAGGTCAGCTGTTATGGGACTTCCAACCCGGGTTCTGATTACACCCCAAGGCTTGTTGAAAGGAGAAGTTTTATCCACACATCTGCAGCCAAGTATCACACCGTGGTTTTAGGAACATAAAAAATATATTGTGGTGCTAATTTGGGGGTTTTTACAGGTGTTTACTTGGGCTCACCGACTTGTAACTCCAATGCGCCTAGTTGTCTCCTTCCTCGTGCTGCATGGATTTACATAGTATGGCTCTTACCCGCATTGTTCTATCATCATCATCATGTCTATCTTATTCATCAGCTCATGAAAAAAATATGGAAGCTTGCCAATCTCCCAAGCCTCAAAGTACCATACTGATACTCTGAGCTCAGTTCAGGTGCGCAAACCTTTCTATTTATCATGACAATAATTTTGAATTTGAAGTATCTTTATCTGTTTCTTTAACGTAGTTATATTCACTTCAGCCGTTACTCAGTTACATGGTATCAAGCGGGCTACTTCAGTTTCAGTTGGAGATACACATCTATTGGCGATATCATCCTCCATATTCTCTCAAGGCTTTCGATACACCTCGGTTTTCAAGACCAAAACTAAGCGATGATTTAAGCAAGTTAGACGAGAAGATTTTGCTTACAACAATATCGAGATTGATGAAGTAACGCCAAGTGGCAGCAGAACATTTGGTGTAATGGTGAAAACAAGCAAGTACCAACGTTGAAAAGTCTATGCGAGAAAGTGGCAGCAGAACATTTGGTGGAGCTTTACAATTTTGTAGAACTCGCTCGTTGAGCTTGGTGTTCCTGTTGACAAGATTCAGACAAAATTAGCCGTCCGACTCAGGTGCTTGATGCCGAAAAAAGCACCCCTCCGTGGGTTTCTTTAGGAATCCTGCCCCTCTCTTGGAGGGATTTAGTTGCAACAGGTGACCGGATTTCCGTTTCTTGAAATTTGCAATTTTGTATTTTTAATTCTCTTAAAGTTCTTGAATATAATGGTATTCTTCAGGAGAAAAAACAACACACATTGGCGCACAGTCCTAAAACAAGAACCACGGGTTACGTAGCGAACAGTGGTCAGGGTTCGCCATCAGACCGGTTCAAACCAGAGGTCGAAGCACCATCTATTTTCCCATAACGTCATTCCAAATCCTTTTAGCAATCGATCTCTCATTGCTTCCATCATGTAAGTTCCAAGTATTCCTCATAAACTTTTCTTTATCGTACAATCTTTCAGGAACTTGAATATGTTTTGATCATCAAAGGTTTGTGTAATATATGGTTTTTGATTTCTAGGGTTTTTTGTTTTTACCAAGAGTTTTTGTTGTTTGATTTTGATGATGGTTGGATTTTTTAAGCAGGTTTTTGTAAAATACTTCTATCGTATGGTTTTTAAATTAATGATGTGGGTTTTCACTTTTCAAGATTTTCTTGGAATCTAACTTGCGATTTATTTCAAAGTTCAAACTCGTGAAATATAATGATTTGTGGTATTTTCTTGTGGGGTTTCTTCAATTTCAACCCCAAATTAGGTTTTACCTTCTGAGATTAGTGAGCATTAAGGATATCTTGCTACTTGTTTTTAGCTATGCGAACCCCAATTTGGACTAATTTACTTTTTTTTTCTTTGAGATATTTTAAGAAGGAATTACGTTTATCTTTAGACAAGCAATTGGTTAGAAGCTAAATTGAATGTCTGAGCTTACTGAAACAGTAGTATAGAAGTATGTGTGTGTGTATATATATATATATATTTTATATATAGAACTGGAAACCTACAAAAAAAAATGAAGAACGGAGGAACATCCTGATACCTTTTCATCCAGACGATATGCACATTTGCATACAAGTAATTTGTAAGCAATTTGTCCTGTAAACACATGTTTATAAAGACCAAAAAACAACTTCAATTACTTGTATGCACATATGCATACCATCTGATGAAAGGTTATTAGAGTTTTTTTTTTCAGTTTTTTATTTTCTTGGGGGTTTTCCCTTGAACTTCTGTCTCTATATATTGAAAATTTTCAAGACTTTTTCATGTTAAATTTATGCAAAAAGTATTGCTATTATCATACACTACAGGAAATTTGATCAACGTGGGCTTGTGACAGTGTGTTGTCAATTTTGTCTATGATCCAGGGCATTTGTTCTTCCTCTTTTCTTATTTATTTTCTCATCCAATTTCCTTCTATTATGGTTCACATAAGTTTTTTATTGTAAAGTTAAGAATTTCCTTCTAGAATTTGTTGGTTTTGTTTACACAGAACCAACTTCCTTATAAGCCAAAGAAGGGTAATATTTTTCCTATTTCTGTATATACCAAACATACATTTATTAATTTATTAATGTACACATAGAGATTTTACGATTTTATGCACATGAAGAAGTGTATTAGGTGATTCTTTTGTTTCCTGTCCCATATTAATTGTAGAAAACTCTCTATCAGTCTTTGATAATTCATTACCAAAAATGGTGGATGGTTTTATGATTTACAATACCAAATGGTAGACAGACAATATTTGTTATGTTTAAGGATCTTGGTGTTAATGATCATTTGTTGTTTTGTAGAATGGCACGAGGAGGTAATGAGAGTGGATCAAAGAGATCAAGGCGTCCACCTCAATGCAAGTCGTATATATTTAAATCCCTTCAAGGGCAAGATTCTGAGCAGTCTCATGAAGCTGTACGGGTTTTGGATGTTCTTCTGAGGCAACATGCTGCAAAACAGTAAGCATTCTTTTCGAAAATGGCTTTTTCTTTAAGTTCAGTAACTTTTAATCGTGGTTTGTTTGTTATATATGCAGAGGGGGTGTCTTTATGTTCGTCATTCTTTCTTCCACAACGATGCCAAAAACTTACATTGATTTATTTGCACAGATAAAAGGCTAGAACAACCTTTATTGATTATTGGGAGTCGTGTACGATCTGTTGGTTCAACCAATGCTAATGAGCTTAGTAGCCGTTCTCACTGGAAACTTTTCATAACCTTTTATATTTCTCTGTGGTCTTATTGAAAAAGTTTCGAGTTCTAAAACCATTACTTATTAAATCTTGTTGGGTAGTTTATTGCGATTGACTGTTCTTGGGAAGAACTTGGTGAATGGACAGCGGACCAGAAGCCACCTTTGGCTTGTGGATTTGGCGGGAAGTGAGCGAGTTGGAAAGATTGAGGTGGAAGGTGAAAAACTGAAGGAATCCCGATTCATAAATAAATCTTTGTCAGCTTTAGGAGATGTAATTTCCGCTCTTGCTTCAAAGACGGCTCACATTCCTTGCAGGTATGCGTCCCACCTTCCCTACGCCCTTACCTCTTACTAACGATGTTAGCATCGATTTCATCTAATTTCCATCTACTTTTTGACAAAATCAGGAATTCGAAGCTTACCCACATTCTGCAGAATTCTCTAGGTGAGGTTTTTTGGGTGCATAGCATGTGTTCTCTATAGTATATATTATTTATATACGATATATATTCACACACTCCTTATATTTGGAGAAGTTTGAACCCATATGCTACAGAGTTCTCTTGGTGAGGTTTCTTGGGTGTATAGCATATTTTCTTTAAAGTATATGATATATAGAGTAAATTACGTTTTTCGTCCCTATGGTTTGTTAAAAATTACGATTTTCGTCTTTGTGGTTTTCATCCCTATAGTTCGTAAATCATTGCTATTTTCATCCTCATGATTTATAACAATAGCAATAAATTACAAACCAGAAGGATGAGAATAACAATTTTTAAACCACAGGAACGAAAACCTCCATTTTGAACACACCATAGGGACGAAAAATTTAATTTACTCTGATATTTATATACCACACATATTCACACACACTCCTTACATTTGGAGAATATTTGAACCCTTAAAACCTCTTGGGAGGCTGGACTCTATCGAAAACCCGAATGACCCTTTTGTATTATACCCAGTTGTTATTTTGTAGTTCATCTTATGGTGGATATCAGATCCCAATTGTTGCACTTGTGAAACCATCTCAAAATGGTGCAGGAGGTGATTGCAAGACCCTAATGTTCGTCCAAATTAGCCCTAGCTCAGCAGGCCTAACACCCAATTTACAATTCAAACCCGTTCATCTGCCATAATTTGGGACCAAAACTAATAGAAAAGAAAATAAATCGTTATATTTCTTTTTTCATTTTCTCTAATATTCAAGATGTCTATAGGTCACTGCGGTTGGGCATGCAGCAATGCTGGCTGCTATTCAAAGATACGTACCATCACTGGTGAGTGCTGCATATCTGGTTTGAGTTCCCTTTTGTTGTTTCTTGCTTAAAAACTGACAAATTCTTTAATTGTTTTGTGAAGATACCATCGACTTATGGACCTGAAAGGCAGGCTCGATCTTTTGAGGCAGCTTGAGAAAGTTGAGGAAATGGAAACCGCCGAAGTGAACCCCACAGAGTCTGCCGATTGAGGACAGAAGAAACTTCTAAGCATACACAACTGATTAAATTCAACAAGAAGACATATTTCTCATCTTGATCTGGTTCTGAATCCACTGGACATGAGGTGAGCTTTGTGTTCATCTCTCTCTCTCTCTCTATATATATATATATATATATATATATAGTGTTAACAGAATGTTGCAACTTAACTTCAAGTATCTCTGCCTCCCAATTTGAAACTTCACATCTGCACCCAAAATATCCATAATTGACATATTATAAAAATACAAAGATCACATGCTTCATACAATAAACGCATGAATGTATGATTTAAATCACTACAGTTATAAGGTTTTGTTTAACATTATGATCTTGATAAATTTAATAAAATATAACACATTAGATATGTAACTATATGTCGATTATGGATGTGGATATTTGGAAACAAAGACGCAATATCTAAAATCCAAATATGACAGATGTTAACTGCAAAGTTCTGATGGAATTGGATATCATATATTACTGATACATTTATGATCATAGGGTCAGGTTTAGGGGAAAACAACAAAAAAAATGAAAAAAACTGAGGAACACCCTGGTAACCATTCATTTGTACTGTATGCACATGTTCATATAAGTAATCTGTAAATAATTTATACACGTGCCAATAAACCAAGAAACTTCAGTTACTTGGATGCACATGTGCATATCGCACACATGAATAGTTACCAGGGTGCTCCTCAATTTTTCAATTTTTTTGGGGGTTTTCCCCTGAATCTCCCTCCGTGACCATGTATTGGATTTGCGTTGTTAGGTGAATACTGTGGCGTGTTAAAGAATTGAACTTTATTTGTTTGCAGTTTCCAAAAGACTCCCTTGCTGATCACACTTAGGGTCTGTTTGTTAGCACCTTAATAGAACTTGCAGCTTATTCTGTGGCTATACATGATTGTTTGGTAGTGGCTTAATAAAACTTGATATATGACCAAAATAAATCTTAGGGCCTGTTTGGTAGTGGCTTAATGGGCTTAATAGCCCATATAGCTTATTCGCTAAGCCATATAGAAGTGTTTGATTTTGACTTATTTGATAAATTTGATGCTTATTCGCTCAGCTTTTAAAATCTACTTGTCCACATTCATCCCTAAAAAAGACCCTCCTGTCCTTCTCCTAAACATAAGCCGCTTCCTTTCTCCTTCATAGATACAACGATGCATCTTTGCTAATCTGCTATACTTCATCGATTAGGTCAGCGTATGCTTCATCGATTTCTCTTCTCATCGACCGATGCCATATGCTTCATCGATTTCTCGTTGTTTCTCATCGAGCGATGCCATATGCTTCATCGATTTCACATCGAACGACGCCATCGATCTTTCTCCTTCATCGAGCGACGCATCCTGCTATGCTTCATCGATTTCTCCTCTGCCCTGCGATGCTTCATCGATTTCTCATTGATTGATGCTAGATTCGAGATCAGGTTCTTGGAGTTTGATTTGATAGAACTTTTAGGGTTTATGAGGCTTGATTTCTGCTAATTTAGGGTTCTTGATTTCTGCTAATTTAGGGTTCTTGAAGTTTGATTTATGCTAATTTAGGGTTCTTGAAGCTTGATTTCTGCTACTTCAAGGCTTGAATTCTGTAAATTTAGGGTTTATGGGGATAGATTTGAGGTCAGATTGTTTAATATGTTTAATCTCTAGATTGATCTCTAGGTTCTTGGGTTTGACAAGTAGCAATGCTTGTTTCATCTGCTAATTTGGTTTTCTTACTTTTGCAATGGTGTTAGAAGATCAATAGACCAAGTATAAAAAGAAGGGTAATAAGGTAATTTTAATCATTCAGATAGTTTATTAAGCACAACAAACAAACAACAATTTTATTTAATCCATTAAGTCAAGTTTATCTATCCAACCAACTTTATCCATACAGGACTTAATGGAAAATGAACCAAACAGGCCCTTAGGCTGTGTTCTAAGATTTAACCGTAACAATATGGTTTTTATTATTGAAATTTTTTGAGAAGTATTTTATAAACACGTCTTTTTATATTACATTTGTGTTTATTAGAATATTTTTTTTGAATAATGTCATATAACAATTTAATATGATGTTTTATTTTAAAAGTATGCTAAAACTATTTAAGATGTCGAAAAACGTTCAATAAAGTGTTATGTTTTTCATAAGACACATATGCTTGATTATATAAACTTAAGTTACATCATATTCCAATTCCTTCAAAGTCAAATTTCTTTGACAGATTCCATTCCATTTTGTGAACCAAACGCCGCCTTATAGATTTGTGGATTCCCATACACTCAGTTTTTTTAATGCATAAAGTATTCATGTTGTGAACAAACCGTAGTGGTGTTTGAATATTTAATACATGGTGTTTTGACGTTTTTGGGATTTGATAGTTTATTAATCATGTTTTGAACAAATTGTAATGATGGTTGTTGATGAATTTTGGATTTAATAGTTGACTTTGTATGGGTTGATTGAATGTTGGATAAAGGAAGGCTCGTTTACCAAACTTTTATCCGGGTAAGCATTTACTAAGTCACATTACTTTACTGAATGAATATGGTAATTAAGGATCAATAATTTTACCCGGTAAGAGCGAGACAAAGGCCAAGAGTCTTATCCGGTAAGTGAAGACGACGATTCTTACCACGGTAATGCTTACGTGGGAAATCGTTACATATGTTGCCCTTTTTAGGCTAAAATCTTACCTGATAAGTAGATGATAGTGTTAAATTTTACCGATAAGTGTTTGTATTTGATTGTTTCAAAATGCCTTGTTTTTATGGGTTCGATTAGATAACCTTGTATTATCCCTTATGAACACCAATTTCATATATAGTTCTTTAATTGGGTTTGGAATTGGACAAGGTAAATCTTAAACATGATCTTTGACATGTGAATAACATGGAGACATCGTTTATTATTTATGTTGTAAACCATTTGTGGTAATGGGTTTGGATTTGTAAACACCTTGTGTAAACAATTTGTAGACGATTGTGTTTTCCGACATACATAGCAGACATGATGGTATTTTTCGTGTCAACAACTTAACCCGTAGCTAGGGGTGTTTGCGGTCCAATTTGGACAATTTAACCTCTCAAACCACAAACCAGACCGTTATGGAGGTTTATAAATTTTCAAACCGAGCGTTTTGGAATCAAGTGACCAAACTGGTCAAAGCGGACCATAAAAAGGTCTGGCCTGAACGGTTTAAGCGGTTTGAACATCTTATGAGCTTTAAATTTAAAAAATGACATCTATATTTAAAATGAAATTTCTATCATTGCACTATATATTAGAAAATCGTTTATTGAATTATAAAAGAAATGTCTATCTTTGAATTATAGGGAAGCTGTTGGAGCGTTATAGATAACGAAAAAAATTTGATTTTCTCTAGCCCACCGCCCCTTCCCCTATACCTGGTCTCGCTCATTAAAGCGTACTTCGTTTCCCGGGACGGGTGGCTCCCTCTTTCTTCCGGTAAGAAAGCCATTTTGTAAGATTATATTTCCGGTCCTCGAGACTACAACGGTTATTTTCCGTTCCTGTTTTTACATAATATTTTAAAAAAATATCTAAACTTGAAGTTTTTTCATATTTTTTCTATTTTTAAAAAACATTATAAAAAAGATAAATTTTAAATTACGTCTGTGTGACACACGGGAGATAAACTAGTTGATTTATGAAGAGAAAACGTATTTTAAAATCCATTTTTTGATTATTTGCTTAAAAAACGTATTTTGACATTTTCTTCGGCAATTATAATAATTAAATAAGATTCCCCCTAATTTGATTAACATCCCATATTGCAATTTGATATGTTACGGAGAAAGCGAAATCACATACTAAAAACAAAATTGGGTTGAAATAATTATATACTAAGAATAAAATATTTTAATTTACGTAAATTAAATTAGTAATAAGCTTTAGATAAGAACAACTTATTACTTAAGTCGTCATTTATGTAATTATTTAATAAAATAGGAGAAAACGATAAACATGTAGCAATCACTTACCTAACATTAACAAAGAACATGACACATCATAACAATTAATTAAGACTCGTACTTTGAAAACAATAATTAATCAAAACATATTTCACAACATTCATCATGAATAATTAATAATTTTAAATTACAGATAACATCATTGCCAAAAATCAAATTTCACCTACTATATGGTCTTTCATCCAAAAACTATTGAAGGATTTCCGACAAACACCATAACATCCAGAAAGGTCAACTTTTATCAACTTTTTTTGCGATAATCCTTCACAACTTCATTGTACCGCAACTTATGTATTTTTTCCCCACTAATCATGTACTTACGTATTAACATTTTATTGAATAGAGAAAAATAGAAGAAGTAATTAAACAAATCAAAATGCATAACTGATGTGTCTTATATTTCGGTAAAAAATTGATTACCAACAACCCCAATAGGTCCCACTTGGAACCAATGTGAGGGGGCATTTTAAGGCTCACTCAGCGACTGAGGCTAGCGGGGGAGCTTGGGATCGAACCCATGACCTATTATGTATTTGACAAAGTCCCCACCCCTTTGCCAACTAGCTACATGCCAGAGGCTAGGGATGAGCTCGGTACCGGATCGGTACCGAACCGAAAATACCGAATCCCGAATATGAAAAAATCTCGGTACCGAATACCGAACCGGTAATAGAAATTCGGTACCGGTTCGGTAGCGGGATTTTCGGGACTAACACCGTTTGTTACCGTTTTTAGGGACGACTAACTTTTTTTACATAGCTCAAAATGGTTTTTCTAATTGTAGAGTAAGTGGGGAGGAACTCATTCAACTTAAATTGACCTAAAAAAGATTAAAAACACCAATAAAAAATTATTTTTTAATTTTACAATTTGACATCCAAAATATGTAACGATAAGAAAGTGGGCTTCGTTCGTATATATGTATATATACGTATGTTTGGTATGTATACAGTGTTACATATATGTCAAAAAAGTATGGAATATTTGGGTGGAATATTACAAGAAACCGGGTTTTGGAGAAATTACGGAACCGAAATATGAAGAAATGATTGATATTTGGGAGGAATATTACAAGAACCAAAAAATTTAAAATATTTAGTGGATTTGGTATAAAAATGTTGAGAAAAAAGGTTTTTTATACCAATCCAAAAAGAAAAGGGTTTTTTTTCAATTTGAAAGTGTCCGTTAATATTACCCGGTTCGGTTCGGGATTTATGGGTACCAATACCGGTACTGAACCGAAAATACCGAATCCCGAATTTGAAAAAATCTCGGTACCGAATACCGAACCGGTAATGCCGGTACCGGTTCGGTACGGGACCGGTTCGGTTTCGGGATTTCGGTCCGTATGCTCATCCCTACCAGAGGCAAAGAAAAAACAAAAAGTGTCACCTACCAAGCTAATTTTTTTTTTTCATAAGATACTCTTATAAACAGTTTCAATATATAAATGCCAAAAAATAATTTTTAAATTTTTTACAACAAAAGATACTTTTTCAAGTAGAAAAATACAATAATGTCTTAGGTGGAGATGTTAATTGATGACTTTTTCATTTTTCATATTAAAATGTTGTTTTGAAATCTGATCAAATTGGATTTTAAAATAATATATATATGCTTGATTGTGGTATTCTTCTATGCTTTAGAAAGAAGCAGAAACAATCCTCTTGCAGATCCACATAACAAAGCAAGGTACCTTTTCTTCCAAATTTTGTTATCTTTATTTATATAGATCTAAAACTTGCTACTATCGTTTTTATCTATGGCTTCAGATCAAAGTGTTTGAAAATCATGTTTAAACCAAATGTTGAAGTTAGTGACAATACTTATATTTACTTTCTCTATTTTGTTTATCGCAAATATAAGTTTGTGGGACATAAATAACATAGAGACAAAGTACATGTAGAAGTTCCACTACTAAAATGGAAGACTTTCACCTACGAACATTTCCCTAAGAAATCCGTCGCTAAAAGATGATCCATCATAAAACCGTCACAAAAGTTCGTTGCTAAATTGTTGATGGGTAAATTAAATTAGTGACAAATTACCCAGAAAATTCTTGGGTAATCCGTTAGTATTTTCTTGAAAACATCGGATTTCATCGAAACCATTACTGTTTCCGGGGTAATCCTTGGTAATCACCCACGGAAATTTTCCTGGGTGTTTTTTTGTGGGTGAAAGTAATTTGTTTTGTAGTGTTCTTTATTTAGTGAAGATGTGGGAGTTTTAAGTATGTGTTTTTCACGTGAAACTAAATTATCAAAAAGGAAATGAAAATCTTAAAAACACAATATGCGTCCTCACTTTCACTCTTTTATTTATTTCGTAATAAGGGTGTTTTTCGTGTATGTTTTTTTAGAATTACTGTTTCCTCTTATTATGTTTGTGTCAAATTCACTGGTAGCAAGTACAATAACTGTTTTCTATATTTCATTTATGATATTTGTATAAAATAAACTTATATCTAGTGCTATAAGAACTTGAAGTTGATCAACTAGTTTTTGTCAAACGTATAGTAATTAGTTAATGAACTAGATTATTAATTAGTTAATGAACTAGATTATTAACTAGTTTGACAAATGTGATATGAGTTTCGTCATTTGAAGAAATGCAGATTTATTTGCTTCTTAGATTATGTCTTTGCAATAGGCAAATATTTAATTGTAATGATCAATAGGAGACAATGTGCAAAAAGGTTCCCAAAAATTGTCCAATTTTGGTTAATGTAATGAGCCAAATTTCAAAATAACTCTAATAACACAATCATTACAAAAAAGATAAACCAAAAAATGCAATGGATAATGCATAACTTACAAAAAGACAATATAGAGATATGATACCAATACTTCAAAATACTACCTATCAATCTAAACATTAATAAAAAAACTGTGATTAAGTTTTGCGGTCTTGACTAATATCAAATGAATCTCGAGGTACAAAGTTTTCCCTTCCTTTGAATTACGTTATTTTCAGTAAGACCGTTAATTAAAGTCAATAATTCATACATTATAATGGTTTAACGTATCATGAACACGACACTATCTCAAATAAGAATGCCTACTTAGCTTGTCAAATATACACTTTAATCTCGGGGTAACTACATGGTGCGGTCGTAACCATGACAAGTATGTGAGAAAAAACTAATAAGAAATATATTAGTGTCCTTCAACACGAATGTGTCTAGCAAAACGATAACATTTTTGCACACAGAGAAATCCACATGTGGACAATATTATAGTCTCATTACGCTTGTTTTTTGGTTGGATAAAATTTAGGGGTGGCTTCCAGAATTGTAACTGGTCGTCTTGGTGTTGCTCTCCTTTCAATATTGTGTAATTTATGTCCTTTTTTATTTTTGCCTTGCTTTGCTCTTTTATACAGTGGTTCAATAATATTCCGTCGTTTTCAAAAAACAAAAAAAAGACAATATTATAGTCTCATGACAACCACTACTTACTCCCACTATATGAGTTAACCACACCCACAAATAAACCAATGTGTAACAAAAGTACAAAACATGTTCATATAGTTTCAAAACAAACTATAAGGATGGTGTTCGGATTGGTTTGAGTTTAGATTCTAAAGATTTAAAGTGTATGGGGTTGAATCCAATGAAAAATAAAAGTCCTCTTGTGTCCATGGAGGTTCAAATGGGGTGACTCTGAGCCACCCGTGAAGCGAGTGGTAACCTAGGATTAGTCGGCTCATATAACGGGTTGGATATCCAGATTAATAAAATAAAAATAAAAATTACATACCATCTAACAAAATATTGCATGAAATCCAAATAAAAATGTGACACGAAACGGACATGATGTTTAAAGTCGTGCAATATTAGATTATATAAGTTATGGTGTCCCAAGTCCACCAAAGGCTTTGCAAGCTCTAAAAATCTCATTCTTGACCATTTGTCACAAATGTCAACATTATGGTCTAATTCCAAAATTTCAACAACTTTTGACCTATATAGATAAATCCACCTCTTAAGATCAACAAATCGTACAATAACTACTTAAACTGCATTTAAGTTAATTAAAGTTACTTAATTAGGTGAAATCCAACTAGTTCCTAAATTTACCTTAGGCTCAAATAGTAATTAAATTCTTCGTAATTAAATCCTGTGGCTGAAATGTAGAAAACAAAAACCCAGGGGCTGGGGTTGCCAACCTTGCATTCTACTAATTTTATATACGATGATCACTATTAAAATAGAAGGCTTTCACCTACGACCATTTCCCTAGGAAATCCGTTGTTAAAGGGCGATTCGTCACAAAACTGTCACAAAAATTGATGGTTAATTTGTTGGTGGGTAAATCAAATTAGTGACAGATTACCCAGAAAACTCATGGGTAATCCGTTGGTATTTTATTGAAAACATCGGGTTTCACCGAAACCATTATTATTTCCTGGGTGATCCGTGGTAATCACCCAAGAAAATTTTCCTGGATGATTTTTTATGGGTGAAAGTCATTTTTTTGGTAGTGGATGGCCTCTGTTGCTAAAACCCTAACTCTTCCCCTTCTCTTGATCACCGGAGTTTGAGCCCACAAGGGGTGGGGTGGGGATTATTAATTTGATTTCAATTATTTGTTTTTTATTTGAATATAGAGGAATTTGATTCAGATTCTATTTCGATTAGGTATTTGTATTTTCTTGGTGGATTTAGGCTTCTATTTTGATGGTGTAAGGGTTTGAGATGTTGAACTTGATTCCGCATTCGTATATAACCAAAATGATTCAAGTACTGATTTTTATTAGGTACCTGTACTATATTCTCTAATATCAATTCTTGATATCAAGTATTGAATTTTATTTGTTGCACTCTATTCTGAACTTACAGTTTTTCTGATGTGATTTAGCATGCATTTGTTCTAATTCAAAATCCACTATCAAATAGTTTCAGAAATGAACCAAAATACGTTATAACATCATAGATCAACCACTACTACACATTACTGGCCTAAAATGGGAAACCTTTTCATGTATGAGAGGGTTGGGTTCCGGTGAGAAGGGATCTCCACCCATGAATTGCACTTTACTACACATTACTGGCCTAAAATGGGAAACCTTTTCATGTATGAGAGGGTTGGGTCCCGGTGAGAAGGGATCTCCACCCATGAATTGCACTTTAGAAGGGAATTGATCTGGTGCATCTCGATGTATCTCATTAGTGTTGATATTAGGATTGATATACATGGAGATCCCTTATTATCCTTATCACTATAACTTCCTTCTCACCGGAACCCAACCCTTCATGACAAGTCTTGATTCTCATTTACGACTTTTTTTTCTTAGTTGTTTCATTATCAATCACCCCTTGCATTTGAACTCTTTACTTAGTTTCTCTAGTTGATATTGAATCACCTTCAATCACTCTTGAAAAAATATTCACTATTTACTAATCACGTTTTCCCCTTGACAACAACGGTTGAACAATTTTTTTTCCTTTATAGTATTGTTTTGATACTACCCTTCTTTCCCCCTTGCCTTAATTATTACTTATAACATCATAGCTCAATTTCGTGTGGAAAAGCAAAACCATCCACCATTATTAGGTAACTTATCTTATGCTAGTCTATCGTGTTTACTATTCTTATCATTAAAGTAATATAAGATATGAGATGAGATGAAGTACATAGATTGTTCTTTCCGTCTTTTTGTGTTGGCTGATCCTTGAAATACACTTTTCTTTGATATTATGGGCATGAAGTTTTATTTTCATGTTTTGAAGTCATTTATTTTTTAAAATATCACATGAATTTAGTTTGACTTTCAAAGAAAAATCATGTGAGTGTGTGTTTTTAGAAGTGAACTCCACATCAATAATTTTTGAAATGAAATCCCATTATTAAGATGATGATGTTAAAACCAACCATGTCTAGTAACTCTCATTCATATTTTATGTAGAAGCAAGAATTTTTGGAAAATGACAGAGTATGCATCTGCAATCATTGGTCCTGTTGTTGAATCTTTAATGGTTCCTATCAAAAAACACATGGGCTACCTCTTTTCATCCACAGAGTGTGTTAGGAACATGAGTGCTAGAATGAAGCAATTGGAGGGTACATTCGATGATGTCAAAAAGCACAAGGACACAAACGATATAAACACTCTAGAGATACCTGCTGGTGTACCGGGTTGGTTAGAAGAAGTCGCAAAGATCAAAAGTGATGCTGAAAACATTTCAAGCAATGAAAAGGGATGTTTCAACATAAAAGCGAGGTACCAAATGGGAAGAAATGCCTGGAAGACTACTCAGAAGATCGAACGTCTTCTTCAAGATAATCTTGCTTTTAGTTGGACGGATGCCCAAAAACCTCTTGGAAGAGTATATAGTAGACAGGCATCCACGTCTGCACCATCAAGTGGTGGCATCGGAGATGACTTCAAGTCAAGAGATACGACATTTAAGGATGCATTGAAGTTCCTTCAACAAGATCAAAAGACCCAGGTTGTAGCCCTATGTGGAATGGGTGGTGTGGGTAAAACCACGATGATGGAACAACTGAAAAACGTTGTGAAAGATAAGAAGATGTTTGATTGGATTGTGAAGGTTGTTATTGGGAAACAACCTAACCCACTTTCTATTCAGCAAGCTGTAGCAGAGAACTTGGGCCATCCTCTAACTGAAACAATTAAAACAACAAGGGCAGATCGTCTTCAAACAAAATTCGGGGAAATTTTGAAAAAGGGTGAAAAAGGAATTCTAGTTATATTGGATGATGTATGGGAGAAGGTTGAACTCAAAGATGTTGGACTGAGTCCTTTGCCAAATGGTGTCAAGTTGTTGTTCACATCACGGTATGAGGATGTTTGCAAGAAAATTGCAGTTGAAGGTAATCTTGATCTCAAAGTACTTAAGGTGAATGTCTTGGAGGAGACAGAAGCACATGAATTCTTGTGTCAAATCACAGGAATTTCAAAAGAATATGATCCAGAGCTCTATCAAATAGGAGGTGAAATTATAAAAAAATGTAGTTGTTTGCCTCTTGCAATAAAACTCATTGCCCCTACCCTTAAATCTGAAGAAAAGTCTATATGGAATAATAGGCTACGGTCTTTGAAGAAGAATGATCTTGATCAAAGTGTTCATGAAATTATCAAGATAAGCTACGACTATCTAAAAGAAGAGGAGGATAAAGAGATCTTTCTGCTTTGTGGCTTGTTTCCAGAGGACTCTAATATTCCAATCGAGGATTTGACAAGATACGCATGGGGACTAAAACTGCTAAATGGGGTTTGTACTTTCGGAGATGCAAGAGACACGATAAAAGCATGTGTGTGCAATCTCAAAAATGCAAATTTGTTGATCGATAGTGATGACATAGGGTGTGTCAAAATGCACGATCTTGTGCTTGCCTTTGTGTTAGCTGCCATCTCTAAAGGGGATCATGTCTCCATTATTAACCATGCAGATATGTCAAAATGGAGTAGTGTAAACACGAGCGAGTCTTGCAAAAGAATGTCATTAACATGCAGGGGTATGTGTGAGTTTCCTGAAGGCTTCAAGTGCCCGAACATCTCACTTTTGAAACTTATGCATGGAGAGAATTCATTCAAATTTCCTCAAGGGTTTTATGAAAATATGGGAAGTCTTAGAGTTATAGCATATGAAAATATGCAATTTCCATTGCTTCATAGATCACTTGGATGCTCCCTCAACCTTCGAACGCTTTGTCTCCATGGATGCTCATTGATGTTTGATTGCTCTTTTATTGGAGATCTCTTGAATCTGGAAGTGCTCAGCATTACTAATTGTGACATTCGAAAGTTGCCTTGTACAATTGGAAATTTGAAGGAGCTAAAGGTATTAGATTTGACAGGTTGTTTTGATCTTCTTATTGATGATGGTGTCCTGAAAAGGTTGGTCAACCTTGAGGAGCTTTATATGATATGTTATGATGAACAAGCCATTAGGTTCACAGATGCTAATGGTGATGAGTTGGTAGGGTGTTCTAAAAGTCTTACTGCTCTAGCAATTGAGTTTAGTGCCCTGCCTAAGAATATATCATTTAAGAAACTCGAAAGATTCAAGATCTCTTTGGGATGTTATTTGGATTATGATAATGACCAACACATGTACTCGTTCGAAAACACGTTGAGGTTGGTCACCAACAAATGTGAGCTATTAGATTCTAGGATGTATGAGTTGTTTGAAAAAACAAAGGTGCTTTATCTAGAAGCGGATGAAATAAATGATCTTGGAGATGGTTTAGTCGAGTCCTTCCGTCATCATCGAACTATATTTAACAATTTAAGAGTCCTTGATATTTTGAAGTGTGCAAACATGAGATACCTATTCACATCCAGTGTGGCAACTGGTCTCAAGAAGCTTGAGCAACTCACAGTTTCCTCATGCCCTGATCTAGAAACACTCGCAGATTGTGGAGTTGAGTCGATTAAATTTGAAGCGTTAAAGTTTCTATCTTTGGAAGATCTACCAAAGCTAAAGAGTTTATGCAACACAGTTGATGCAATTGATCTACCCCAGCTCATGGAGTTGCAACTTGATGGCCTTCCAAAGTTCACAAGCATTTTTCCCATGGTAACTACTTCTATGTCCAGTAATTTCTCTGAAAGGAATTCTTTCTTGGAGCAAGAGGTTTATATGTTTTAAGTGAATATAATTCTTACAATCTTTTTAATTAAATGTTTCAAAAAAGGCTGCGTTCTAGTTTTAATAAATGTCAACCCTTTAACCAAAAGAAGTATTTGTAATTTTATTGCATGTATGATTATTGTTTGGGCAGCGCAAATTTATGGATCAACAAAGCTTAATTTGTTTTGCAGGTTGTGATACCTAAGTTGGAGAAATTGCATATTTGCAACATGGAGAATTTGAAGGAGATATGGCCGAGTAGTGAAGAAGTTGCCCTTTGCATATTGAAAGAGATTTATGTGGAAGGATGTGATAGTGTTGTGAATTTGTTTCCGAGCAATCCGATGTCGTTGCTGTATCATCTAGAAGAACTTGAGGTTGAGAGTTGTGGTTCCATTGAAGTGTTATTCAACATCGACTTGGGATGTGTTGGTAATATTGAGGAAGCTACTTGTTGTTTGAGAAGCATTCAATTGTGTGAATTAGAGAATTTAAGAGAAGTGTGGAGGATAAAAGGTGCAAATGATTCTAGTCCTGTATTCAGTGGCTTCCGAGCCATCGAAAGCTTAGAGATAAGAAGGTGTAAGAGGTTTAGAAATATATTCACACCTACCACCTCCAATTTTGATATGGCAGCACTTTCAATTCTTGAAATTGATTGTGGAGAAAGTGAGAGCGACGAAGATGAAATGGTTAATAGTAGCCAAGAGCAAGAGGTATCTATTTAATTAACTTATTGTTTGCTTATTAATTGTATTCATTACCGTCTTAATTTGTCTTTTTTTTTTAACGATTAATTTCACATCTTAATATGATTATTTAAAACCAACATAAATGATTTTTATTTCTTTTAATCTCCAAATTTTAGTCCATGGAAATTACTAATTAGATTTGTTGTTTGGATATATATATGCAGACTAATGTGATGTCCAATGAAGAGATATCAGAAGTTGGTGATATTATTTCTAATGTTGTAATTTCATCCAGTCTCATTCATACTTTTCATCACTTCCGTACACTTCGTATAGCAAATCATAAAAGAGCAGGGGTGGTGTTTGAGATAGAGACTCCAAGTAGTAGAGAATTAGCAACAACTTTGCACAATACTCAAAGATCACTAGTTCTACCCTACCTCAATGAATTACGATTATTGAATATGGAGTGTATGAGTCATGTGTGGAAGTGTAATTGGAATAAATTCCTCATCAATATTCCTCAATTAGAAGAATCCTTCTCCTCATTCCACAATCTCACAACCATATCCCTTGAAGATTGTAATAACATAAACTACTTGTTTTCACCTCTCATGGCCACACTTCTCTCCAACCTAAAGAAAATCAAAATATCTACTTGTGATGGTATTGAAGAAGTTGTTTCAAACAGGGACGATGAAGATGAAGATGAAGATGAACGATTCGTTGCATCTACCAACACAATCCCCAATTTATTCCCTTATTTGGATTTTGTTTCTCTTGAATGGCTGCCAAATCTCATGCGTATTGGTGGCGATAGTGGATGCAAAGGTGGGACTAATGATAATTTCAACACCACAAGTACTTTCATTCATGATCAACTTAAGGTACATATTTCTAATTTATGCTCTTAGCAATTAGAAATGAAAATTTTAAAGTTTATTCTTATGACCAATATGAAAAGACAAAAAAAAAAGATAAAATTGTTATTGAATTTCCATAATTTTTTTTATAAATTTCTACTCGAGCAAAATAAATTATGAGTAACTATTATTTTGGTCCATGTGGTTTGTCGAAAATAACACTGGGCATTGATTTGCAAAAAACGTCCGAATATGATATCTCTTTCTAACGGGCTACGACCGTTGAAAGATTATGTTAAACGGGGCCATTTTCATGTTTTTATCAAAAACAAAATTGTCTCTATCTAAAACGTGGTTTTTAATTGGATAAAAGGCAAGAAAAACGATAAAAACACGAATTATACCCCTCGTTGAACGGATTTTTTTTAACAATCTTTAAAGTTAGGAACCAAATTCGAACGTTTTTGCAAACCATGATAGACATCTTATAATTTTAAAACCATTAGGACGAAAAGTGTTACTTTTGACTAACCACAGGGACTAATTTTGTCTCTAAAATTATGAATTACATTGTTATACTTCTCAATTGTATTGATTAGAAGAAATAATCAAACTTAACATTGTTATTAAGATTTAAGAATATACATATAAATATTAGATGCCTATCGTTCATACAATAATTAATAATCCAATATTTTTGATTAAAAAAGAGTTAAGTTTCATCAATCTTAATATTTAAGATTAATTAAACTTTAGTAGTAAACTAGTATATAGATTTCATGTGACTTATTTGATTTACAAAAGTTACATGTCATTCAACGAAAGATTTGTTATCATTTAATAAACGTGTTTCCCCAATTTCAAAACTTTACTTCTAAAAAAAATCGTAACTTCAAACAAAAATATTCAATTGTCAATAAAAGTATCCACAACGGATAAACTTCATGTCCACCAATGATCATATATAATGTAACTAAAGAAATGTAAACCTGAATTAAATAAATTTAAAATAAATAAACCTGAATTAAATAAATTTAAAATAAATAAAAATATAACGTGTTTTAATTTTATCTATGACACATGGAACAGACAATTTTTATCCATCCACAATGGTATTTAATGCCGATTTCTAAAGCTGCTTATAGAAATAGCCAAAACAAAATAAAAAATACACCTTTTGGATGTGCATATCTCACTGTTTCATGAAAACAGATGCTCGGAGTGTGTCTTGTTTTTAATTCATTAATGCAACAACCTTTTACGAGTTATAGTTTTGTTTGTATCACGTGTTATTTTTGTTTACGAAGGATCATAAATACTTTTCTTCAAACAAATTAATTTGCATTTACTAGGACTGTTTTTCCTTAATTTGAGATAATTTTCTAGGACTGTTTTCCCTTTATAGTTATAGTTTTAACCAATTATATATTGTAACTTTGAGTAGTTATAATAATTCATTCATACACACACTATTTTTTTTTTATGGTATATAACAAAGTTATATTTGTATAATCAAATTTATTTTTAAACACAAAAACCTTTTATTGGAATTTCTGAAGAATATAAAAGTTCACATACGGACAGATGTACCAAATAAATTCATACACTCTCCTCATCTTTGGTGATGTTTGAACCTTTAATTGATCTCCTGCAATGGCAAAGATTCGGATACCGATCGGCCTTAAATTTAGAATTTTACCAAACCCTAAAAGTTATTTCAAATTTTCCTCGAGAATTTCTTCCTTGTTTCTTCTAGTTAGTTGTATATGTAATTATATTTCCTTCTAATTTATGCTTAAGATCCAACAACCGATGTTATGACTTGTCATATGCACAAAACTTGTAGAAATAATTGAATTTACCATTTAAAGTCACTACTAGAAAATTGAGTATTTTCAACGGAAATTTTCAACGGAAAAATGTCGTTGAAAATTTTCGACGAATTTTAGAGGAATTATTGACAGAACATAAATTTTCTACGAATTTTCAACGGAAGTACACGAATTTCCGTTGAAAATCTCTCATAAGCATGCATTTTCAACCAAAATTTTTTTGACGAAACATTCCATTGAATTTTTTTTGGTTGAAAATGCATGTTTTTGAGAGATTTTCAATGGAAATTCGTTGAAAATTTATGTCCTATCAATAATTTCTATAAAATTCGTAAAAAAAATTCAACGGCATTTTTCCGTTGAAAATTTTCTTTGAAAATACTCAATTTTCTAGTAGTGAGTAGAAAGATATGACTTTCTTTTGTAATTAAGTGTGTTGTTTTTACCTTCCAAATTTTTAGGTTGTAGAGTTTTATGTCTCTTATCTCTACAATAAATCATAAATCATGACACTATAATACGTTTGAACTTCAACTTCCCTTGCTACGTTAATGTTACATGGGGAGCAATTTAAATAACGAAATGTTGATTTTATTTTTCATATGTAGTGTATTCTTGGGATAATTGCAAATAATTAAGATTTGTTGATATAACTACATATATATATTTACTGCAGTTACCTCAAGTGAATGATGTTGCTTGGTCCTTATGCCAATACTCTAGAAATATACATATATGGTCATGTCAAACATTGCCATATGTGATTCCATCCTATGCAATAGGACATATGCAAAAGCTTGAAAAACTGCAAATAGAGGAATGCGAATCGTTGGTGGAGATATTTGAAACCAACATCAATAGTTGTGATATTGCTAATAACATTGATGAAGAAAGTGGCGGTAATGATGCCACAATGGTTATTCAAAGAATAAATGTGCCCCAATTGTCCAACCTAAAGGAATTGGTAATCAATGATTGTGACCTTTTGCAACATGTGTTCACGTTTTCTGCACTTAAAAGCCTTACGCAACTAGAAGAGTTAAGGATAAGTAATTGCAAGGCAATGAAAGTGATTGTGAAGGAAGACAATGAAGAGCAAACAACGATATCAACCGAGGTTGTGGTGTTTCCACGTCTAAAGTCTATTACACTACAAGGTCTACCAAATCTCACGGGTTTCTTCTTGGGGAAGAATGAGTTCCAGTGGTTATTATTGAATGATGTTTGGATTGATGATTGCCCACAAATGAAGATGTTTACATATGGTTGCTCGATAACTCCAAAGTTCAACTACATACAAGCAGAGTTAGGCAAACATAGCCTTGAATGTGGCCTTAACTTTCGTGTCACTTTGCATGAGGTATGTTTCAAGCTTTTAATTGCATCATCTAATTAAGATATCATCCTAGCTATTATACACATTGATACTAGTTTAAGTAAATATATACACAATATATACCTTGAATCAACTTTTTCCGGTATGAAGGACAAAAATATCCACACAAAAAAAAACTACATATTTTGGTACAAGTCCGAGTCTCGTTTTGAATCCCAACGATCAAACAAATTTGCAAATAAATAGACGTCAAATAAACAGAAAATAAAAGATGAAGAAAGTAAATTATGTAAGTAAAAGACACGTATAGTATCAATTGTTGACGCAAAAAAGAGTAAAAACTGGGGGCAACCTTTGGTCACCGATCCACTAGTCATTCAAAGTAGGTGGATGTTAAAGCCGATTATAAAATTTATATTTTAGCTAAAACACAGGATAAAACTATAGTAAGTAGGTTATAATGTTAAAGTTGACCTGGTTTCGAAGCTAAAACACATTACAAACCATAGTTAAGTAGAGTAAAACGTAAACATTAACCCACCAAAACTGTGGATTGGAGATAATTTTGTTTTTTGATTTTTTGGCCTTGCAGAGCCCAGTCTCAAGTTTAGACACTGCAAAATCATGCGCTACTACTTCAGAAAAGACGCCTTGGTCTTTTCATAATTTGGTTGAAATGGATGTGAAACATTATAAGGATGCCAAAAAGATTATTCCATCCAATGAGTTGCTACAACTGCAAAAGCTGGAAAAGATTCATGTAAGTGACTATTATTCGGTAGAGGAGGTTTTTGAAGCAGTGGAAGGGACAAATGCCAGTGAGCTGCAACCTGTTGTTGTAGAAATTCCAAAGCTAAGAGAAGTGGAATTAAAGTCCCTAGATAATCTCAAGTATATATGGAAGAACAACCCATGGATGGTATTAGAGTTTCCAAACCTGATAAAAGTATCTATAAGCTGGTGCAATAGTTTAGAACATGTATTTACTAGTTCCATGGTTGGTAGTTTATTACAACTCCAAGACCTACACATAGAACACTGCCAAAATGTCGAGGTAATTGTTAAGGAAGCAAATGTTGTTGAAGAAAGAGGAGAAGAATGTGATGACAAGGTAAATGAGATTATTATGTTACCTCGTCTAAAGTCCTTAAAACTCAAGTATCTTCAATGTCTCAAAGGATTTTACTTGGGAACTGAGGCTTTTTCATGGCCATCCTTGGATACCACGGAAATCACCCAGTGCCGAGCAATAACAGTTTTCACAACGGGGCATTTGGCTACTCCGAAGCTGAGAGCAATAGATACAAGTTTAGGGAGGTTTGAATTAGAAAGGGAAGAAGGCCTCAACTCCTTTATAATTAACATCAAACTAAAAGAGGTATGTAAATGCTGTTTATTTTTCTGGGTTTTTCAATCATTCTCTTAAAATACAATTCTTAAATACGCTCTAATTGTACAACATATTTTATGTAGGGACTTTGAATTCTAGAAGATGCATATATGGAGATGATAATATTTCAGTGTCAAATAAATATTGAAAGGTACATTCTCTTTCTGTAGACCCCTGTTACCGTAATTTAAAACAAGAGTAAACTACATATTTTGTCCATGTGGTTATATGAAAATTTGATTGGATCCCCCAAACGAATAATTGCATATATGGTTATCGTGGTTTCTCTTTTGTTACGGATTAGGTTCCTTACCCTAATGTCATTAATTTCAACTTGTTTAAATTATCTTTTAGTCTTTCTACATCTTTTAAAAAAAGTTCATTTCTATAATTGATACATACCCCTTAATTCTAACAGATTATATTCTCATGCCACCACCGCCACCACTCTTTCTCTAGTCATGTTTTCCGACCACACAACCCCTTCCTGCGGTCATGTTCTCCGGCCACACAACCCCATCTCCGGTCATCTCGCACCCGAACACGCACCAAATACACCCAAAAAATCCGGGGATGGCTAAATGATGGAAGTCCGATGATGGATAACACCATGGACGGAGCCACATAAGCACCAGAGGGTGCATTGGCTCCGTCTCAACTTTTTAAAATTTATTATTATATTATTATTATTAGTTTACTGGTATATATGTAGACCATACTCAATATTTTTTTCAATAATAGACCCATGTATTCATATTACACAAAACTTTGGTCTTTTGTCTCTCCAAATTGTAGAATCGATCAAGTTTTTATATTACAGAAACGCACGACACATCTGCCGGAACAAGGAGCGCCCACCCCTCCCCCTTTGCACTAGACACTGTAGCTGTATGTCTGATGGACCTAGGGGTGTAAACGAGTCGAGCTCTATCTCGATCTCGAACTTAATAGTTATCGACCTCGAGTCGATCTCGAACACAAAATAAAGATTGCTTAACCTAACAAGTCGAGCTCCATAACATCAATGTTCAACTCGACTCGTTCGAAAGCTCGATTATTAAACTTTACGAGCCAAGTTGAGTCATTCGAGCATATACTTTTTCAAGCCAAATGTATTTATATATTTACAGATTATATAATCAAATATATAAATCATTGAGTTTGAGTAAATAAACGAGTTAATTAATCGATCTTGGATTTGAAACTTAACTTTTATTTTTATTTTATTTTATATGGTGCTCCCCCTGGTACATATTTCTGGCTCCGCCCCTGATTCTATCGACATTTTTCTGTAGGGACTTGAATTCTAGAAGATGGAAATGGAAGTTTTGATGTGAAGTAGATGTTAAAAGTTAATCTCAGCTCTGCATGCTTGTTAAAAAAACGTTTATACGTTATATATAGCTTTGGATCCATCAACTTAGATTTATAAACCATAAGATTAACAATTACATAACAAGCTGTTGAGGTGCAATTGTAAACTTAAATTGGATAATACCAATTCCTTAAAAAGAGGGGTCAATTTGGGTCTTGTCCATGAGTAAAATTGTAAACTTAAATTGGAGTCGGACTATATATTTGGATGAATAAGATGTTGTTGATCATTGTTTTATTTATTGTGTCAGCAAGAAATGTGGTTCTGCCTCCAAGAAATTAAATGGAGGTGATGTTGAAGACTATTATGGAGGTTAATTACAAGTAATATAGAAGAAACAGAAAGTGGGATGGATATGTTAAGTTTCATGTTGATCTGCATATGTTAGCTTTATCTATCATTTACCTCCTTTTCCCTTTTCTTTTGGTGTTTATTTGTTAAACCTTCATGTGAGTGGGAAGCTGTTGTGAGTATTAATCATTATCATTCTGTTTTTCATCCATGGTGTTTTGAGTTGTGTTGTGGCCATCTCTTTTGCAAATGGTGTGGGTTGCTTAACAGACAACAGCGCCTCTGTTTTGATCTTTGAATATAAATTTGGTTTTCTTTTTTACCCTTAATTAATCGGTGCATATGTAGCAAATTGTTGGTATTTATGTAGTTAACTATTTTTTGGTTACAAGTTTTCTTCATTTACCTATATATATATTTCATATGGTGCCTCTGTTGTGTTTGAAAGGTTTTGTGTTTACTTGTTTTCTTTTGGTGTTTAAATGACCTAACATGATTTTGGCACTCATGAACTGTTTGTTATAATGTCAAAGTGAGTTTCACTTTTCTGATTTTTGGTTTTGGTACAATTTTTCCAACAAAGAAGGAAACCCACTGCCAAGTTATTATATAAGAAGCTCCCGATCTTTTATATATGATGTTATCTTTTCAAATAAGCGCTCTACTATACTCTTTGGGCTAGAGGCCCTATCTGCATACATCTCACCCCTCCCATACACTACTTTTCAATACTAGATCCATTTGGTTTGGTTTGGTTTTTTATGTTGTTTGATGTCATGGGTACTAACTTAAATTTTTGTGAATCATTTCAGCAAATATGGTTGTTCTGCTTCCCAGAAACAGAGGAGCTAATTTTGGAGAAACAAACAAGATGAAGGAATGGTATATGTTGTTTGCATTAAATCATCCACTTATATATATATAATGAATGTTATAAGTCTTGAATGTATTTGAATTAATTAAAGGGGGTAGGGATCTCACCTCGAAGTAAACTATGTGTCAAACTGAAAACATAAAAGATAACATTTTTTTATTAACCTGGATATCCAACCCGCTATGCGAGCCGACTAATCCCAGGGCGACCACCCGCTTTGCGAATAGCCCGGAGTCACCGCATTTGAAACTCCGTGGCCACAAGGGGATATTTACCCTCCCTGGATTCGAACCTGGGACCTCCAGGTACACCTTTGGAGCTCAAGTTCAAGCTATTGAGGCACCACCCTTGTGGTTAAAAGATAACATTTAGCATTGATAGTGGAGGGTTTTGTCCCCTATTTTGGGGTCATCTTTTCTTGTAACCATGTGTGCTTATATTAGCTCTTAATTAAGGGTTTGAATAAATACTTGTTTGTCTTTGGAGAGGTTTTAGCTTTTGCTAGTCTTTAAGGGTTCGTTTGGTAACAAACAAGAAAACATGCTTAAAAATATAGGGAAGGTTTAAATGAGCTAGAAAGGCAAAAAGGTTTAGAATGTGCAAAAGAAAGGTTCATACGTGAATCATTGGTAAAAAGGTTTCCTCAAGTCCTTCATAGCAATAGTTCATACTCTCTGCCCTTGGTTGAATGTGCAAAAAATTCAGCCTTCGTTATTCATCATAGCTATTCTCTTTTTCCCATCTATGAGGCAATATCTAATTGAATCTTTTATTGCTTCCCAAGATTTTCTGCACATGTACTACATAAAAACTAATATATCCCTGCCAACATAATGTTTAAGTACAAACATTAGAAAGATTGTAAGTGGAATTTGATGGTGATTGGATTCGGTTTTATTGGGTTAAAGACTAGCTGCTATCTAAAAACGGACCAGTCCAATTTGGATTTGGATCTAATCCAACCCTTTCAGAGTTAACAACTTGACACTCTTTTCGACATGGATCCAGTATCCATTTTCTTACTCTACCAATACAGGTTCAGAGGGGGTTTGAAATCCCCTAAATGGGTTTTACACAAAGCTATGATTGAAGAATACAATTCAATGTGCTTTAAAATAAAACTAATTAAATGCGTTTGATATTTGCATTTTGCACCTCTGACCTTTTGAGTGAGTTCAAAAACACTGATATGATGTTATCAGCGACATTTTCTCATCCGCAATTCATTCAGCGGCTCCATTTTCCTGTTTTAGACATTTTGGTGATTTTTTTTTTCTGAAAAATGGGCCCATGTAAAGACTTATAGAAGAAGACTATTTATTAATCAACAAGTATATAATTAATAACGAAGACATGAAAATGTATGAGTTAACAGCCAAACAAACTTTTTAATGATCTTGAAGGATTTTGAACTAACAATACATGATATAAAAAAATTCAAGTTTCACCTGTTGAGCTACCCCTGAAAGTTATATGATTTTAAAGTTATCCATTCTTTTAGGATGTATGGTGTATATAGTTTTTGTTTGGTTAAAGACTTATAGAGGAAGGTATTTATTTAAAGGAAAACAAGTATACATATAATAATAACAAAGACTTTAAAGATGTGACAACTGTTAAACAATAAAAAAACATGGGTCCATCCATATACATGTATACCTAAGATATCTAAGAGAAGACTTGGTCTAGTAAGTGAAAATAATGTATAGTGTGGTAGATTTAGATTCAAATCCAATATATGTTATATCTAACTTCATTAAATCAACAATCCCCAAAATGTCTAAAATTTGGGGAAGATAGAGATGGAAGTCATGTAGGATGATGAAGTTGAGTGATGGAGTCATTTATGTTGGGGAATCTGAGTTTTGTGGTTAGTATAGACTTGGATAAATTTCTATTTCCAGAATTTGAAATCACTTTCCAAATGCTATATTTTGCGCCCTTAGATATTCCTTACCTTAACAGGAAATTAATAACGAGATAATTCAGAAATTTCATACACGAATTAAGGCACAAACTCATATATTTATATTCACAAGGTTATGTATTTATAAGAGAGATCGACGGTTACGAACGGTTTGATGTTAAATATGTAAAATAGTAGTTTCAATCCGTAACGGATAAGATTTAGTAACAGTTACAACCGACTCACAGGCTCTGAGTTAGAAGCATCATGCCAATAGATAATACTTAAGATTTACGTACTCCGTTATTATTAGGTAATTAACAACCAAGAGTATAGTGTATTAGAAGAAAATGATAGTTTTGATTCCTAAAATGTATAAATGAGTTTGATCATCTATTGTGCTTGTTAATTTCTTTTATGTAGGAATTTTCTTAGTTCATAACAAGAAATATGTTTTATTTTGATACAAAAAAAGAACTCATGCGTAGGAAAAGAGATTCAACGAGAGATTAACGACACAAAAGATTATCAAATTTTCTATACAAGTAAACAAATAAGATTACTAAAAATGTAGAATAAAAGATGATTCATTAATATTCAATAAGAATAATTCAATAATGAATGAGACTTATTTGTATCGAGACATTACTGAATTCATTTAGTCTGAAAATCATTAGAACAATAGATAGTTCGTCAAACAATAATACAATATCATCTGTAGAAACAAAAATAGATAGCAATAGCCAACAAAAACAATTACGCAAACAACATAAGCAAATAACAATAGCCAATGGAAACATATAACAATAACAAATATGTTAGTTTATAATTGTTATATGTTGAATTGTTAAAGCATGTATAAAAATAGCAATAGCCTATAGCATTATCAAAACATGTCTAGCCCAGTGGTAAGGTAACATCCTGGGGGTCAGTGCATGGTATCCGTGACTACCCGGGTTCGAACCCCACGGTACGCATGTGGCGATATCCATATCGTCGGCCTGCCACTTAGTGGTACCTTTAATTGGGTTGGGTCGTGGTCGACGGAGATTAGTCGGGTGGCACCCTTAAGTGGGAGCCCGGATACCCCAGGAACGTGTGTGTGTGTTAGCTTGCCTTTCAAAATGGAGGAGCTTGAAAACAATAATGGATCAATTAAGGTTCGTGTTGCATTAGGATCATCAATAATGGAGGCAACCTTAACACACACAGTCCCTTGAACTCGATGAATCAACGCCAATTAAGTCGTGTTGTCGTGTTTCACACACATCTCCTTCATCAACCTTAAAGCCTTCTTATGATTCCCATGTCGAAGCGCATTTAAAGCTTTCTCACACTCAACTTCCACAACAGCATAGTAGCCATCCGATTCAATCGCTAACGAAACTTCACTCTCTAGGTTCGACTCTACCTCTTGTACAACCGACGAATTCACACCCAAATTATGTTCCCGTAGTCGTGAGGTGAGCTGACATCACCATCATCGGCAAGCGGTGATGGAGGAGGATTTGCAGGCTTGGAGCGAGTAGCGACGTTTCGCTTCTTCCGCCCCATATGTGTGTGAATTGCAGCTCATTTGAAAGCAAAACCTAGGGCTAAATTCATATGCGTAGATACATGTAGAGATAGAAATAGACTTACTGGAGAGAGAAATGGTGATGGTATGAGTTGGAATCCCAAGGCGGTGGTGATGGTGGTGGTGGTAGTGGTGGTTGCTGGTGGCGTCCCACCGCAGCGATCGGCGTATTTGTGTATGAAAGAAAAGGGTCTATCGAAAAGAGGGCCTTTTTTTATCCCTTGGTGGTTTTCAAATGTGGATTTTGACATTTGACCCTTTTTCTTGATTAGCATATTCTCAATAACGAGTTCAAGGGACAGTATGTGTGTATGTTAGCTTGCCGTTCAAGGGGATTGTGTGTGTTAGCCCGGATATCCCGGCTTGAAGGGATTTTGAAAACAAGATCATGAATCTGAGGCATTGTTTGTTTTTTCATTTAAAGCTCTTAACCACAACTTATGTTTGATTCGTTTAGATGTTTCATAACCATTTCAGAACTGAAATCAGACTTCAGGACTTCAGCACCTCTTAAAAAACAAACGGTCATTGAGTGTGGACTTAAAGAAAGAATATAAGAAGCCCAATAACAAGATGGAGATAATTAACAATTTGAATGCTCACCATATGCATCCATCTTTACTTGTTCATTTCAAGGAAATCGATTAAAATACAGTGATTGGAATAACCTTGATCTTGGTTGATGCATTTAGAATCGTAATTTTGTTTATATTAGAACGAAACCATGGAGCGGTGCCCTATGACTTTGTATTTCTTAATGTAGGTTTGCCGTTCGTCTTTGGTTATAAGGGACGCTCCTTTATAAGTTTGGTTCATTCAACAGTATTATAATGTTCTTACAACTTACAATTGATGGTTAATCAAATTAGACTTTTTGAATAAACAAAAAAAAATTATGGGTGTCAAACATGACCAAATCCTGAAATCTAATCAAATAGTGACACCGTAACATACAATAAAAACAACACAATATAGGTTGTCTATTTGTATTTCGGAGGGTATGCCTTCCGTAAATTTGTAATTTAAAAAAATTAAAGGCCGGGGTTCTGTTTTCTTTTTGCAAAAAACAAAAACAAAATGGTGATTCGTTGAGAACCAATAAAAATTTACAATAATAGGGAACTATTCAACTATTTTGTAGTGACACCAGAACCCACTTATCAAAGAGTAGAATCGGCCTGGTTGTATTATTAAGTAATTACAAGTGTATATCTATGACACAACTATGCATAGATATAATAAAAATGATAAAATGAAATTGTTTAACTTGTACAATAAATCTGCCTAATGCATTTATGAAATTGCATCATTGTAAGTTGCCCAAAAACAAAGATAACTTTTATATGGTTTTTGTGTTTGAAAAATAAAATAAAATTGGGACATGAGTGAAGACAAAGTTAAAGGTCGTAACTTGATACCATTTGACTATCGAGAGATCTTCGACAGATTCCACAAAATTTCTTTAAAATAGAGAACTAAAAGTTAAATCTCTAAAAAATATTACATTCATCACAAACAAATTTCTCATTTTAGAGATTCCAATATTGATTAAAAAATTAAAGTATTTTATTTTTTATTAAAATATTATTTCTCTCTTTAAATAGTTATTTTCAAAGTTTCCTATTGTTAGAAATTAATTAAAAAATATTTTTCTTACATGGTAATCATATTTTAGGTAATCTCCATCGATATTTAAAGAAAAAAAACTTTTTCTTTCATACTTTCTTCATTTTAAAGACGATTTTAATAAATATGTTGGAACTCAATTTTAACTCAAAATCTCAATTTTCCCCTTATGAAGAATCACTTGAAGATGCTATGAAGTTATAGAAAAAATACACACTTGGTGTTTATACACATTTTTGCTAGTGACAATAAATGGTGGAGGATCACCTAACATGCTAACGTTTGACTTTTATAAAAATGACCTATTACCTACTCCAGATAAATTTATATATGTGTTCTTTGTAACTTAATAAATGTTATTTAAAAGATACCTAAAAACATTTAAGTTATACCGTATAATTATATATGTATCCCTATTCACTCTACCAAAATTTGGTTTATAGGACGTCACTAATAAATAAGCGTCCTAATTATAAGAGAAAAAGACTTGTTGAGTTTTATTAAACAACCATGGAGCCTATTTATATACACATTTACATCTCATTGAGAAGGAAATAAATCAACCTAATTAATACTAATTAATAAAAAATATTGACAAAATAACTATAAACAAAAGAAGATATTACAACATTAATGTAAATGATCAAATCAAGGATTGTTATCTTTGATTTGATTTGATGTATCTTTATCACGCCCCCGCAAGATGGACGTCCGTTGGGAAAGTCCAATCTTGGCAAGTAGTGCATAAAAACGTGCTTTTGGTAATGGTTTCGTGAGAGCATCTGCGAGTTGGTCGTCACCAGGAATATGTTGAACTCGGAGAGTGCCGAGTTGGACTTGTTCACGAACAAAATGAAAGGCCAATGCAAGGTGTTTCATGCGGGAGTGAAAAACAGGATTGGCAGAGTAGTGAGTGGCACCAAGATTATCACAATAAATGGCCGGTTGATGTGTTAGTGTAATACCAAGCTCGGTGAGCAAAGAGCGCAACCAAAGTACTTCGGCCGTTGTGTCAGCAATTGCTCGAAACTCTGCTTCAGTTGAGGAACGAGCTAAGGCACGTTGCTTCTTGGAGCTCCATGAAACTGGATTGCGACCTAGGTAGACTAAGTAGCCGGTGGTAGAAATGTAGTTATCTGTGTCTCGAGCCCAATCTGCATCTGTAAAAGCATGGAGTCGTAGAGGAGAATGACTGTAAAGTTGAAGACCATAGTGTGAGGTACCGTTTAGGTACCGTTTTTGCTTGAGAGCAAGCCAATGATCATTAGAAGGACAATGCATATATTGTGAGAGTTTATTGACAGCATAGGCAACATCAGGTCGGGTGAATGATAGGTATTGTAAGCTGCCGAGGATAGCTCGATAATCTGTATGGTTCGGAATGGGTGAGGTTGTAGAAGATGTGAGAGGAGGATTTAGAGCTATAGGGGTAGATACAGATTTGGAGTCATGCATGTTATACTTTACTAGGAGGTCATGAAGGTATTTAGTTTGATTGAGAAAAAGGCCAAGGGTATTTGGGACGACTTCAACACCAAGAAAATAGGAGAGGGGACCAAGGTCTTTAAGAGAAAAACGAGCGGCTAGAGTGTTAATGAATTTTGTTAGGTGGGATGGAGATGGACCGGTGACAATAATGTCATCAACGTAGACTAAGAGATAAATGGTGGCCTCACCATGTTGGTATAAAAAGAGAGATGGATCGGAGATGGAGTTTCGAAAACCGGAAGAGATGAGAAAGGTTTTGAGTTCAATATACCAAGCTCTTGGGGCTTGTTTAAGGCCATAAATAGCTTTGTTAAGTTTGCAAACATACGTAGAATTCTCTTTATCAACAAATCCGGTGGGTTGGGACATGTAAACATGTTCATTAAGTGTTCCTTGTAGAAAGGCATTGTTTATGTCAAGTTGGCGGAGGGACCATCCTCGACTAACGGCTAAGGATAGAATTAGACGGATGGTGGTAGCTTTATGACGGGGCTAAAAGTTTCAGAGTAGTCAATGCCCGGGCGTTGGTGAAAGCCCTTTGCAACAAGTCGGGCTTTGCATCGTTCAATGGAGCCATCTGGATTATATTTTATGCGAAATACCCATTTACAACCAATGACATTTTGAGAAGCATGAGGAGGAACAAGGTGCCATGTGTTGTTACGGGTAAGGGCATCAAATTCAAGTTGCATGGCTTGACGCCATGTTGGGTCTTTAAGAGCTTGTGTGGCACTTGTAGGTGCATGAGGAGGAGGGAGAGAGACATGATTAAGGTATTTAGGATTGGGTTTGATGATATTATTTGTGAGACGAGTGATGATGGTACGATTTGGTGGAGGTGAGGATGGTGGAGAGGAAGATGGTGTGTTTGGATGGGATGGAGTTGTTTGCACGGTAGGGGAAGAAGTGGACATAGAATTATGTGAGAGTGAGGGTGAGGGTGAGGGTGAGGGAGGAGTATTAGCTAAAGTAGGTGAGAGAATGCTAGAAGGTGGTGTTGGTTGGTTGATTGAGACGACATTATTATTGCAAATAAGAGGTAGAGAAAGGGTGCACCACTCATGAGCATTTATATTAGGAGAGGAGGGTGGTGTGGAGCACATAGTAGAATAGGGAAATTGTGACTCAATAAATTTGACATGCCGAGAAGTGTAAACTTTGTTGGTGCGTGGATCGAGACAATAATAGGCACTTTGAGTAGGAGAGTAACCAACAAATATACAAGGGGTGGACTTAGGTTGCATTTTGTGGGAGTTGTATGGTTTTAACCATGGATAACAAAGACAACCAAAGCTTCGAAGTTTGGTGTAATTAGGGGTGGTATTGAAGAGTTTGAGGTAGGGAGATAAATTGTGGAGAGTAGGAGTAGGAAGACTATTAATTAGATATGTCGCGGTTGTAAAAGCATGGGGCCAAAAATTAAGAGGGAGGTTGGCGTGTGATAAAAGCGTGGGGCCCGTTTCAACGATGTGACGGTGTCTTCTTTCGGCGTACCCATTATGTTCGGGTATATGGGGTGGGGAGGTGAGATGAGAGATGCCATTAGTTAAGAGATTAGGAGTAAGTTTGAGATATTCCCCACCATTGTTGGAAAATAATTGAATAATGGGACGATTGAAGAATTTTTCAACTAAAGCACGGAAGCGTTGAAAGGTGGAAGCGGTGTCCGATTTTTGTTTGAGGGGGTATAACCAAATATATTTTGTAAAGTGATCAACAAAAATGACATAGTATTTAAAATTGTCATAAGAAAGAATGGGAGCCGTCCAAACGTCCGTAAATATTAGTTCTAACGGAGCGGTCGAGGTAAGAGTAGACTTGGAGAAGGGTAGTTTGTGACTTTTATTAATATTGCAAGCATTACAAGTAGATTGAAATGAAGAAAAATTTAATGGTACTTGACTTCCTAGGGTTTTATAATATCAATAGAGGGGTGGCCTAAACGGTGATGCCAATTGGTGGGAGGAATGACCATGCTTGAGTGAACGAGAGGGGGTGAGTGGCTCCATTCATAGATGCCCCCTCTAATTGGCCCTTGGAGGAGAGTGAGTCCCGTTAATCGATCCTTAATACAAAAAGAAGTAGGTGAGAATTGGACAAAAGCATTATTTTCCAAGTAAAATTGAGAAATAGAGAGAATGTTTCGAGATATAGATGGTACAAATAAAACATTAGAGAATTTAAATAATTTATGAGAGGTAGGGATAGAGAAAGAACCAATATGAGAAATCGGTAAAGAGGAGCCATCACCAATGATGAGATCATCGGAACCGTCATAAGGGGCATGTAGAGCCAAGTTGGCCAAATCATTTGTGACATGGTGAGTAGCGCCGCTATCCATGAGCCATGAAGATGAAGAGGGATTGGCAAAGGTAGCGACATTAGCTTGAGGAGTGAAGCGAGTGGTGGGGCGAGAGAATCGGGTTGGGTTTGGACCGACGGGAGATGTGGGAAAAACTATGTGAGGGAAGAGTTGTTTGAAGGTGGGGCATTGAGAAACGACATGACCTACATGACGGCACCATTGACACTTACCGAGATAAGGTTTTGAGGTGCGGTTGTTGTTGGTGGTGTTTGGGGTGGGAAGGAGGCCGGGGTTGGTGGTGTTGCGAGAGTAGGAACGATTTTGATTAGGACGATAGGTGGCAACATGAACGGAAGAGGGAAATGAAGATGGTTGGGTTTGATTCTTGAGAGTAATTTCATGGTTAACAAGTTTCTCATGAAGGGCTTCAAAGGTTATAAGAGTGTCACGAGCACGGGTTGCGTCAATGATGGGTTTGTAAGAATCATAATCAAGGCCTTTGAGAACTTTGGAAATGATGTCTTCATTGTCCATGGGTTTACCCATGATAGATAGTTCATCGGTACATGCTTTGATAGATTGCATGTATTCGGTGATGGTTTGGTTGGTTTTAGAGAGGGTGCCCAACCGGTCTTTAATTTGGAGAAGGTGACCACGGGAGGGGTTGGCGTAGGTGGTAGCGAGGGTGGTCCAAGCATCGTGAGTGGTGGTGGCGTGAGCGACGAGAGGCACAATGGTAGAGGAGAGGGTACCAAGAAGGCTCCCAAAGATGAGTTTGTCTTGGCATTGCCAAGTATGGTAAGTCGGGTTGGATTCAATGGTGGTGTCTTTTGTGATGGTTTCGGGTGGGCAAGGGTGGGAGCCATCAACGAAATTGAGTAGGTCATGGCCAAAGAGAATAGCTTGGATTTGAGATTTCCAAGATATATAGTTGGTAGGAGAAAGTTTGATGACGTTGGAGAAGTTAATTAGAACAAAGGGTTTTGAAGGTTCATATGAGTTAGGAATCGTGTTGCCATTGCTTGCCATGATGAGAAATTGGTTGAAAAGAAAGAAAATTTGATCGAGGCTCTGATACCATATAAGAGAAAAAGACTTGTTGAGTTTTATTAAACAACCATGGAGCCTATTTATATACACATTTACATCTCATTGAGAAGGAAATAAATCAACCTAATTAATACTAATTAATAAAAAATATTGACAAAATAATTATAAACAAAAGAAGATATTACAACATTAATGTAAATGATCAAATCAAGGATTGTTATCTTTGATTTGATGTTATCTTTGATTTGATTTGATGTATCTTTATCACTAATAAACCACTTTATATGACACAAATTATAGTATCAAAAAATAAAACGTTCTTTTTAAAGCCTTTGTAATAAGTTTATATGACGCTTTTGAGCGTCGTAACAACTTTATTATGACATTTTTAATAAACAACATCGCATTAGCTAGTTTATAGGAACTTTTGAGAAAGTGTTCTATAAACCAATCTTTTTATGAGACACTTGTTTTTATAGGACACTTTTTCAAATTGTGTACTATAAAATCGCTAATGTGACTTTTTATTTTATTTTATTAAAAGTGTTCTTATAAACTTGTTACGTCAAAAGTGTCTTATAAACTTATTACAACGCTGTTAAATAGGACGCTTTATTTTTTGGTCCCATGATTTATGTCCTATAAAATAGTCTATTAAAACGCTTATTTATTGGTGGCTTCCTATAAACCTAATTTTGTTGCAGTGACGGTATAAAGTGAATTACAAATTAGGTCCATGTCACGTGGTTCACAATTTTTGCCCACTTTATTTCCAAATCAAAATAAATACAAAGATAAGCTAGTTAAATTCAAGGGCATTTAAGTCTTTTTTCATCTTTTTTTTTCTTTATATACTATTAAAATAAGGCATGAGATCATGTAAGTGAAGTTAAGGCGAGAAGTCTAAAAAGGGATCTCCACCCTTGGTCACTTTTAATCTCATGTTCACTCATTAACTGAGCTTTAGAAGAGAATTGATCTGACGCATCTCAGTGTATTTCATTAGTTTTGATCTTCAATTATGATTGATCTAAGGGTGGAGATCTTTCTTACTTTTCTCAGTGGCACCCAACCCATTCAAATAAATTATATATATATATATATATATATAAAGTAAATATAAGATAACCTAACACTTGTGCATCATTTGCTATTTCACATTATTTTTTCCATCTATGACTTGGCTTTAGTGTATTGATCATTAGCCTATATTTTGTTTCATAATGTGAACATCTTTTAATGTATTTGTCAAACAACAAAATACAGCTAAACTTTTTTTACAAATAAAAGCATTCAACGATTTGCTCTGATACAACTTGATAACATGCGTAATGCTCTAATCCGGGACTGATTGGCACGATCTAAGACTAAGAATGCCGTTCTTTTTACTCATCTCTATCTTCCACATTTTATAACACGAGTTACTAAAAATGTGCATTCTTTCATACTTTGATTGATCAACTATTTTATTTTTTTATAAGAGTAAATTGCAAATTTGGTCCCTATGGTTTGTGGATTTTTGTGGTTTTGGTCCCTAGAAAATTTTTATTGCACCAAAACCATTGTGGTATGCATTTCGTTGTGGTTTTGGTCCCTCGCACTAACTTCGTTAGATATCCTTCCGTTAAAACCCTCCATGTGCCTTGCACATGAGGGCATTTTGGTCATTTGACTCTTTTTCACTAAAAACAAAAGCTAGAGGACTACAAATGCAACTTATTCAATTAAAAATTAAACAAATTTAAATTTAATTTTTTTTAAACAAATAATATATGTATATGTATATGTATGTGTATGTGTATGTGTATGTGTATGTGTATGTGTATGTGTATGTGTATGTGTATGTGTATGTGTATGTGTATGTGTATGTGTATGTGTATGTGTATGTGTATGTGTATGTGTATGTGTATGTGTATGTGTATGTGTATATGTATATGTATATGTATATGTATATGTATATGTATATATTAATACATCATCTTCTTCAACAGGCTAGAGTAAACAATCCTTTTCACAGGTCATCTCCGTCAACAGCTCTGTCACCGGCGAACACCCTCAGCTCCGTCAGCTACTCCGTCACCAGCGAACACCCTCATCACCGGCCATATCCACTCTCTCGATCTCTCTCTCTCTCTCTCTCTCTCTCTTCTCCTCCTCTCACCCTCTTCTTCACTGTGATATCCATCTCCGACGAACACCCTCATGGGGTTTGTGTGGTTTCGATAACACAAAGGAAAGAGAAGAGATCGAGATGGAACACACGGTCGGAGGTCTCGCCGGAGAAAACGGGTTTCTGAAATTGACTTGGTCGATTCCTCCGGTCGTCTTCTCCGGCGAGACCTCCGGCCGTGTTCCATCTCGATCTCTTTTGTTTCTCTTGTGTTATCGAAACCCATCTCCATTGAAACCCATCTGTTGATTTTGATGAAGCTATGAACCAAAAAAACGAAACAGATTTGGTGTTGGAGTTCGCCCGAAAAACGATTTTGGACCGGTGACGGAAAGAGGTGAAGGGAAGATCCATTTATGAACCCAAAAGTTGTCGATTTGATGAAGCTGTGAACCAAAAAAACGGAACAGAAGGGAGTTCGAGTTTGCTGGAAAAACGATTTCGGACCTCCGGTCGTCATCTTCTCCGGCGAGAGGAGGAGAAGAGAGAGAGAGAGAGAGAGAGACACACACACACACACACACACACAGAGATGGTCGGCGTGAAGGAGATCGACCGGATATGGCTGGTGATGAGGGTGTTCGCCGGAGAAACGGGTTGGGTGACAGAGTTTGGCCGGTAACGAAGCTGTTCTTTAATATATATATATATATATATATAATATATTAATAATAATAATAATAATAATAATAATAATAATAATAACAAAAAATTATATATTAAAGGTAACTTACAATTTTGGTCCCTCTGTTTTAGTTTTTAGTGAAAAAGAGTCAAAGGACAAAAATGCCCTCATGTGCAAGTCATATGAGGGGTTTTAACGGAAGGGAAGTTGACGACGTTAGCCTCAGGGACCAAATCCACAACAAAATGCATACCATAATGGTTTTCTTGTAATAAAAATTTTCTAGGGACCAAAACCACAAAAAATCAGAAACCATAGGGACCAAATTTGCAATTTACTCTTTTTATAATTATCATACCATTTTTAATATATCAAATAAATTATTTTTGATAACATGTATTTCAAAATCATTTATCATCTGAAAGGTTTTTCAACGTCGATATTCCATCCATTCATCCAATATCAAATGAAAACCGCCGCCCGGCCGCCCCTTGATTATCTCTGCAACTCCGGCGGTCTATCATCTCTGCAACTTCGGCGATCTATCATCTCGTCGTTCTTTCTTCCCTCCCTCTCCATCGCTTCTCCTCCCGCCGTTCTCGTCGTTCCAACGTTTTCCTCTCGCGTCGCTCTGTCATTGCCCTCCCGCAAAACTAAAACGGTAGGAAAACCCCCATCGTCGATGGAACCGAAAATCATACCGAAAGGAGACCAAAAAATCTTTGTTGTTTATCCATCTCCATCAAGATAACTTCTTGTTATTTCATAACCCACCACTACCTTACTATCGACGGTAGGAAATATTGGAGATCGCCAATGGTGTTTTGGGGAAGATGAGTAGGAAGGTGGGTTTTTTATTTTTTTGTTGTTTAATGTCCTGTTCATATTATTTAATTTATTTTTTAATTCAATCATGGATGATGTGGCGTGTTTATATTCCATGTAATATTATTTTTAAATAATAAACTTTCCACGTCAATTGATTTTAACCAGTTACCTACTAAACCGGTCAAAGAGACCTTTAAATATATGTAAAGTTTGGTTCAGACCTCAAAATAATAATTTTAAAAGTTGGTTCCCTAAAATAGGAATCAAGTGAAACTTGGTTCCATTTTAATGCAATTTTCCCTTCTTTTTATTGACAAACTTCTAATCCTAATTTTTAAAGTAAATTACACTTTTGGTCCCTATGGTTACCACCTACTATCAAGATTAGTCCTTATTTCAAACTAATTACAATTTTGGTCATTATGACTGCTATTTGGTTTCAATTTTGGTCACTACGGTTACCACTTGGTTTTAATTTTGATCCTTTTGTCAAACTTCTGTTAAAATAATCTGTTAACTCAGGGGCATTTTTGTCTTAAATACAAAATAGTCTGTCAAATTTATGTAATTTTTAGTTAGAAACTTAAATACAAAAATATACTATTATTATTATTATTACATCTTTATGGTCGACCACCACAATCGTCTTCTCCGACGGACCAACACACCGTCTTCTCCGGCCGACCACCACACCGTCTTCTCCGGCCGACCACCACACCGTCTTTTCTCCCTCCAGCAATGTTTAATCATAAAAACAAAACCACATCGAAAATCAACAAGTAAATCCAAAACTAACCCAAATCTTTCAAAAAAGACTTGCAAACTCAGATTAAAAGGCTAAAACCATCCCATCAAAAACTAAATATGGGTAGTGGTTGTTGATTTCGGGAGAAAAACATCAGCCACAAGAAAATGGATGAATTTAAGATCTGCAGATCTGGATTCGAATATTTAACCAACCTGTTTTCGAAACCATGTTATAAAGTTGCAGATCTAGTTTAAGAATTGTCTAATCACTCTGGAATCGAACATGAAACAACCTATTAGTCTTTCATCGTAGAACAGGGCTATGCGTAGCTAGCTTTCGATAACAATTGCAGATATGTTTCTATCACTCTTGGCAACGACAATACAAAATCTTGGACAAAACCTAGAAATTTGAAGACCTTAACTTTTTTTTTGATTAACCTGGATATCCAACCCGCTATGCGAGCCGACTAATCCCAGGGCGACTACCCGCTTCGCAGATAGCCCGGAGTCACCGCATTTGAACCTCCGTGGCCACAAGGGAATTTTTTTTACCCCTCCCTGGATTTGAACCTGGGACCTCCTGGTACTGTTGACCTTTGGAGCCCAAGCTCAAACCATTGAGGCACCACCCTTGTGATTGAAGACCTTAACTTTGAATACAAAGATTCAAACTTTTGGGCAGCCCCCAATTCTTGACTTTGAGGGAAAGAGTAGAGATTAGGGAAAGAGGTTGAAGAGCTCGATAGAAGGTTTACGATGGTAACAGGTGGTTGGAACCCAGTTTCCCGAATGAAACTTACCGGAGATTTTTTGCAGGTGGTGGCTTCTCAGATCGAGGATTTACGGTGGTAGAAGAGGAAGATTCGGCGGAGAAGAAGACGATTCTCCGGTGTTGTGCTTCACATGGTTGAAAATTCGCCGGAGAAGAAGAAGATTCGTCGAAAGAGGGCGACCGGACGGGAAGGGGAGTCGGCGCGCAGGGGAGATTTACGCTGTGTTCTCGAAACTCATTTAACGAAGGAAAGGAAAGGAAAGTGAGGGAAAGCGAAGGAAAGTGAAAAAACTCGTGTTCTCGAAGCTTTTTTAGGAGATAAAGGAAAGGAAACGGAGGGAAACTAAAGCTTATTTTCCTTCCAAACCTTTCCATCCAAATGTGGGAGGAAAGGGAAGGAGAGAAAAGAAAAAAATTAAAATTATTTAAAAAGTTAATAAAATTACAAAACTATCCCGTCTTTTATTCAATTTTATATTAATTTTAAGGGCATATTAGTAAAAATAATAGTTTTTCTTTCCTTTCTCTCCTCTTCAAGAACATGAAAATTATTTTATTTCTTTTTCTTTCCTTCCTTTTACTTCACTTTCGAGAACACAAATAATTTTTTTATTTTCCTTTCCTTTCCTTCCCTTTCTTTTCCATCCCTTTCTTTTCCTTTTCTTTCTCTCCAAATTCGAGAACACAACGTTATGGAGCCACGAGAAGGGGAGTCGGCGTGCTGGTCAGCAGGTGGTTATTAACTTATTATATTCATACAAATATATAATTGATATATATTTATTTAATTATCACCGAAAATTAAAGAAATGATATAAAGACGAAAATAGCCCTAGATTTAACGGCCTTTTTTAATAGAAGTTGTCAGAGGGACCAAAATTGAAACAAAATGGCAACCACAGTGACCAAAACTGTAATTAGTTTAAAAGAGGAACTAGAATTGATAGTAGATGGCAACCATAGGGACCAAAAATGTAATTTACTCTAATTTTTATATATAGCAATAGTTAAGGGTTGTTTACTAGCTGCTGACGGGTCTGACTCGGTCAGTAAATCTGACCCGGTCAGCAGTCAGAGCGTTTACCAAATCACAAATCTGACCGAGATGCTGACCGAAATCTGACCCAACAAGTGTCAAAATCATGCTTACTCGGGTCAGATCTTTTTTTTCCATACTTGCCCACCCATTTTTCTAAGAGAAAAACTTGATCTTAAACCCTTCAAGGGTTTTTGGTGCTCATGAAGGTGAAAAACAACACATTCCAATACTTTTTAGGAGATCGAAGCTATTAAAAGAAAACAATTACAATTTTTTTTTGAGAAAATAAATCAATTTTATATTATATTTTACATACAATTATAAATAAGATTATAATGGTCATTTTATTGTTGGTAAGTACTTACCAAAAATATTTGGTAAACATTCTTACCCGGACAAAACTTATCCGGGACAGAACTTACCCTAGTCAGCACACTTACCCGGGACAGAACTTATCCGATTAGAGTTGGTAAACGGCCCCTTACTACTTAAAAGTAAAGGTTTTTATTTTTTTCTATTAAAAATTAATATTCATTAGATTATCTGTTAAATCGATTACTACTATTATTTTTAAATTAAGAAAATAAGTATTACTAATATTATGTTTAATTAGATGTACCTTTTTATATTTTGTAATTGTAGTTGACCCTCTAAACTCGGAAAGGAGAAAACTTAATTAATTGTAGTGGTCTTCTCCTCTTGTATATATATATATACAATTAATAAGAATCATTTGTTCATATATCTCTCTTTACAAATTAAGCATCAAGGAGCACTGGCAGACCAACATATCAAAGCTTAATTAACCAGGTATCTCTTTGAATTCTAGCCAAAGAAATTATTTTATCTCTATTTATACACATATCTAGTCAGATAAATGATGATGTGAAAATAAAAGTTAAGATGATAAGTGTAAAAAAAGATTTGAACCCTTAATCACTTGAATTTTTGTTGACCTAATGGTTCAAATTAAGTTTCAAAATAACCCAGAAATTAGTTTAGAATGATATTTTCAATTGATCTTCAATTAGAATGATTCAAAAGTGGATCATAGAACTATTATTCTTACTAGAAGAAAACTCTCTCTAGCTAATATTTGCTTTTATTGTTATTCATTTCTTATATATTTACCGCTTTTTTGCTTTGTTATCACATTAATATTGAAATTTGATTATCATAAATTAATATGGGTTTGTGGGTTACAAAAAGGACAACGCAAAATAGCCGAATATAAGGCTTACATGAAAATGAAAACAGGTGGTTCAATTGAGCATCAAAATTGATTGATAAAATGCTAAATTAAATTAAAGAAGATGAACTATTAAATAAAAGGAAGAATTTCATATATATTCTTAAAAAATTGTAATATTACGTATATATATTTGTAAAATTTTAAATTACGTGTATATCCTTCTAACCCGAAAAACTCACGTATATATCATTCTTTTTAATTTAATTACTATTAATCATTTTAAAAATACAAATAATTAAAATTAAATTGAATATATTTTAGAAATTACTAATATAACCTTCGCATAAATTTTTTCTAAAATACAAACGTTTTCATATTTTGACCGGCGATTATGGTTTTTGATTTTGGAAAAGATGGGTCGATCGATTGTAATATGGGAAGGGAGGTAGATGGTCGTGTTTTGATTTAGCCGGCGATGATGGTTTTTTATTTTGGAAAAGATTTGTATTTTGAAAAAGATTTATGGGAAGTTATATTAATAGTTTTCAAAATATATTCAATTTAGTTTTAATTATTTGTATTTTTAAAATGTTTAATAATAATTAAGTTAGGGAGAATGATATATACGTGAGTTTTTCAGGTTTAGAAGGATATACACGTAATTTAAAATTTTACAAAAATATATACGTAATATTACAAGTTTTTAAAAACGTATACGAAATTCTGCTGTTGGTCATAAAGGATGAAAGGGAAAAAATAAACTCATCTGGATTTGATTTTTGTATTGGTAAACATTTATTTAGTGAACTGCAATTTCATTAATATTGTTAGTGAAATTAATTAATAGTATTCTCTATTTTTATTAATTAATAATTGCTTAAAGTTTGTTTTTGGCTCTTAACGTTTTTCCATTTTAACGGTTTTTGTCCCTCAACTTTATTTTAACAAATTTGTCCCTTATGTTTGACATAGTTCAACGATTTTCGTCCTTCCTCCTGATGGTCGTTTGATACATATATGTGTGAGATAATTACATAATAGGTCCCTAAAGTTTGATGTTCTTTGTAAAAACAATAAAATAAAAACCCAGTAAAATGACTAAAATACCCCTCATTAAATTGAAGTTAACGAAAAAATTAACTAAAGTTCGGAGGAGGAATGAAAATTGTTGAAATGTGTCAAACGTGAGGAACAAATTTGTCAAAATAAAGTTGAGGGACGAAAACTGTTGAAATGGACAAACGTTAAGGACCAAAAGTGAACCTTACTCTTAATAATTTAAGGGTAATGCTAATATTTAGAGTAAACTCTAATTTTGGTTCGTGTAGTTTAGGGAAATCTTTGAAAATGAGGCCTTTACTTTGATACGTTTAGAAATCATTTCGGTAGTTCTTATTTTGCTCTAAAACCGATCCCCCATTACTAATTATATTAGTTTTATATATTAGTGACAGGATGTTTCTGTCCATTTAGGTTACTTCCCTAATTCTTTTAAATTTTTTTTAATTATATAATATATCATATTTATTATAAGAAATTAAAATCATCTATAAATATAATAAATTACCCATGATTATTTTTGATAAATATTTTTCTGATAGGATATTAAATAATGCATAAACTTAATAAATTATCCATAAATATTTTTGTATTTATTATAAAAAAATTAAAATCATCAAATTAAAGAAAAACATTTTGTAAATTATCCATACATTTTTTTATGATTAAATGAAAAATATTTATGAATAATTTACAAAATGTTTTATTATAATTTGCATATTTTTATTTCCTACAATAGATGGAAAAATATATATAGATAATTTATTATATTTATGTGAATTTTAATTTTCTATTGAAAAAATAGTTACGGATAATTTACTGTATTTATAGATGATTTTAATTTCCAATACTAAATACAATATATTTTATAATTAATTTTTTAAAGAGAATTAGAGAAATAGCCTAAATGAACAAAAATGCTCCTATCACTAACAGAATTTAGAGTTTTATGACAGGGGACCATTTTTAGAGGAAAATGAAAACAAAAATGAAGATTTCTAAAGTTATTTAAGTTTAGGTTCCACTTTTAAAGATTTTATTAAACCATGGAGACCAAAGTTAGAGTTTACTCTAATATTTAAGTATCGGAGGTGGGTGCCAAGGAGGTAATCACGTTAGGGGTGGAGTAGACGGTTGGTCGTATGGAAATTAATTAATAATGGAGACATGTCGCATGAGTCATGAGTCATGACTAAACATTTACTAAACCCAAAATTAGGATGAATTCCATCATAGGGGTGTATAGAAGTTGGGTTGGACTTTTTGGGATATTTTTATACCCCAACCTAATTATGGTGGTTGGGAAAAATGAAAAATCTTAACTCAATCTAATCCATTCAAAAGTATTATCTAATCCTTACGAGTTGTGACGGATTGGACAGGTTGAGCGGTTTGGTAGTATTCATAAAATTGAGAAATAGAATATGATAAATACTACTAAAAATATACAAAACGAAGTTATTAGTTATCACAATCATCCAAATGTATGATTAAATTCCTAGGTCATAGAATCAGGTACTTCAGATCATCAATCAAGTACTTCAAAAGTTTGAATAATAATGTCCCAAACCGTCTAAATCATCAATCAAGTACGACCGTATTGGACCTCTCCTATTCCAATGTTGCATTCGCCTTGAATTTCTCTACAATTCAAAAACAAAATTTAAACAATTTATTAAGAATATATAAGCATGAAAAAAAACCATTGACATCAAATTAATTTACAAAGTTTATTTACATTCTTCAAGTAAGTCATAAGATGCAATAACATCCAAATATTCATCTTGTTTGAATCACCTTATTATTCCCTTTCAACCAACTTTGTGTGCATACAAGGGCCTCCATTTTTAGACTCAAAGATTTTATAAATTAGTCCAAAATACAACCTATAGTACTAAGAGCCGGTTCAAATGCTATGGTAGATATAGGTATAGCAAAATACATACAACTATATAATAAACTATAACAAATCAGGAGAGTATATATAATATTACAAAAAATCGACAATATAAACTATAACAAATCGGTAGATTAGATGGAACAACATATAACAAAGAACAAAATTAGAGGAGAAACATATTAGATTAGATGGAACAACATATAACAAAGAGCAAAATTAGATGAGAAACATATACATGTCGAAACGGTTAGTTCAACTGCTCCAAAATCGAAAATCGAGTGGGAACCGGGTTACTTGGTTAGCACTTAGCAGCGCTGCAACGAGAGCCTAGAATAGTGAGCGTTGCAGAGTGAGGTCGCATATGTTTGGCAGATTGAGTAAGAGTTGAGAGCAGTGAGGTTGAATTTCGTACCCTAACTATCATGTTTTGTCGTGTAAGCCGATAGCAGATCCATTTTGTAGTGTTAGGCTTTAGAATTTAGGCTTGGGTTGTAAATGTTTGGCCTGTAAAAGTTATAAACAGTAAGCATAATGTATTATTGTTAGGGTTCGTTATTTAATTGTATTGAAGTTCGTATTTAAAATGTAAGTACTTATATGGTATAAATAGTTATTGTTTTCTAGGGTTGAAATATTAGAGAGTTTAGTCGATAGTTTTACACGTTCATATTAGATTAAGGCTAAACTATATTCTCTCTAAAATTCAATCATACAACTACGTTGAATCATTTTGTTTGTAATTGATTATCTTAACTATTGTACTTGTACTGGACTCAAAATTATATATATATATATATATATAGAGAGAGAGAGAGAGAGAGAGAGCGAGAGAGAGAAAGAGAGGAAAGTTCAAATACGAACTCAAATTTGGTTGTGAACGTGAGAATAAATAAAAGCGCGACACGTGTCTGAATATATTTTATTCAAATTGAATAATCAAAGAAATATTTAGACTGAATAAACTGAATATAGTGTTTAACGAAGTTAGTGATCAGATACCATTTTTAACGCAAAATGAAAAGTCGAAATCATAAGGACAATTTCTAGACTTATGAAAGTTTAGGTTTTAAAAATTCCACTAGGTTATGTTTGGCAAACTAGCTGATAAGCTAGCTTATGACTGATAAGCTAGCGTATGACTTATAAGCTAGCTGATGACTTATAAGCTAGCTGATGAATAAGTTATGTTTGGCAAAAACTATCTTATGAGCATGTGAAATGACCAAAAAGGACATGTTAAAAGTAAATAAATAATATTAGTTAGGGGTATAATTGGAAAAAGTGTCAAAAAACTTCTCATAAGCTACTCCAAGTAACTTACCGATAAGCTAGCTTATAAGCTGACTTATACCCTAGCTTATGTGCATCCAAACGATTACTCAGAAAATAAGCTAGCTTATAAGTCAGCTTATAAGCTAGCTTATTTTTACCAAACAATGCCAAATCTTCAAGACCAAAATTAGAGTTTGCTTCTTTATCTTAATCTCAAGTAGCAACACTGAAATTTTTTGTAGGGGTTTCTTCGTAATTAAGTATGTGGCCGAAATGTAGAAAACAAATACCCAGGGATCGGGGTTGCCAACTTTGCATTCTACTTATTTGAAAATTTGAATCATTTCCCTTTCTCTCCTTGATCAACCCAACCAACGATGGTGGCCTCTGTTAAACTCTTTCCCTTCTCAATATCCAAGCTCCGACTATGGCAGTCGGTCAGAAGCATCACCGGAGCTTGAACCCACAAGAAGGGGGGGAGGGAGGGTTATTATCCTGTACTGTTTTGAGTTCTATATATAGTATCCTCGCCTATCTCTTGTTCGACTACGGGAACGACCCACATGACACCGAGGCAATGAAAACACTTAAAGGATCGTTGAAATAGATGGTTACAAATTCGATTTTGATTATTTGTTTTTCGTTCTATTATAGAGGGATCTGGTTCAGATTCAATTTCAATTAGGTATCTGTATTCTCTATTTTGTTGGGTTGAACTCGATTCCCTATTTGTATCTAACCAAAATGATTCAAGTATTGATTTTTATTAGGTATCTGTACTATATTCTCTAATATCAATTCTTAACTTCAAGTATTGATTTTTATTTGTTGCACTCCTTCTACTATTCTAAACTCATAGTCTTCTGATATATGTGTTAGGGCTAGATTTAGGGGCTGCTTGTTTACCTCTTAACAGTCACATTAAGAGGCAGTCTCTGAATCACGGGCTATTGGGTGGTGGTCCCGCTTATGGGGTCAAATCAATTCGCCCTATGAAGTGTGACTCTTAATGGTTCCAAAACCATGTGAATCATTTTGTATCGTGTACCTTACTTAACCGTTCAGAGCCCTGGTTTCATTTTGAACAATTACCAAACAATTATATTTCATTTTGCATTATATTATAAAAACCTCTTAATCATTCAGACCGCTTAATCATTCTGCATTAAACCATTAAGCAACTGCCAAACAACCGGTTCTTTGTACTTCTATAAACATGTAATTGTGCTTTGGGCTTGGGGTTTACAAGGGTACTATAAACAAGGTGTCATGGTCATTGTATCTTGTATGATTCGAACAAAGAGTGTGTGTTTATAACCGCGTCTCCAATGTATTTCTGTATTTTACCTCTCCATTACAAAGAGTAAAATAGAGAATGTGACATGTCTTCTCCAATGTATTTTTCTATTTTACTCTCTAAAACAGAATATTCCAAATATATTATCTTCTATTTTGATTACATAAATTTTCAAAAATATCCTTATATTTATTAACTTTACAAATTATACTCTTATATTTTTTATTTTCACAATAACCTTATATTTATATGAGGTTTATTATGAGGAAGATAAGTTTCTTTGTCAAATATTTAAAGTTGGTATTAGACAACAAATAAAATAAAAATACAACAATATAAAGAATTGAAGAGCCATTTTGTTATCATCAAAAGTTTAGAAAAAATAGAGAATAGTGAATAGTAACTCTCTATATTTCATTGGAGATGATTTAGAGAGTTACTATTCATTTCTCTATTATAGAGAGTAAAATAGAGAGTTCATTGGAGATAATTTAGAGAGTAAAATAAAGATAAAGAGTGAAATAAAGGGTTCATTGAAGATGGTCTAAGGAGCTTACATGCTATGAATATAATATGAGGATGGCTTGAATGATCTATCTTTAATCTTGTTGTAATATTGGGATTATCAATATGATTTAGCATGCATTTGTTATGATTCAGAATCCACTATCAAATAGTTTCATAAATGAACCTAAATACGTTGTAACATCATAGATCAACCACTACTACACATTCCTGGGCCAAAAATGAGAAAACTTTTCATGACAAGTCTTGATTCTCATTCACAACTCTTTTTCTTAGTTGTTCCATTATCAATCGCCCCTTGCATATTTGAACTCTCTACTTGGTTTCTCTAGTTGATTTTGAATCAACTTCAAGCACTTTCTTGAAATTTTATTCACTCTTTACTAATCATGTTTTCCCCTTGACAACAATGGTTGAACATTTTTTATTCCTTACTATTTTTTCGATACTACCTTTCTTTCCCTCTTTCCTTAATTATTACTTATAACATTATAGCTCAATTTCGTGTGCAAAAGCAAAACCATCCACCATTTTTCAGGTAAATATCTGTATCTTCAAATTCATATCACATATGAGATGATCACCTACATTTTTTTTATAGATAGCTATTTCCATCTTTTTGTGTTGACTTAGTCTTGAAATACACTTTTCTTTGATACTCTGGGCATGGAGTTTTATTTTCATGATTGATTTTTTAAAATATATATTACATGAATTTGGTTTGACCCCTAAAGAAAAAATCATGTGCTTGTGTGTGTTTTTTGAAAGTAAACTCCACATCAATAGTTTTTGAAATGAAATCCTATTATCAAGATGATGATGATGATGTTAAAACCAACCATGTCTTTTAACTCTCATTCATCTTTTATGTAGGTCTCTCTAGAAGCAAGAATTTTTGGAAAATGGCGGAGTTTGCATCTGCAATCGTTGGTCCTGTTATTGAATCTTTAATGGTTCCTGTCAAAAAACACATGGGCTACCTCTTTTTATCCGCAGAGCGTGTTAGGAATATGAGTGCTAGAATGAAGCAATTGGAGGGTACATTCGATGATGTCAAAAAACACAAGGACACAAATGATATGAACACTCTAGAGATACCTGCTCGTGTACCAGGTTGGTTGGAAGAAGTCGCAAAGATCAAAAGTGATGCTGAAACCAATTCAAGCAATGAAAATGGATGTTTCAACGTAAAAGCGAGGTACCAAATGGGAAGGAATGCCTGGAAGACTACTCAAGAGATTGAATGTCTTCTTCAAGAAGCTCGCGAGATCAGTTGGACAGATGTCCAAAAACCTCTTGGAAGAATCTACACTAGAAAGGCATCCACGTCTGCACCATCAAGTGGTGGTGTCGAAGAAGACTTCAAGTCAAGAGATACGACATTTAAGGATGCGTTGAAGTTCCTTCAAAAAGATCAAAAGACCCAGGTGATAGCCCTCTGTGGAATGGGTGGTGTGGGGAAAACCACGATGATGGAACAATTGAAAAAGGTTGTGGAAGGTAAGAAGATGTTTGATTGGATCGTGAAGGTTGTTATTGGGCAAGAACCAAACCCACTTTCTATTCAGCAAGTTGTAGCAGAGAACTTGGGCCATCCTCTAACTGAAACGATTAAAACAACTAGGGCAGATCGTCTTCATTTAAAATTTGAAGAAATTTTGAAAAAAAGTGAAAAAGGAATTCTAATTATACTGGACGATGTATGGGAGAGGGTTGAACTCAAAGATATTGGACTAAGCCCTTTGCCAAATGGCGTCAAGTTGTTCCTCACATCACGATACGAGGATATTTGCAAAAGAATTGCAGTTCAAGGTAATCTAGATCTTAAAGTACTTAAAGTGGATGTCTTAGAGGAGACAGAAGCACATAAATTCTTGTGTGAAAACACAACAATTTCAAAAGAGTATGATCCAGAGCTCTATCAAATAGGAGGTGAAATTGTCAAAAAATGTAGTTTTTTACCCCTTGCTATCAAACTCATTGCCCCGACCCTTAAATCAGAAAAAAAGTCTATATGGAAAGACAGACTACGATGTTTGAAGAAGAATGATCTTGATCAAAGCGTTCATGAAATTATCAAGATAAGCTACGACTATCTAAAAGAAGAGGAGGATAAAGAGATCTTTCTGCTTTGTGGTTTGTTTCTTGAGGACTCTGATATTTCGATTGAGGATCTAACAAGATATGCATGGGGACTAAAACTGCTAAATGAAGTTTCTACCGTGGGAGATGCAAGAGACAGGATAAACGCATGTGTGCGTAATCTCAAAAATGCAAATTTGTTGATCGATAGTGATTACCCCGGGTGTGTCAAAGTGCACGATCTTGTGCTTGCCTTTGTGTTAGCTACCATTTCTAAAGGGGATCATATCTCCATTATTAACCATGGAGATATGTCAAAGTGGAGTAGCGTAGACATGAGCGAGTCTTGCAAAAGAATGTCATTAGCATGCATGGGTATGTGTGAGTTTCCTGTAGGGTTCAAATGCCCAAACATCTCATTGTTGAAACTTATGCATGGAGATCATTCATTTGAGTTTCCTCAAGGCTTTTATGAAAATATGAGAAGTCTTAAGAGTTATAGCGTTTGAAAATATGGAAAATCCATTGCTTCAGAGATCACTTGGATGCTCCCCCAATCTTCGAACGCTTTGTATCCATGACTGCTCATTGATGTTGGATTTCTCTTTTATTGGAGATCTTTTGAATCTGGAAGTGCTCAGCATTACTAAATGTGACATTCAAAAGTTGCCTTCCACATTTGGAAATTTGAAGAAGCTGAAGGTACTAGATTTGACAGGTTGTGAGGATCTTCTTATTGATGATGGTGTCCTGGAAAGGCTGGTCAAGCTTGAAGAGCTTTATATGATAGTTCGTTCTCGGAGTGTCATTAGGTTCACAGATGCCAATGTTGATGAATTGGTAGGGTGTTCTAGAAACCTTACTTCTCTAGCAATTGAATTTAACGCTCTGCCAAAGAATATATCATTTAAGAAACTCGAAAGATTCAAGATCTCTTTGGGATGTTCTTTGTCCAGATATAGTTGCTCGTTTGAAAACACGTTGAGGTTGGTCACCAACAAATGTGAACTTTTAGATTCCAGGATGTATGAGTTGTTTGAAAAAACAGAGGTGCTTTATTTAAAATCAGATAAAATAAATGATCTTGGAGATGGTTTAGTCGAGTCCTTCCATCACCATCGATCCATATTTAACGAATTAAGAGTCCTTACTATTTTGAAGTGTGCAAACTTGAGATACCTATTCACATCCCATGTGGCAAATGGTCTCAAGAAGCTTGAATGGCTCAAAGTTTCCTCATGCCCTGATCTAGAAACAGTCGTAGATGGTGAGAATAGTGGAATTGAGGCGATCAAATTCGAAGCGTTAACGTTTCTATCTTTGTGTATGCTACCAAAGCTAAAGAGTTTGTGCAACGCAGTTGATGTAATTGAGCTACCCCAGCTTATGGAGTTGCAACTTAACGACCTTCCAAAATTCACAAGCATTTATCCCAAGAATAAGTTGGCAACTACTTCTATGTGCAATAATTTTTCTGAAAGGCAATCTTTATTGAATGAAGAGGTATATATGTTTTAAGTTAATATGATCTTTTACAATCTTTTCAATTAAATGTTTAAGAAAAGGTTGCGTCCTAATTTCAACAAGTGTCGACCTATTGTCCAAAAAATGTATTTGTAATATTATTGCATGATTTATTATTTGGACGGGGCAACTTATGGATCGACAAAGCTTAATTTTTTTTGTAGGTTGTGATACCTAAGTTGGAGAAATTGAAGGTTTATAATATGGATAATTTGAAGGAGATATGGCCGAGTAGTGAAGAAGTTAATGTTTGCATATTGAGAGAGATTTTGATAATGGAATGTTATAGTCTTGTGAATTTGTTTCCGAGCAATCCAATGTCATTGTTGCATCATCTAGAAGAACTTCATATTGAGGATTGTGGTTCCATTGAAGTGTTATTCAACATCGATTTGGGATGTATTATTGAGGAAACTAGTTGTTGTTTGAGAAGAATTGAAGTGAAAAATTTAGATAATCTAAGACAAGTGTGGAGGATAAAAGGTAGAAATGACTCTGGTCTCGTCATCAGTGGCTTTCAAGCTCTTGAAAGCTTAGAGATAGAAAAGTGTAAGAGGTTTAGAAATGTATTCACACCTACTACCATCATCAATTTTGATATGAGAGCACTTAGAGAGGTTATTATACGTCATTGTGGAGAAAGTGGGAGAAACAATGAATTGTTTAAGGGTACTAACCAAGAGCAAGAGGTATATATGGCTTTTGAGTTCTATTTAATCATTTTTTCTTATTAATTAATTAAGTTAGTTAGTTACTAACTTCTTCTGGTGGTTGAAAATATTTCACATCTTAATTTGTATATTAACATAATTGCTTTTTTTTTCATTTATTCTAATCTCGAATCTTTTTTCTTTTGTTGCATTGAAACCGATTGCAATCCACAAAAATTACTAATTACATTTGTTGTTGGGATATGTATATGCAGATTCATGTGATGTCTAGTGAAGAGATGTCAGAAGAAGTCGGTGATGATATTTCTAATGAAGTATTTTCATCCCATCTCGTCCACACTAGTTTTCAATGTACACTTTATATAGAAAATCATAAAGGAGCAGAGGCGGTGTTTCAGATAGAGACTCCAAGTAGTAGGGGATTAGCAACAACTTGTCATAATACTCGACGACTACCGCTATTTCCCTCCCTCAAGGATTTGAAGATGGTGAATATGGAATATATGAGTCATGTGTGGAAGTGTAATTGGCATAAGTTGTTAATTTCTCATAAACAACAACCACAATTCTCCTCCTCATTTCAAAACCTCACAACCATATACCTTTGGGATTGCAACAACATAAAGTACTTGTTTTCACCTCTCATGGCCAAACTTGTCTCCAATCTCAAGTATATCCATATAAAGAACTGTGATGTTATTGAACAAGTTGTTTCAAACAGAGATGACGAAGACGAAGATGAAGACGAAGATGAAGACGAAGATGAAGATGAAGATGAAGATGAAGGATTCACTACATCTACCAACAAAATCCTCAATTTGTTCCCTCATTTGGATGAGCTCCATCTTTATGATTTGCTAAATCTCAAGCGTATTGGTGGGAGTAATGAAAATTTCAATAATACCACCACAAGTACTTCCATTCATCATCAACTTAAGGTACGCTTATTTAATTAAATTTTAATATCCATGTTTTATACTCTTAGCAATACTAAAGGAAATTTCTGAAGTTTATTTCTATGGCCAATATGAAAAGACAAAAGAGACAAAATTGTTATTCAATTTCCATTGTTTTTTTTAATTAATTTCCTACTTGAACAAAATAAAATTAATAATGACTAGACTACAAATTTGGTCCTTGTGGTTTGTCGAAAATAACACTTGTCGTCGATGCAACTTTGAAATTACAAGATGACCATCATGATTTGTAAAAACGTACATATTTGGTTCTCCTTTTAATAGACGTTAAATGAGGGGTATTTTAATGTTTTTATCAATCTTTTTTTTTTGTCTTTACCCAATCAAAATCGATTTTATGATTTTGGTTCTATTGTTTTTAATCGGATAAAAGACAACAAAAAATGATAAAAAGACGAAAATGCCCCTCATTTAACGGAATTTTTTAACATACGTCAGAGTGAGGAATCGGAGTTTTTTTACAAACCACGATGGTCATCTTGTAATTCTACAACTATAGGAACGAAAAGTGTTACGTACTTTTGACAAACCACATGAACCAATTTTATAGTTTACTCTATAAATCTATTTATTACATCGTTGTACCCCACAATCATATTGATTATAATAGATGCCTATTGTTCATACAATAATAATCCAATTTTTTTGATAAAAAAGAATAAGTTTTATAAATCATAATATTTAAGATTAAACTTTAATAGTAATAAGATATCATGTGTTTATTTAATAAATATCATTTCTTAATAAGATATCACGTGTTAATCAACCAATCCCACCACCGTGACCGTCCTAGTCTAGCGCTCTCGCTCTCTCTCTCTCTCTCTCTCTCTCTCTCACACACACACACACGCGCGCATATATATATATACACACACACACACACACACATTTAAAAGGACGAAAACCCTCCGTGAAACCATCTATCGCCGTAAACCCACATTCGTAGTTTGGTTTTTTGGAGAAGAAAGAAAGAGAGGGTGCAAGAGAGAAAGGATGAAAGAGAGAGACATGACTTTTTTAAATTCTATAACACGTGCCATTTAAGGGATGGTCAATTAAAAATAAGAAAAGATAAAATAGTAAAAACTCATTAAAACATAAATCTAAAAAGAAAGAAATATACAAAAGACAAAAATGCCCTTAATGTTAACTGAGGAAATAGACGGTTGTTAGGCTGGAGGACCAAACCCAACGGAAATTACATATCACTAGCACCAAATCCATAATAAGTGAAGCCTAGGTACGAAATCCATAATAATCAACAAACCACAGAGACCAAATCCATAATTTACTCTTTAAAATATTACCTAACCTTAAAAGTTATTTCAAAATTTCCTAGAGAATTTCTTCATTCTGTCGTCTAATTAGTTTTATATGTAAATATATTTCCTTCTAATTTATGCTTAAGATCCAACAAACGATGTTATGACTTGTCATATGCACAAAACATATAGAACCTCATTGAATTACCATTTCAAGTAAAAAAATGTGAGTTTCTTTTGTAATTTAGTTGGTTGCTTTTACCATCCAAAATTTCAAGTTGTAAAGTTTTAATTATGTTCACTCATTTGCTCTTTAGTAATAAATCATTACACAAAAAATACCTTTGAACTTTAACTTCTCTTGGTACATTAATGTTACTTGGGGAGCAACTTAAAAAACCAAAATTTGATTTAAATTAATTTACATATAAAAGTACGTACATAGTGTACATGTGGGATGATTAAAAACAATTAAGATTTGTTAATATAATTTTATATTTACTGCAGTTACGTCAAGTGAATGATGTTTCTTGGTCCTTATGCCAATACGTTAGAGAGATGAATATACGGCGGTGCCATGCATTGCCATATGTGGTTCCATCCTATGCACTAGGAAAAATGCAAAAGCTTGAAACCCTGGAAATAGAGGGTTGCAAATCATTGGTGGAGGTATTTGAAACTCAAGGGTCCAACATCAATGGTTGTAATACTACTACTACTACTACTACTACTACTACCACCACCAATGATGAAGGAAGTGGTGGTAATGATGTCACAATGGTACTTCAAAGAATGAAAAAGATTAACGTGCCTCAGTTGTCCAACCTAAAAACATTGGTAATCGATGGTTGTGACCTTTTGCAACATATGTTCACATTTTCCACACTTGAGAGCCTCATGCAACTTGAAAAGTTAAAGATATATAGATGCAAGGCAATGAGAGTGATTGTGAAGGAAGAAAGTGAAGAGCATGCAATGGCATCTAAGGTTGTGGTCTTTCCTAGGCTAAAGTCCATTTCACTATGCAGACTACCAAATCTCATGGGTTCCTTCTTGGGGAAGAATGAATTCCAGTGGCCGTTACTAGATGATGTTTTTATTAATGGTTGCCCACAGATGATGGTGTTCACATCTGGTTGCTCGATGACTCCAAAGCTCACCTACATACGTACCAGATTAGGCAAACATAGTCTTGAATGTGGCCTTAACTCTCTTGTAATGGCGCCCACCTTATGTGAGGTATGTTTTCAACTTCAATTAAGATATTATCCTATCTATTAAACACATGCACTGATACTAGTTTAAGTAAAAGTTTAGGTTGTCCATAGAAATATATATACACACAATATATATTTTCTTTGAATCAACTTTTTCCAATTTGAAAGACTAAAATATACAAATGTAGGCTTCCATATATAGAGATTAGAAAATACCAACTGTTTTGCTCGGATTAGTATTAAGTCCGAGTCCCATTTTGAGTCCCAAGGATCAAACAAATTTGCAAATAAATAAACGATAAACAAATAGAAAATAAAAGATGATGAAAGTAAATGCGTAAGTAAAAGACACGTGTCATTTGTTGACGCATGAAATCCCAAAAACAAGCAAAAACAGGGAGTGGCCTTTGGTTTAGGTGGGTGTTAGAGTCGATCCACTAGTCGTCCAAAATAGGGATGAGATCGGTACCAGTATCGTACTGGCCGATACCGATTTTTTTTTTGACAAAATATGAGGATCGAATACCGAACTGAATGTACCAGATTGGTACCGGTACGGAAAATTTGATGTTAATACCACTTAGTATCAAAATTTAAAGTTAATAATGAAACAATCAATATTAAATCACTAAAGTTAAAGAATCAAAAGTTTAATGATCGCTAAAGTTTAAGAATCAAAAGTTTAACGATCGCTAAGGTTTAAGAATCAAAAGTTTAACAATCGCCAATGTTCAACAATCTTCGGTACTCTTTATCTCTTTTCCTTTTTTTGTCGTTTATCGTCTCTTCAACAATATCGATTTTTTTGAAGTAACCGATTTTTTGAGTTCAAAGAAGATATGGATTTATTACGAATAGGTATGAATTTATTAGGAATAGATATTGTTTAGTTTTTTTTGAAGTAACCGAATACCGATTTAGAGGAATTTTTGGGACCGAATACCGATCCGTATATGAGAATTCGGTATCGGTTTGGTTCAGGGAAACAGTATGGAAATCTCATAGCTAGTCCAAAATAGGTGGGTGTTAAAGCCGATTACAAAATTTATACTCTATCTAAAACACTTAAACACAGGTAGACTATAATTAAGTAGGGTAAAACGTAAAGGTTGCACTTCCTCTCGAAAGGATAGCTAGCTCTCAGGGCCTTCTTCTTTTCTCACCCTACTTGTCTTTTTTACCTAGTCCCACCTATCTCCCGATATCTTATGGTTAGTGGTTAAGTTCATGTGGCTTGAGATAGGGTCAAGTTCCTCCAAACGGCTACCTTCTCTTGGGCTTGAGAAACAGCTTGTTGGCATAATCCAGAATTAAAATGTTTTTAGCTAGTTTTTTTTTTGTTGACCGAATCAAGGCCACTGGCCAGTTTGTTTCCTGTTTTCTAGCTTAGTTGAATCGTGGGAAGTTATCCCTAGTTTGTAGGAGTTTATTTAGATTTAGATTTAGATATGCTTGGGCCCGGTGTTGTTTCACCTGGTCCAAAGGTATTACACATTTCCGGCGGACTTGGCCTCCCAATATTAACCCAACAAAACTATCAGATGTGATTAATCATGGTTAATAATAATAATAATAATAATAATTAATGTTCCAATCTTCTCAACATACGGGCATTTCATATAACCTATGCCTTATTTGTGTTTTTTTCCCCTTTTTGGAGTGGCAGATCCCATTCTCAAGTACTTCAGATACTACCAACTCTTGCGCTACTACTTCATTTTTCGAGGATACAAACTCATGCGCTACTACTTCAGAGGAGACACCTTGGCTGTCTTTTCATAATTTGATTGAAATTGATTTGAATAGCAGTAGGGATGATAAAAAGATTATTCCATTCAATAAGTTGCTACAATTGCAAAAGCTGGAAAAGATTCGAGTAATGAACTGTAGGTTGGTAGAGGAAGTATTTGAAGCATTGGAAGGGACAAATAGCAGTGATTTACAATCTATTGTTGTAGAAATTCCAAAGCTAAGAGAAGTACAGTTATACGAGTTGGATAGTTTCAAGTATATATGGAAGAAGAACCCGTGGATGGTACTTGAGTTTCCAAACCTAACAAAACTATCTATATATAAATGCAGAAGTTTAGAATATGTATTTATGAGTTCTATGGTTGGTAGTTTATTGCAACTCCAAGAGCTCAATATAAGTAACTGCAGAAAAAAAGAGGTGATTGTTAAGGAAGCAAATGTTGTTGTAGAGGGGGAATGTGATGACAAGGTGAATGAGTTTATTACATTACCTCATTTAAAGTCCTTATCACTCAACAAACTTCCAAGTCTGAAGGGATTTTGCTTAGGAATTGAGGCTTTTTCATGGCCATCATTGGATACCTTGCATATCAGTTACTGCCCATCAATAAGAATTTTCACAAGGGGAGATTTTTCAACTCCAGAACTGAGAGTAATAGATACAAGTGTTGGGAGGTTTGAATTAGTAAGGGAACAAGACCGCAACTCCTTTATAAATGTCGCCCTAAAAGAGGTATGAAAATGTTGTTAATTTCTTGGTTCTTTTTCAATCATTCTCAAAATACATTTGTTAAAAGCCCCATATGTGCTCTAATTTTGAAACATATTTTATGCAGGGGTTGTGTCAATAATAGAAGATGGAGATGATAGTATTTGAATGTCAAATAAATATTAAAGGTACATTCTCCCTCTATATCGTTGTAACCATAATAAAAATGACATACAATTTAATACAAAAGTAATTTATTATACTTTTACTTAACCAAATGACAATACACACTTGACGATACAGCTAATGATACGCGACCTCAAAGGGTCGCACACATACAAGCAAACTGGCCTCAATCGTACAATCGAATGTGATTCGATTTATTTCAACTCAAACGACTGTCATGAAAATTATTTTTTAGTCGAAATAACAACTTTTGATGATAATAAATATAATTTTGTATATACTTTGATAGAGGCTGGTTCAAATACAAATAAGTTGAAGGGTACAAACGGGTTCAAATCAATATAAAATAATTTTTTTCATTATAATTTTTTTCATCGAATGTTATTATTTAAGATATTGTTGCACATATGTTTGTTTCATCTTGTGAAAATTTACATGTGAATTAAGAGTTGCATATGTGATGCAATTGGTAATCGTCACCTACCTAAATAATTTAAATTTGCAATCAGTGCTCCATCAGTTACAAACGAAAGGGTTTTATATATGGATCTTAACTTTAATAAAAATTAATGTTTTATAACTTAAAGGGAATTTTTTTTATTAAAGAATCAAATTTCGAAAGTACAAAATTAAAGTTTTGTAATTTTTGTAGATGGCACCCTCGGCACCTACACCTACACTGACACCGATGCTAGGTCTTTCTCTAGCGCTCTGTTCTCGAGTTTTTAAAGGAAAGAAAAGAAAAGAAAGGAGAGGAAAAGAAGAGAAAAGAAAGGAAAGCAAAAGAAACTAATTTTTTTATTTGTGTTCTTGAGATTGTAGAGAGTGGGAGGAAAGTGAAGGAAAGAAAATAAAATAAATTTTCATGTTCTTGAGTAGGAGATAAAGGAAAGAAAATATGTCATTTTTACTAATATATCCTTATTTATTTTATAGGAGAATGTAATTGGTGGGTAAATAGGTAATTTTATAAATATTTCTAATTATTATTAAAAAAAATTCTTTCTTTCCTTCCCTTTCCTCCCACATTTGTGAGGAAAGTTTTGAGAGGAAAATTAAAAGGATTTTCTTCCTTTTCCTTCCCCTTCTCTCCTTAAAGAAAACTCGAGAACACAAGATTTTTTCTTTTCTCCCTACTTTCCTTCCCTTTCCTTTCCTTTCCTTTCTTTAGAAAAAAAAAAACTCGAGAACACAGCGTAATTTGAGGATTGTCCTCAAACACGAGAAGAAGTCTTACATTCTCGAGGGACCCGTTCCCGAGGAACCCCCTACCAACACAACCAAAATCTTACATGATGGTTGGACAAAGCACTTTGATAACTCAAATGAGATTTCGTGTTTGATGCTTGCGACTATGGTTCCAAACCTCCAGAATGATTTGGTACATTTAGGTGCTTATGAGATTTTGTCTAAGTTGAAAGACATGTTTAAACAACAAGTAAGACAACAACGCTATGAAACTGCCAAAGCGTTTCATGTTTGCAAGATGGTAGAGGGGACGTCCATTAGTACTTATGTACTCCAAATGAAGAGTCTAGTGGATCAATTAGAGAGGCTTGGATTGACCATGTCAGTTGAGTTGGTTATGGATTTGATCCTTAACTCACTACCTAAACGATTTGACCAGTTCATCATGAACTATAATTTGAATAATTGGGAGAAGTCTATCTCAGAGTTGCATTTGATGCTCCAGATTGTTGAAAATAACATTCCAACTAAGGCCTCTCTAATCCTCACTATTAGGAAAGGTAAAATCAAGAAACCCCTTACCACTCCCAAAGGCAACAAATAGGGGTGGTAATCGGGTGTTCGGGTAGACGGGTCGCGGGTTCGTGTTTTTAAAAGAAATTTAATAAAAATACCAACCGGTTTTAGATAAATAAATAAAACTTCGATTAAATAATAAAAAGAGTTATTAATTAAAATATCAAAAAAACTATTTATTTTTATTAGTTATAAGTATATAAAGAAAAAAGTATTAAAATATATATAAAGAAAGAATAACATACACACACATATATGTATAGTATTAGAGGGAGGTTCAGGAGAAAACGCTATAAAAAAAAAAACTAAAGAACACCCTCGGAGGCCGCCATCTGGTAACATGCATTTGTGCATATGCACTGATGCATGTTTATGCATCGATGCATGTTTATGCATCGATGCATAGAAAAAAGAAGCTCCAATCGCTTATATGCATTTGTGCATTATGCATTAATGCATCTTTATGCATTGATGCATAACGTCCAGATGACGGCCTTCCAGGGTGTTCTTCAGTTTTATATTTTTTTAGCATTTTCCCTGAACCTGACCCTATAGTATTAAAAGGATATTTATATATATAGTATTAAATATAATAAAGAAAGAAAACAAAAATGATATAATATATATAAGTGTCAAGTTAATAGTTAGTAATATAAATTTAGGATTAAATATTTAAACTTTATATAGCATAAGAACTAAATATGTAAAATTTTAAAACTTTTTAACAGCTTCATTAACTCTGTTAGATGTAAGGACGAAAATGAAAACAAAATGTAAACCACAGGGACGCAAGTTGTTATAAACAGTAAACCACAAAGACGAAAATCATAATTTACTCTAAATAATAGTTAATTTGTCCATTCAAACATATACCGAAAAAATAAGATAGATTATGTGATACGGATTCGTATAAGCGGCGACTAGGAACCCTAGTCGGAAATAGCGATTCTCGGCCAACCGAGTAATCAAGAACAATTGTTCGTAGAAACTTTCTTAATTCATAAAACTTGACAATCCAACCAAAGTACAAACGTTTAAATAAGAAAACCTAAGGAAACGATAAATATTGAAACCCATAAATAAAGGAAACGATAAACATGGAAACTAATTAAAAAACACAATTCTTAAAGACTAGGAGACTTGAAAGAAAATCGATAGTTGGTTGGATTGGACTTATCAAAAACCCGGGCCTTTGCTAGCCACTTTGAACCGGACCTGGGTCCGAACTTGTATCCTCAGGTGGATCTTCTTGTAGTGCTGGATACGTATCATCCTCCCCCCCTATGAAAGGACTCGACCCCGAGTCATCATCATAATTGTCGTCCGGCGCATACGGGGCGAGGTCCGCGACATTAAAATTAGCCGAAACGTTGTAATGGCCGGGTAAGTCAATTTTATAGGCATTGTCACTGATCTTCTTAAAAACACGAAATGGGCCGTCGGCCCGGGGATGGAGCTTACCATGACGGCCTTGTGGAAAACGATCTTTCCGGAGGTAAATCCACACGAGATCACCCTCATTGAAGACAACCTTTCGACGATGCTTGTTAACGCGAGTTTGATATTGAAGGTTGTGCTTCGTAATTTGGTCACGAAATTGAGCATGCAACTGTTGAATTTGAGCAACCCGTTCATCGGCATCAGGACTGAAAACAATAGGATTGGTCAAAGGAGCCAAATCCAACGGCGTGAAAGGGTTTCTACCATAAACAGCCAAGAAGGGACTTCGACCCGTCGAGCTATGATTGGAGCGGTTGTACGCGAACTCCGCGTGAGGTAAGGCGAGATCCCATTGCTTGGGATGATCACCTACGAGACAACGAAGTAGGTTACCTAAGCTGCGGTTAGTAACCTCCGTTTGTCCGTCAGTCTGCGGGTGATGGGAGCTACTGAATTGCAACTTGGCTCCAAGTCTTGTCCACAAGGTACGCCAAAAGTGGCTTACGAATTTAACATCACGATCAGAAGTGATTGTTTTTGGAACCCCATGTAAACGAACAACTTCGGCGAAGTACAACCGTGCGACTTGGGAGGCATCATACGTTTTTGCACACAGAATAAAATGTGCCATTTTTGAAAAAAGATCGACAACTACCATGATGGAATCTTTTTTTCGTTGTGTCACCGGTAATCCGAGAACAAAGTCCAAACTTACATCCTCCCATGGATGCTCGGGGGTGGGTAGCGGCGTATAGAGGCCTTGATTAGTGTGATACATCTTGGCAATATGGCAAATACGACATCGCTTTAGAACTTTGCTTACGTCCTTCACAAGTTTTGGCCAAAAAAAACGTTCACTTACCAACACAACTGTTTTCTCTCTTCCAAAGTGACCGGACAAGGCGCCTTAGTGACATTCAAGGATAATAGCATCGCGGAACGACGAGAAGGGACCACACACACGTTGACCTTTGAACAAAAATCCATTGCGACGCACAAAGTCTCGAAAAGGGGCTGTCGCTATTTTGTTCCACAGGTGACGGAAATCCGGGTCATCTGGATACAATGTGGTGATGGAATCAAACCCGGTAACCTGGAACGTGGTCTATGTGACAAGTGAATGTTGTCGGCTTAACGCGTCGGCCACCGTGTTGGATGAGCCGGCTTTGTGGCGAATAACAAAGGAAAAATCTTGCAATGTTTCGACCCACTTAGCATGTCGTGGATTAAGTTTAGCTTGGCCCTGGATGAACTTTAAAGCTTGATGATCCGAGTATAAGATGAATTCGGCCGGCAAAAGATAATGACGCCAATACTCAAGGCTACGAATGATAGCATAAAATTCCTTGTCATATGTGCTATAGCGTCTCCGTGTTTCGTTCAACTTTTCACTGAAGAACGCAATAGGCCGATTCGATTGACTCAAAACTCCTCCGATCCCGAGACCCGATGCGTCACATTCTACTTGGAAGCAATTTTCGAAATTTGGGAGGGCAAGAACGGGTGCTTCGGTAACAATTTTTTTGAGCCGTTCAAAGGCGGATTGGGCCGACTCGGACCAAGCAAACTTAGTACTTTTGAGGCACTCGGTGATTGGAGCAACAATGGTACTGAAACCACGTATAAATCGCCTATAGAATGAAGCAAGGCCATGAAAACTACGAACCTCTCGCAACGAGGTTGGCGTTGGCCAAGTTGTGATTGCCGAAACTTTGCTACTATCCATACGAATACCGTCGCCCGATATTAAAAATATCCCAAAAAGAGAACTTCAGTTGTCATGAAGTGGCACTTTTTGTAGTTGGCAAACAGTTTTTGTTCTCGCAAAACCAAGAAGATGTTGCGCAAGTGGGTAATGTGTTCCGCCTCGTCCCGACTAAAAACTAAGATGTCATCGAAATAAACAACGACGCACTTACCGATGAAAGGCTTGAAAATGTGGTTCATGAGGCGCATGAACGTGCTTGGAGCATTAGATAAGCCGAACGGCATGACCATCCATTCGTAAAGCCCATCCCGTGTTTTGGAAGCTGTTTTCCACTCATCACGCGGACGCATTCGAATTTGGTGATAGCCACTGCGTAAATCAATCTTGGAAAAAATACGGGCCCCATGTAAGTGGTCTAATAAGTCGTCGAACCGGGGAATGGGAAAACAATATTTGATCGTTATTTTGTTAACAGCGCGACTGTCAATACACATCCTGAAGGCGCCCCCGGTTTTTGGGACGAGTAGTGCGGGAACGGCGCAGGGGCTCATACTCTCCCGGATGAGACCCTTGTCTAACAGGTCATTGACTTGACGTTGTAGCTCGGCGAATTCTTTGGGGTTCATGCGGTATGCGGGCCTGTTGGGAATGCTTGCACCTGGAAAAAATTCAATACAATGTTGGATTTCCCGCATTAACAGTAAACCGGCCGGAATTTCGTCCGGAAAAACATCCAAAAACTCGACTAGGAGGGGTTGTACAGCGGACGGTACGGTTTGGTGAGTGGGGTTTTCTTCGGCAACAAGAAGGCCGAAAATAAGTGGTATGTGTGGTTTTCGTGTGAGCCCGGTAAACTCCGTTTTGGATCTAAATGTAACCTATTGGTGGTCGTTTTTCGGATGGAGAGGTGCAAGTGTGATATTGAGGCCGTCCTTTTTGAAGGTGTAGGTATTGCGGAATCCGTCATGTTTAACCCTTCGATCATATAACCAAGGGCGACCCAACAGGATATGGCACGCATCCATTGGAATAACTTCACACCATAGTTCGTCAGTGTATTTGTTCCCAATTGAAAACTGAACTAAACACTTGTGGGTTACCTTGAGTAGGCTGCCTTTTTTTAACCACGTGACTTGATACGGGTCGGGGTGGTCTTGAACCGGTAATCCCAATTTTTCGACCATGGAAGCGGCGACCATGTTTTCGCAACTCCCACTATCTATGATGACAGAACACACCTTACCTTTCGCGGTACATTGAGTACGGAAGATATTAGTGCGTAACCACGTTGTATCATCTTCGGAATTGGCTAAAGTCGTGTTGAGAAGCCGGCGTGTGACAAGTAAATCACCCTTGTCGGGGTAAATAACCTCTGAATTGTCGCTCTCGTCAGTGTCATAAACGGGATCCGGTTCATCGACAAAAGCGAGCACCTGTTTGTTCGGACAATCCCGTTTGAGGTGGCCAATACCTTGACATTTGAAACACCGGAGTGCGTTATGCGAAGAACCGGCCGGAGTGGGTGTGAATGGACCCGGTTCAGGTTTTTGTGTGGGGCGTGATGCTGTGGGGGGAGTAGTATTTCGGTTGAAGGGAGTCGAACGAAATGCCGGTTTTGTACGTAATCCGACTTGTTTTTCGACCCATAAGGCGAGTTTACAAACATCATGAAACGACCAAAATTGCTGCAAGCAAACCACATCAGCTATTTCCTGTTTTAAAGAACCCAAAAATCGAGCTATTACCTGTTCGTCGTCTTCTTCCGCGCCGCATCGAAGACGCAAGCGTTCAAACTCGCTAATGAATTCCTCCACTGTTAGCGATTGTTGGCGTAAATTATGGTAGTCAAGATAGGCGTCCTGCTTATAATTAGCCGATAAGAACTTAGCTTTCATGAGACGTTTCATCTTCTCCCATGTATTGACTTTGTGCTTTCCTTCCCGATATCGTTGTTGCTGTACGTGTTCCCACCACAAAGATGCCGATTTTTTTAACTTGATAGCCACCAGTTTTACCTTCATTGGGTCGGGAATATCGTGAAGATCAAAAACCCGCTCCACAGTTTGGAGCCAATCCAAGAAATCATCTGGTTGCAACCTTCCTTCGAATTCGGGAACCTCCGTACGAATACCGAGAGCACGAAGTGGGTTTTGGGGGTGGTGTTCATCTTGGCGGTGTCGGCCAAAAATATTCTGGAAGTGTGGGTCGCGATCATCCTCCCAGATGACGGAGTCGGTAGTGGATCAATCATCCCGCTCATACTGGTTGAGTTCGAGCTCACGAATCCGTTGTTGCAATCTTTCGATCTCAGCGACATCGCGAGGATCACGTTGTTCATAGCCGTCGCCTCCGTCGGCGAATCTACGGTTTAGATGACGACGATCTTTCCCCTGCATTGACATCCTGAGGAACCTGGGCTCTGATACCACTTGATACGGATTCGTATAAGCGGCGACTAGGAACCCTAGTCGGAAATAGCGATTCTCGGCCAACCGAGTAATCAAGAACAATTGTTCGTAGAAACTTTCTTAATTCATAAAACTTGACAATCCAACCGAAGTACAAACGTTTAAATAAGAAAACCTAAGGAAACGATAAATAATGAAACCCATAAATAAAGGAAACGATAAACATGGAAACTAATTAAAAAACACAATTCTTAAAGACTAGGAGACTTGAAAGAAAATCGATAGTTGGTTGGATTGGACTTATCAAAAACCCGGGCCTTTGCTAGCCACTTTGAACCGGACCTGGGTCCGAACTTGTATCCTCAGGTGGATCTTCTTGTAGTGCTGGATCCGTATCATTATGTTTACGAAACAATACTTAACTATTGACGTGAATGATCTCTAAGATAATCGATACTGTTTACGAAACTATTGACGAAACAATACTTAACTATTGCAGTGAGTAAAATTACCGAGAAGTTAAAAAAATCATAGAAAAAGTGAAGCATCACTTCTACAAATCAATTAATCAAGATTGTAATAAACAACAAATCGAAGAAGAACGGGGCTTGGCATCGATCTCGATTGCCGGAGGGAAGGGATGGGAATGACGTCCTTAAGATAAACTGGTTTATCGCTCCTGATCTTGATTGCTTTCTTGATACCCATTTGGGATAGGTAGTCAACTAGAATTTTCTTGATAACCTCTTTCTCTAATGTGAAAAACTAGTGTTTTGTTGGGATTTTGTTGGAATTAAATAGCCACTTATGTTGGTGGTGATGCAAGCTTGCCGGGTGTCAAGTTGGGGAAGACGGTGGGTGGAATGAATTGGCATAGGATGGGGCTTAGGGTGCCAGGTGGTTACCATATATATTACATATGTTTAATATATATTTTATGTTATAATAATAAATAATGTACATTTAATTTTCTAAAAGAATTTAAAGAAGAAATATTAGAATTTAAAAGACCAAAATACCCTTGATTTAACAAGGGTTTTTTAACAGAATTAGTCAGAAGGACGAAAAGAGAAACAAAATGTAAACCATAAGGACGAAAAAAACAATTTTTAAACCACAGGGATGAAAATCGTTATAAACATCAAACCATAGGGACGAAAATCGTAGTTTACTCCGTAATTAATTAATAAATTAATTTGATTAATATTTTAATTAAATGAATTCTCTTTAAAAAAGTTTATGAAAGTGTATATGACTTAATTCATTTATATAAACTTATTAAATTTTGTTTAGTACATCATCCACTTTGACTTTGAGTAGATTCGGTCAAATGTGAGAAGGGTGTGAGTTTATTTATTTCATTTGTCGTATATAAATATTATATACTTAAAAAAATGTGAAATAGATTTGTTATCGTTGTTTTTTAGTTATCGTCTTATAGTTGTAATAATTAATTTTTAACTCTAATAATTTTTATCGTAGTGGTTTTTTATATAAATAATGAACCGGTCCATGATTGAGAGTGAAAGATCTATGATTGTAGTTTTTAACTATTATAATTTTTTATTGTTGTTTTTTAATTATAACAAGTCATTTGACTATTATAATTTTTATTATTGTATTTTTTCTATTATATAAACTATGGATCGGTCCATGATTGAAAGTGAAAGATTATAAAACGTGTAGAAAAGAAAAAAACTAATGTGACAGAAAAAGAAAACTGATGTTACAAAAAATGATAAACCTCTAAAGAAGTGCATGATTGAGGATGCTCTATGTACGTGTAAGGGTTCCTTCTAAAGAAATTTAATAAGTGATAGTGATGGACAACCACCGGGCTAGCTACCTTTGGCCCTGCAGTACTACGCGATCAAGTCCAAAATAATATTGATGAAATCCAGTGGCAGACTCAATGTAGAAAAGGGGGGTTCCCATCCTCCCAGTGAAATGTTAAAAAAAAAATTATGTAGGCTAAAAAATCTTAAAGATACTGTATGTAGCTTTAATTCCCCCAGTAAAATTTTTCAAGGGACCCCATCTTACCGACGATTGACAAAAACACTAAACAAGTCTATTGAAACCAAAAAGAAAATCCAAAAAAATCTTTTGAAATCGACAAAAACACTAAGAAAATCCTTTAAAATCAACAAAAACAATAAGAAAATATCTTGAAATCAACTAAAAAACTTTAAAAATTTCCCTAAACACGTCCGGTGACTTTACGCGCCTTCAGTCTATCTTAATAGGACCCCGGTGGACAAAAATTCTGGATCCACCACTGATGAAATCCTATTATTGGAAGATGCAAGTCGATTTTTGATAGGTCATTCCGTTGGAAAGTGGGTTCAATTTGATACTTTAGGCAGAGGTGTACTTTAAACCATAACCATCCAGACATGCAATTTTTTATAACCGGGGAAGACTTTGCTTATGTAGCAACAATAATTGTAAATGTTGCAAAAAAAAAGAGCTCTATAATAGAAAAATACAATAGTTATAAATCGTTTGTTTTTTATTCGGTCTTCAATGGTCCAATCTTCTTCTTTTTCCTTCAAAACGACTGTCTCTTAAATCTTTGTCTCTTGTCGGTGAGTCATCATGACATTCAATTTCTCTTTTTCATTAATCACCATTAGAGCATCTTCAAGAGCTTCCTTAAAATGAGGAAAATAGAAATTTTTAGTCAAAAATTTGCTCTAAAAGATTCACCAAAACTATCTTCAAAATAGAGAAACTATGAGAGAGAGTGAGTTTTTCTCCAAATATGGAGATCACTTTAAAAATGATCAATTAAACACACCAATAGGAAGCTTTAAAAATAAATATCTAAAAAGAAAAATAATATTTTAATAGTTGATTACAATATTTTATTATTATAATCAATATTGTATTATCTAAAATGGAGAATTTTTTGGAAATAAAAGTAATTATTTTTAAAGATTTTGATTTTTGGTTCCATATTTTAAAAAAATTATAGAAAATTTGTTGCAGATGCTCTACTCTCGTGAGAGAGAATTCATTGCATAACTTTTAAAACAATTCTAGGTAAGCTTAAAGTCTAATGGTTGACTTCACTTTTACTTTATTTTCAAAGTATTTTGAAAATTGTTAGTCACGTCTTAAAGGAAAAAAAAGAGTCTCAATAATGATTTTATTCATTTTACCCATAAACATACTAGAATTTTTTTAATCACACTAGGTAAAAATACAAGTAATAAAACGTAAGCAATAGGTACAAAGTTGAATAGTAAATTTGAGTTATTATTATTATAATTAGTATCTAACTTTTTTAAAATTATGATAAACACAACTTGAATGTACAACTACCTTCTTGTGTAGGGTCTATAAAAAGTAAAAATAGCCCTTTTATCATAAATGGAGGACTTTATCTCTTATCATTTTGTGAATTGAATCACAAGAATTTAAAACTTTTATCAAAAATAAATGTAACAATATGTGACGCGGTATAACTACTCTCGAGAATTGTTTGCTGAGAAAAATGAAGAGCTGAAGCAAAAGAAACCCATCCATTTTTAAGGTAAATGAAAATAATTATCACCTTAATTTTACTTGTGTCATCATTAATTGTTCAAAATTATCATAAGTTTAAGTTCCATCTTATATATATATATATATATATATATGTATATAGGGTTAGGTTCAAATGTGAACTCATTTTTGGTTGTGAACGTGAGGACGAATCTCAGCCACTTATCCGGTCAATAAAGACGGCTTTGACCTGGTTCCCCTCCTTTAGTAATCTCCACCCTCCCATGAATCGCGTCAATCCTCCGTGATCACGTCCACCATAACCGAAGATGTGTGGCTGAGATTCGTCCTCACGTTCACAACCAAAAATGAGTTCACATTTGAACCTAACCCTATATATATATATATATATATATATATATATATATATATATATATATATATCATGAATAAACTCTTTTCATAGATAATTTATATGATGAATTTGTGAGTTCAGTAACCTTTATAGATTTCCTCATGGTGTTTTGAATTCACTTTATTTATTTGTTTCCTTTTTTGTAGGTTAATTTTAAGCTCTTAATCACCACTTATATATGATTCATTTAGACGTTTCATAACCATTTCAGAACTGAAATAAGACTTCAGTACCTCTTAAAAAACAAACGTCACCTAAGAGTTTTGAGCAAAATGGAGTATATTGTTGCACCCGTTGTTACTTCTATTGTTGAGTCTCTCATGGTTCACGCTACGGAACAACTAAGCTACCTCATTTCCTGCAAAGATTATGTGAGTGATATGGATACCAAAAAGAAGGATTTGGATAATCAAAGAGTCAATGTTGAAGAACACAAGAACCACAACCAAAGAAACAATCTTGTGGTTCCAGCCGGAGTCGATGATTGGTTGGAGAAAGTAAGAAAGATCGATGAAGAAGTCGCAAAGATTTCTAGTGATGTTGGTAGTTGTTACAATATCATGGGTAGGCACCAGCTCGGAAGTAAGGCCTTCAATATTATTAAGACGATTGATTGTCTTATTGAAGATTCGAAGTTCAGTTGGACTGATCATCCAATTCCTCTTGGAAAAGTTGATTCCAAAAAGCCCTCCACCTCTACACCATCGAGTCATCATAATGACTTCTCATCAAGAGAGCGTACTTTTATGGAAGCACTTAAACAACTCCATCCAGACCACAAATCCCGAATTATAGCCTTATGTGGGATGGGGGGAGTCGGGAAGACCACCATGATGGAAAAGCTTAAGAAGCATGTTGGAGAAGAAAAGAAAATGTTTGATATGATTGTTCACGTGGATATAGGAGAAAAGACCTATCCGATTACAATTCAACAATCTGTAGCAGACTTCCTCGGAGTAGATCTAAAAAGAAGTGATAAAGGAACTAGTGCTATTAAGATTCGGAAAGGTTTCGAGGCCACTTCTGAAGGAGGTAAGAGGAAGATCCTAGTAATATTGGATGATGTATGGGAGCTTGTTAATCTGAGTGGTATTGGTTTAAGTCCTTTGCCAAATCAAGGTGTTGGCTTCAAAATCTTATTGACGTCACGAGATCGAGATGTTTGTACTCGTATGAAAGTTGATTCAATTTTTGATGTGGCCTCACTACAAGAAAAATTAGGTTTAGAGACGACAAAAGTCATGACAAAAAGCTACAAAGTCGTCTCAAAAAGTCTTTTGATACCACAATCGTTCCAAACGCCTCCGTCTCTAAAACCCCGTCTCTGAAAGTATCTTTTGTCACCACATTCAATTCTGTTGGCTCTAAAAGTGAACACTTTTTGCCACATGTGATCTCTAAAAATAATTATTAATTTCTTGTTACATGTGGTTTCTAAAAATAATTATTAATTTAAATTACTAATTACTTTTGCCAAACAATCGGTCTCTAAACACAAACACAGTTTTAACTTTAAATACATAATTACTTTTAGAGACCATATGTCCTGACAAAAATCAAATGATAAAAATAAATAGTTATTTTAGAGACTATTTTGTCATGGCAAAAGTCCCTCACATGTTACATATTAACTTTAGTAAATGATAAATCAACACAAAAACTACAATTTCATATAACACAAAACCAATATTCAAATTTTAGTAATATTTAAAGTTGTTAAACCAACTAATTCATAATCCATAGTTGTTAAAATAACTAATCATTATCATCATCATCTAATCTTGTTCATCATCGTCGTTGGAATCTTCCATATAATCATCATCCCAAGATTATGACCACCTTGAAGATTTCACCGAACACCATCTTGAAGATGTATTGCTTCCGTCCCCTTTTTCAAAAAAAAAAGATATCTTGCTCATTTAACAATGACGAACCATTCGGGTTAGATGATGACGATATGTTTTGAGTCTAAATTTCCATCTTTGCAACCAAATGCGGTTTTTAGGATTTGAACTCTTGATCACTTGTTATCCCAAAACAACCCATTAATTGCGTTTTAGAAAAGAATTGTCGGGTGTATCTCATCGGTGTTGATCTAGTGGAGCAAACATGCAAGGTTGGATTCCTGTGACAAGGAGAGTTATGGTGAGAAGCGTAAGAAAAGATCTCTACCCTTAGATGCACATTAGGATGAGATGCACCAAGATGAGATGAATCGAGATGCAGCGGATCAATCCCCATATATGAAGCACGATTCATGGGTGGGTTTCAGGTTAACGGTGATCAAGGATCAAAATCCCTTCTTACATTTCTCACCATAGCTCAACTTCTCATACAATCTTGCGCCTATACATGCATGTATATGTATACGTATACGTATAGGCAAAGGATCGTGTGAGAAGTTGAGTTAAGATGAGAAGCATAAGAAGGATATGGACTCTTGATCACTTTTAATCTTACATCCATCCATGAATTGCACACCTTACGAGAAGCATCTAGGCATGGGAGTGGACCTCGATCCCCATCCCCGTCCCCGATCCTCAACTCCATCCCCGTCCCCTTCCCCATCCCCACCGGGGTATAAAAACACATCCCCATCCCCAACCGGAAACGGGGATCCCACTAGGAAACAAGGATTTTTCCCTTTATGTACGCTATTTTAAATGCGAGAGATCGACACGTTAAATGTATCATATTTCCAATAAACTTTAAATCAAAAGAAATTAATTTAATACAAAAAAATTACATCATATAATAATTAATAGCCTAAAACTAAAATAAATTCAATCTAAGCCAAAAAATACTTAATGTCATACATATCAGAACATAACAAGTAATATAAAGCTATATCGAGTAATACTAAAACATAAACATAATTGTATTTTAACTTGACATCGAAGATAATCCACACTAATATCCAAAATAAATATAATTTTTAGATTGTAAACCTAGTTAGAAAATATGAAATTATGAATTACCAATTTAGTTAAAATAAATAATATATATATGATTTATTAATTAATATATAAAACGGGTAAGGGCCGGGGCGAGGAGTGCGATACCCGTCCACGTCCCCATCCCCGGTTTGAGACAAACGGGGATCTCCGTCCTCATCCCCATCCCCGATTTAGCGGGTCCCCATCCCCGACCGGGCTGGTGGACCGGGTTCCCCAACGGGTCGGGGCCAATTCCCATGCCTAGAAACATATCATTTCTTACGTTTCTTACCATAACATATGTTCTCTCTGAAACCCAACCCGATACGTATATCGGTATAGGGTTGGGTTTCGGTGAGAATGAGAGTTAAGTTGAGAAGCGTAAGAAGAGATCTTCACCCTTGGATGCACATTAGGATGAGATTCACTAAGATGAGGTGCGCCAAGATGCACCGGATCAACTCACTTCTAAAGCGCAATTCATGGGAGGGTAAGAGATTTAAACATATACGCTTCTCAGTTTAATTCTTCTTCTCACACGATTCTACAACTATAGGTATATTGCTTGTTTGTATGCATGGCGGGAGAAGAATCTATTAACAGTGAAAAACAAGAAACAAAATTTGTACCGTTGCCTCTTAATATTGTTAGCTAGCTATCCAGGTTGAATCCCTTTGGGTATCTGCAGAAATATGCAAACCCTTTTATCATATCCAAGATAGGAAAAAATCTTAAAAAAATGCTCAAAGTGATGCTAGTAAGTGCACCCTTTTATTTTTTTCAATGCTACGAAATCTCGTGAAATCTCAAGCACACTCTCTAAGGGTGTATTTGGTTTGCAAGATTGTTTTTGAGGGATTTTGATTGGAATGGATTTGAAATCATTAGTCATGTGTTGGGTTTGTACGATTTGCAATGAAATTGGATTCCATTATTTATATATAATTTATAAACAAACAAATGTTTTTAACATTTTAAAACCTAGTTCATACAATCCCATGAAATCCCGAGCATCCCCTAAGGGGGCGTTTGGTTTGCAGGATTCCGACGGAATTAGAAGGAATTGGAATGATCAATTCCATTAACCAAATTCCATTCAGTCGTTTGGTTTACTTATGGAATGGAATTGAATTCCACACATTCCACCATCCATGGATTTGGTCATTCCTATTGAAAAGGAATTCAATTTCATTCCATCCCATATTCTAAAAAAGACAAAATTATTCTCATCTTTCCTACTTTATCTAAACCACCGCCGGTCTGAACCACCACCGGTTTGAACCCGCCGATGACGACCGTCGACCAACGCCGCCGACTACCACCGGTTTGAACCACCGATGATGACCGTCGACCACCACCGATCTGAACCACCGTTGACGATCGTCGACCACCGCCGTCGACCACCACCGGTCTGAACCACCGTTGACGACCGTCGACCACAACCGGTCTGAACCATCGTTGACGACCGTCGATCACAGCCGCCCCACCGACCACCACCGGTCTGAACCACTGTTTCCGATTGTCGACCACCGCCGCCGACCATCGTTGACGACCGTCGACCACCACCGACGGTCTGAACCAACTTCGATCTAAACCACCGCCGACCCATTACCGACCATCAATCTGAACCACCGCCGACCACACCAATATGAACCACCACCAACCACCGTAGATCTGAAACACCGTCAACCACCGCCAACCACCATCGACCACAACTGACCACCGCCGATCCGAACCACCATCGACCACTGCCGATCTGAACCACCATCGACCACCGCTAAACACTACTGACCACCATCAATGTGAACCATATTTGTTGGATTTCGGTTTCAAAATATTCAAAAAGGGTATTTTGGTAATTTACCAATATTTCATTCAAATTTCAAAGCTACATTATGTGAACCAAACAGACAAATTCTAATTCCTTTAACAGATTCCTTTCCAGTGTCTGTTAACCAAACAGGTGGTCAAAACTGATAACATTTTCATTCAATTTCCTTTAAAGTCAAATTCTTTTGAAAGATTTCATTTCATCCAAAAACATTCTGTGAACCAAACGACCCCTAAGGATTTCAAAATCCTATGTTTGTAGGATTTCAAAATCCTATGTTTGTAGGATTTCAATAGAATCCTAGGATTTCAATTCTGGACAATCCAACAAACCAAATAGGGGGATGGAATGGATTTAAAATCCAAATCCCCCAAATCGATTCCATTCCCGCAAACCAAACGGGACTTAAGGATTCAAAATCCTATGTTTGTAGGGTTTCAATTAGGACTTCAAATCCGGACAATCCAACAAACCAGACATTGTATTGGAATGGATTTGAAATCTAAATCCCCTAGATCCATTCTATTTCTGAAATCCAAACGGGACGTTATCAGATGTCTCGAATCGGTTCCTAGTGCCAGTCAATCAAGATTCACCATCAGGAGGGAGGACCCACTTTAGGTTAGGCCGGTCTCGTCATTCACGCAATTCCCCCATCCATCGATTGATCACGTGAGTGCTCATCCAGTCAGTGCATAGCGAATGAAAAAAGTGTTCATCCTAGATTCTCTTCCTAAAAAAATGTCTATCAATTGACCCCGTTCTGCTGTGGTGTCTTCCTGACCGTCCAATGTCTAACAATTCCTTCTTGATCACAAAACTTCTTGAAGGCACCCTTCAGATCTCAATGTCTACAATTTCTTGCCCGTTCTGTTCTCAACCATTGTTTTCCATTTCTTGAACGTGTCAAATACCTCATTCTTATGTTTCAGAAAATAAATCCAAACATATCTAGAATGATGATCCACAAAAGTGACAAAATATCTGGAACCTCCCTTGGAAGTGACTGAAGCTGGACCCCAAACATCTGTATGCACATAGTCTAAAATACTTCTACTTTTGTGTTTGCTTGTCTTGAATTGAACTTGGTGTGCTTTACCGTACACGCAATGCTCACAAAAATCCATGCAAGGCTTCTTCAAGTTCTTCAACAAACCTTCTTTACCAAGCAAATTTAGACCCTTTCTGACATATGCCCAAGCCACCTATGCCATAACCGAGTGCTTTCACATGGGTTACCACCACTACCACTCGTTCCAAGTGCCGCACTTTCTGTCACAGTTGTACCTGAAAGAATATAAAGGTTTCCTTGACGAATACTTTTCATTACAACCAAAGACCCACGAACAACCTTCTTTACTCCATCCCATGTCACTATATTACATCCACCGGAGTCCAAGACACCTTCAGAAATGAGATTCTTCCGCAACTTTGGAACATGTCGCACATCCAATAAAGTTCTAACCACTCCATCATGCATTTTGATTCTAATGGAACCAAGCCCAACTGTCTTGCAGGCATGATCATCCCCCATCAACATGTTTCCACCATTTATGCTTCTATAGGTAGTAAACCACTTCCTATTTTGATAAAGGGAGAATTCGAGAGTTAACGAGACTTTTAGTCGATCTTTGGAAAAGAAGAAAACGGGATCGAAAGAAGTTCGTAAACATGCATCGGAAACTGAAAAATAGTTTCTTGCGCAAATTGGGTCGTGTGCCGGGTCACGGACGCATCCTAACGAGTCCCGAAAGGATTGCGTTTATTTGCTTGTTTAATTATTTTATTTTTAATTAGTTTAGGATATTTATTTAGCTTTAATTATTATGTATTTGTTTTTTAATTAGATTAGGATTATTATTAATAGTTTCCTTTTCTTAATTCCTAGTTTATTTGAGTTTCCTTTTCTTAGTTTCCTAGTTTATTTAAGTTTCCTTTTCTTAGTTTCCTAGTTTATTTAGGTTATGTTTTTTCATCCTTATTTAAGGACCCTTTGGCTTCATTGTTATTCATTCAATTTATCAATAAACTTTTTCTTGAGTGTTTTATCTATATTCTTGAGTTATTTCGTTGTGAAGACTCATTTTTCCTAGGGTTTGACGTCTGTCGACCTAACCGCACTTTTCCGCTGCATCATATTTGGGCACATATGGTAAGTGCAAACCCGAATCAACAATCCATTACCGGAGATTTCATCATTGGAATTGACAAAGTAACATTCATCGTTGCTTTCATCTCCCAAAGCATAACTAGCCTCATGCTTCTCTTGTGCCTTTCCTTTGTTGTTGTCATTTATGTCTTTGTTCCACCCTACTTTCTTGTTAGGACAGTTTGCCTTGTAATGCCCAATTTCGCCACACTTGAAACACCGTCTTTCCCCAAGAGGTCTAGATTTTGACCTAGACTTCTCGTACTTGACTTTTCCTCTCTCCTTGCTTCTACCTCTTGCAAACAATCCTTGAGCTTGTTCTTTGTTACCACTAGCCGCAGCCATGTCACCGGTTGCAATCTTTCGGAGATCATCCGCTAGAATCGATGATCTAGTCTCATCCATCGTGAGACAATCACCCACAAGCATCAATGTTTGCACAATATTCTCATAAGACTTTGGCAACGAAAGAAGTAGTAGAAGTGCTTGATCTTCATCTTCTACCTTCACATCAATGTCCTTTAAATCTGATATACACCTATCAAATTTACTAATGTGTTCTCGGATTGGAGAACCTTCATCCCTTTTGCAAGTAAACAATTTTGACTTCAAATAGATCCTATTTGTTAGAGTTTTTGTCATGAAATTTGTTTCCAACTTTTGCCACACCGCAACCGCCGACTCCTCATTATCAACCAAGAAAGCAACATCCCTTTCAAGGCATAAAATGATCGATGCTCGTGCTTCAAGATCTAACTCCTCCCAATCCTCATCGGACATATCTTTGGGATTCTTTGTCTTACCCGCCAAAGCCTTATGTAACTTCTGTGAGATTAGCAAATTTTTCATTTGCATCCTCCAATAGGAAAAATCGTTCTTCCCATTAAACTTCTCTAACTCATACTTCCCAACTTTGGCTGTTCCGCTTGTAGACGTCATTTACCCACTTGTTTCAAAATCTGCCTCTCTCAGAACTTTTATCGAACACCTGGTGTGCACCACACAATGTAATACCCAAAATACCTCAAATCTGAGCTCTACCACCCAAATATGATCTCTTAGAACTTTTATCAAACACTTTGTGTGCACTGCACCACACGATATACCACCCAAAAGACCTCAAATCTGAGCTCTACCACCCAAATCTGATATTAGGCTCTGATACCAATTGTTGTGTTCAGCGGAAACAGCCGAGTAGAAGAAAACCAAACCAAACAGCCCGATTCACAATATACTCTAAACCGAAACAAGTAATGACAATAGAACCAAGCAATCAAAGTAAATAAAGAGTAGAGACAAATGCAAGAGAGATTTACGTGGTTCAGCAAACTTGCCTACATCCATCCCAGAAGAGAGATCCCTTTGTATTAGGTTAAGAATCGACCTCTTTGAAATCTTTTACAATATATCAGTGATTTACCTCACTTCTCTCATACACTCTATGTTTCACTCTTACACTCTAATCCGATGGTTCTACACTAATATATCAAGAGAGGTTAGGCCTAAATGACCATGGGCCAGGACTTGGGCCAAAACTGTTAATATTCATTTAAGCTACCCAAATATACTATAGTATGCAAGGGTGTGCTTGCGACATGGCGCGCAACCTCTTGTCGATGCCGAATTCGGGTGAATCACATGTGATTTTACACGTGATTTCAGTGTGAAATCACATATGATTCAATCGTTTTCTTATTCTCTTGTTTAGTTATTGTTCTTACTCTCTGACTCCTTACATATAATGTTGAGCTGAAAAATAAAATAATGATAAAAGGAAAATAATTATGCCATTCAGATACCTTTACGTTAGTGGAATGCTGTTGTGGCCCAACTGATCACTTGTAAAATATATGAAGGGGTGACTGTGATAATGAGCATATATAAGAAGCTCCAGATCTTTTATATGGTGTTATATTTGAAATAGTTGTTCTACTCTTTGGACTAGAGGCTTTGTCTGCATATATCTCACCCGGCCTTCCCATATATACACTACTTTCCTTTTGGTTTGTTTTTTTATGTTGTTTGACGTCATGGGTACTAACTTAAATTTTTGTGAACCATTTCTGCAAATATGGTTGTTCTGCTTTCCAGAAATAGAGATGCTGATTTTGAAGAAACAAACAAGATGAAGGAATGGAATATGTTGTTTGCATCAAATCATCCACTTGTATATATAATGGATGCTATTAGTCTTGAATGTATTTGAATTAAATGGGTAGGGATCTCATCTGGAACTAAACTATGTGTCAACTGGAAAACATAAAAAAATAACATTTAGCATTGATAGTGGAGATTGTTGTCACCTATTTTGGTCCCATCTTTTGTAACCATGTGTGCTTATATTAGCTCTTAATTAAGGATTTGAATAAATACTTGTTTATCTTTTTGGAGAGGTTTTAACTTTCGCATTTTTTATGATTTGTGTTGATACACTTGCAATTCTTACTAGCCTTAGCTTCAGAATTTGTCCATTCTTGCAATTTTAGGTTTTATTGTTTTGCTTTTTGTTTAACACTAAGACGCATGCTTCTTGTGTATCATCTGCCCTCAATCTATCTCCCGCTGATCAGTATAAAGGACCCCCAAAACGACGTTGTTTTTTCCAGGTCCACCAACATCCGTCATACAGTGGCGGAACACAGACTTTAGAAGCCTGGGGGCCAAGACTAGTCTTTCATACAAATATATAATATAAGCAAGTTAAATATGTTTTGATATAATAGACGTATATTTTAGAAATCACAAAAAAAAACACTAATTGAAGTTAAAACATATTAAAACTCTAAAAAAAGACCAAAAACATAATTATTTTTTTACTTTTTTTCATCAAAGTGGAACTCGACAACCATTGAATGAATAAATTAGATGACTAAATATAAAATTAACAAAATCACAATAAAAGATAAGAGTTAATTAACTTACCAATCGGTAATCGGTAATCGATGAAGGTTATGCCACTATGAGATTGGTTATGTGCCAAATAGGGGTGAGGGATGGGTACCAGGGTTTCAAGATAACAAAAAATAAAGAAACAAAAATATTTTGAATGACGAACACTGATGGTCGTAAATAGGATCTAGGTTTTTATTTTTATTTTTGAGATAATAAATATTTTTATGTTGGTTTTTGGAATTTGGATTACCATATGGGCTTTGAATTATCTATTGCCTATTGAATTATTATGGAGAGTTAGACACATGGACTTTTACTATGTATTGGATTAGGTCTAGTGGAGGGGCCCATTCAAATAAAAAATTAATATACTAAATTGTGAAACATAAAACTCCACTTATCAGCAAAAAAAATCAGCCCACTGCCATCACATACTTCCGCCACTGCCGTCATATAATGCCAAGTCCAAAAACGACGTGAAACCGGTTTTGTGTCGGGTCCGTAACTATTACGGAGTTGGCAAAATATGACGTCATTTTGGGGGATCCTCAATATTTATGGACCCAATGATATTTGGGTAAAAATGAAAGAGAAATGGTTAGGAGGATAAATTAGAATGTATTTTGGTCATTTGAGTTAATTTTCCTAGATTCAATCCGATGCATTCAATAGACAGACGTAATTGATAGATTCAATCAGGTGCATTTGTTAGAATAAAGAGTTACAGAATATCATTAAAACACTTGGATAATTCTAGGATCGTGAATTAATCACTTTCGATTCTTTTGCCTGGGGTTTCACGAAATCAGATTTGGGATAATGTAAGAACTTGATAATCGAAGTTACAGGCTTAATTTCGATTTAGAAACAGAAGAAAATACCTTGCGTCTGTGTTTTCGTTGCAGAGACAGAGAGAAGAACTAGAATCCAGTTTCTCTTCTTTCTATATTCTTTATTGATCAACCTCTCATAAGATAGTTATCATCAGTTTAGGGGCACTATAAGTTCAGGGGAGCTGCCCCTTGGACCCCGCCAAGGGGCTCCTCCCCTTAGAACCCCGTTCCCTAGGGCGCTTCCCCGGCCCCCCGAATTCCTAAGTCCAAATTTATCGATCTGAGTACGCATCCTACACCTCCAATCTTAGAAAGTAAATTGAACTCAGACTGTCTCTATAATAATTCTAACTACATTAAAATATATTGATAACACTAAAATCACCAACACACTTTATAGACAGCAGTTGTTTAATTTACATTCTAACTTCAAATATTTCTTCACTCATCACGTGTATAATAAACAGAACACCTAAAAAGATCAGTAATTTAATAAAGGAGCTACCAAACCATAAGGACAAAAATTGTAGTTTACTCTTCTTTTTATAAACCTCGATTTCTTTGTTAGAAAATGATGGAAATCAAGAGATACTTTTAAGATGGAGACATAATTGATGGACCAATTACAAATACTTTTATAAATAGTAAATAAATGATACATTATTTTTATATGTATATTGGAATTTTTTTTATATATCATTCTCATATTTGAACTAATTAATTATATTTTAAAAAGCTCTTAAACTTTTCAAACTAAACATCATTAAAAATTTCATTGTCTGAAGTAATTGTTTTTTGAATAGGCAGCATATACAAATAATAAAAGTGGAAACACAGTAAAAATCCAAAAAACCCTCCTGAGAGAAAAAACTGTAAGATGCAAAATTAGGAAGAGGAAGAAATTAAGAAAAGAACAGCCTAACCCATAAAAGCTTAAATGTTGAAGAGAAAACTTTCAAAACACCACCGAAAATAGGCTATTAAAATGAAGTCCAAAAAGCTTGGTTTATCGATCCATGACTCCCAAAGGATTGAACATTTCTTTAATCTTATTGAGGCTTATTAAAAGACACGAATCTACAGTTCCGTGAAAAAAAGGATCCATGACTCCCAAAGGATTGGACTTTTTTATGAAGACAATGTTATTGTGGTAGCCCCATATTCAATGGCAAGTGGCCCAAATGATTGCTTGCCAAATGTTCTTCAACCAAGGCGATCGAGAAGGAAATATAACCTTGAGCATTTAAGATCTCCTCCATCGAGTTTCCGAAGTCGGTATCGATTCCCCACCATGTACGAACCATATCCCAAATCCTTCTAGCTTTATTACACCTGGAAATGCAATGATCTAGAGTCTTAGATGCCTCTTCACAACAGGACAATAGGACTGAGTCTAAATCGATGCCTCGATTATCCAAAGCAACCCGAACAGGAAGTCTACTGTGGTTAAACGCCAAACAAAAATGTTAGATCTTTATCGGTATGCGATGTTGGATTCACATACTTAGAGAATTTTAGGGAATAAAATAAAAAACAATTATTGAATAGTGACCATCACTACTACACGAAAGACTTTTACTTACGGACTTTTGCCTGAAAAATTTGTCGCTAAAGGGTGATTCCTCACAAAACCCTCACAAAAGTTGGTGGCGAAATTGCCGGTGGATAATTCAAATCAGTGACAGCTTACCAAAAGATTCTTTGGGTGATCCGTTGATATTTTCTCGAAAAACATTGAATTTTACCGAACTATTGGTATTTTCTGGATGATCTGTAGGTAATCTCACCAACAAAAATTTTCCTGGCTAAAACTCATTTATTTTGTAGTGCACCAATATAATTAACTCTAATAAATTTAGTGATATAAATGGGGATTAATCAACAAGTGAATGACTTAAAATTATTTACTATACTTGATGAAATTTTGTGGGTTCAACAAGTGGGAAGAGTCGTGACACCACGTAACATAGTGTATTTGCATATAAAAATACTGATCTACATTTGTTCTTCCAAGTGGCAAATGCACAAGATAAATACTTTATTCTTTTGTTCTTGGAGAAAATCACGTGGCCATGTGGGATGCATTTATCCCGGACCATGTAGAACAGTGATTTCACGTCCCGGCTAAATACGGATTTCCGATCTATTTTTAATACCGATAACTATATAGATTTTGTTTATATTATAGTTTGTCTTAAAATAAATATTTTTTTTAATAAAATAAATGTTTTTGCATTCTATGGTTGGTTATGAAATAAAGAAATTGTAAAAAACCGGATACAAGCTAGATCGTGTGTGTGTTAACAATTAGAAAACCACAATGTCCATCCATGTTCAATCGTCGGTGTCTATTTCATGTCTTATAGTTATATTCATTTAAATTATTGATATTAACATAGAGATGTATATATACAATCTTGTCTAATTATTGATATGTTTCTTACAAGTTTAAAGTTGTAGGTTTTTATCAATAATCTATTTTATAATAATAAATAATTTAACTTAAATTAAAAATTATTACAACGTATCACAACTTTAAGTGATTGGAGCCTTACTATATATATAAAACTTATAAATCTACTTCTTTATTTATTTGAGACGGTTTGTTATATAACCTAAGTTTAAATTGTTTAGTTTTTATAAAAAAATTATTGATTGGTTCTTAAAAAAACTATGAAACGTCAAGACGTATTTTTAAGATGAATACCAAAGGTTTTGGAAAAAGTACAGGAGTCGCATGCTTTCACGTGGTTCTTTATTAAATTTATGTATTTTGTTTGTATGGTTCTTTTTGCCCTGTTTTGATGCTACTTTCGAAACATATTACTATTATTGTTAACATGGCATGCGTTTTTAATCCTTTCTTAATTCAATATATTTATTTATACGTACCACAATAAACGATAAATGCAAATTTTACCAATTTAAGTTAAGATAAATAGTTAACTCTTTCTATTATGATAAACTATTATGAAAAATAAATTTAATAAATGTGTTTGAAGATTTGATGTGGAACTTTTAGCAAAAGCGAGCCTTCAATTGATTGTAATAAGAACAATTAATATAATTAATGAGAGTATGGGGGCCGGGAGTGATGAATTACTTGGTTTAGTTCAATGCATGTAATGGTTTAGATGGATCGTAGATCGTTAAACATTTGTGTGCTTTTTCACTTGTTAATGCTTATGTTTGTTTTTGGTTTATTTGTTTTAGAGCTTGCATCATGTTGATTAAAAAAAAATTCTAACTTCATATTAACATAGAGATGTACACTGTTTTATCTCAATCTAGCTTGGAATTGTTTTTAAAACTATAAAAAGATGAAAATCAGAACATATTTTAAGATGGAGACAAACGTCTTGGAGGAAAACACATGGGTAACATGAAATCACATGGTTGATGGAGTAATATTCTGTAAATACAAATTTCTTACAGGTATTGATTTTATATGTTGAATTACAAATAATTAATTTTTTCAGCCATGTGTATTGGGAGAAAGATATTATTGTATTTTACCTTTCATGTTTTTAGAAGTCCCATGTTTATTAAATACTTATTAGATAAACGTTTATCAACAAAAGTTATCCGTTTCATTTACTTTATGAAATAACATTCTTATCTATCAAAATGGATGATCGACGGTAAGAGTTTATAACCAGGTTAAAACTCTCGATCTTTGTTTTCTCTCTTAGCAGATAAGATTCTCGGTTCTTATTATGTTCACTCGATGAAGTAATTCTACCAATAAGCACTTGTAAAAGTAATTATTTAGTAAACAACCTGTAATTAAACTTACTTATCTATAATAAGTAAATCTAAGAACATCTTAAAAGAGTTCTTATACATTAATTTTAAAATAAACAATTAATTTCTTCTAGCGTTTCAAGTAATATTTAAATTTATCAGAAAACTAAAATAAAAAACTTCATAAGAGTTGAATTATAAATAAAAAAAATAAAAAAAATAAAAAATGTATATAGATGTCAGAATCTTAAAGAGCATTTTCATGGTAAAATTGATCTAAAATAACATATCAAAAATTAAAATGTTAAAAAAAAATTGAATCCAACTTCAGTAGCTATTCTATTTTAACAATTCTATCATAATTATATTATTAAAATAATCAATATTTTTAATATTCCAACAACTTTTTTAAATAAACTTTCAAATATTTGATGGATTATTAAAATAATCATTTCTTTCTTTATCTTATCATAAGGGTGCATTAAAAATACTAAAAACGCTTCTTTTATCTATTTTAGTGTAGCTGTTGTAGATGCTCTAAACCACCTCCCACGATTCCCCAAATTTCAATCTTAAAACCCCCAAAACCCTCTTTTTTTTGTTCCCTTTTTGCAATTCGTACGCACTCTTTCTTCTCCCTAATTGTTTACAAAGAAGAAAATCATATCGCCAAGAAAAGTAAACCATCCCCCATTTTCAGGTAACTGAATCTTCTGCCATTTTATCGTGTTTATTTTTCATATTAGATTATGAGATGAACTACATCTTTTTACGTTAACTGATTAATTAGTTACTCTGTTCATCTATTTGGGTTAACTGATCCTTAAAAATACACTTTTCTTTGTTATTCTAATCATTGAGTTTTAGTCATTAGATATTTAAAATAATACATGAATTTGGTTTGTCTTTTAAATAGAGAAGCATCTGCATCTGCATCTGCATGTGAAGTTGAAGTCAACTCTAATTTCTGTAGTATTTGAAATTAAATCTAATTATCAAGCTGATGATGATGTTAAAATCAAACTTTTTTTCTTTTTATGTAGGAAAATGGAGTTTGCATCTGCAATCGTTGGTGTCGTTGCTCAATCATTAATGGTTCCTGTCCAAAAACACCTGGGCTATCTCTTTTTGTCCAGAGAACGTGTTAGGAACATGAGTGCTAGAATGAAGATATTGGATGGTACGTTCGATGACGTCAAAAACCACAAGGACAGAAACGATATGAACACTCTAGAGATACCTGCTCGTGTACCGGATTGGTTGGAAGAAGTCGCAAAGATCAAGAGTGAAACTGAAAGCATTTCAAGCAATGAAAAGGGATGTTTCAACATCAAAGCGAGGTACCAAATGGGAAGAAATGCCTGGAAGACTAGTCAGAAAATCGAACCTCTTCTTCAAGAAGGTCTTGCTTTCAGTTGGACGGATGCCCAAAAACCTCTTGGAAGAGTCTACACTAAAAGGGCATCCACGTCTGCACCATCAAATGGTGGTGGTATTGGAGATGAGTTCAAGTCAAGAGATACGACATTTCAGGATGCGATGAAGTTCCTTGAAAAAGATCAAAAGACTCGGGTGATAGCCTTATGTGGCATGGGTGGCGTGGGGAAAACCACGATGATGGAACAATTGAAAAAGGCTGTGGAAGATAAGAAGATGTTTGATTGGGTGGTGAAGGTTGTTATTGGGCAACAACCTAATACACTTTTGATTCAACAAGCTGTAGCAGAGAACTTAGGTCATTCTCTGACTGAAGAGATTGAAACAACAAGGGCTGATCGTCTTCATAAAAGATTTGAGGAAACTTTGAAAATAAGTGAAAAAGGAATTCTAGTGATATTGGATGATGTATGGGGAAAGGTTGAACTAAAAAATGTTGGACTAAGCCCCTTACCTAATGGTGTCAAGTTGTTGGTCACATCCAGATTTGAGGATTTTTGCAGAGGCATTGCAGTTGAAGGTAATCTAGATCTTAAAGTACTTAAAGTGAATGTCCTGGAGGAGACAGAAGCACACAAATTCTTGTGTCAAATCACAGGAATTTCAAAAGAACACGATCTAGAGCTCTACCAAATAGGAGGCAAAATTATCAAAAAGTGTAGTTATTTGCCCCTTGCAATCAAACTCATTGCCCCAACCCTTCAAGACAAAAAGAAGTTCATATGGAGAGAAATACTACGTAGTTTGAAGAAGAATGGTCCTAATTCTGATGTTGATGATATTATCATGATTAGTTATCAACATCTGAAAGAGGAGGATAAAGAGATTTTTCTGCTATGTGGCTTGTTTCCAGAGGATTCAGATATTCCAATTGAGGATCTGACAAGATATGCATGGGGACTAAACTTGTTAAGTGAAGTTTCTACTTTTGGAGATGCTAGAGACAGGACAAATAAATGTGTGTGCAATCTCAAAAATGCAAATTTGTTGATTGATAGTGATTTTTCTGGGTGTGTAAAAATGCACGATCTGGTGCTTGCCTTTGTGTTAGCTAAGGCTTCTAAAGGTGATCCTGCCTCGATTATTGAACACGGAGATGTGTCAAACTGGAGTAGTGTTGAAATGAGCGAGTCCTGCAAAAGAATTTCGTTAACATGCAAGGGTATGTATGAGTTTCCTAAATGTTTTAAGTGCCCAAACATCTCACTTTTGAAACTTATGAATGGAGAACATCTGCTCGAGTTTCCTGAAGGTGAAAACTTCAAAAATCTGGAAGTTATTGCATATGACGATATGCGATCGCCATCGTTTCCGATATCACTTCATTGCTCCACCAACCTTCGAACGTTGATTGTCCATGATAGCTTATTCATGTTTGATTTATCTTCCATTGGAAATCTTTTGAATCTTGAAGTGCTCTGCTTTGCGTATTGTAGTATAAAAAAGTTACCATCCACAATTGGAAAGTTGAAGAAGCTAAAGTTACTGGATTTGACAAGTGGTTCTAATATTGATATTGATGATTGTGTGTTGAAAAATTTGGTCCAGCTTGAAGAATTTTATATGAGGGTTGAAGGCATTAACTTCACAACTGCCAACATGGTAGAGTGGTCCAAAAACCTTACTGCATTAGAAATAGCGTTCTTCCATAACAATGCTCAGCCAAAGAACATGTCATTTAAGAAGCTTGAACGATTCAAGATCTCTTTGGGATGTTCTTTAAAAAGAAATGAAAACAAACACTCATTTGAAAACACGTTGACGTTGGTCACCAACAAGCGTGAACTATTGGATTCTAGGATAAATGAGTTGTTTGATAAAACAGAGGTGCTTCATTTACAAGTGAATGGTATAAATGACCTTGGAGACGATTTATTGGATTCCTTGCATCGCTATCGCTCCTCATTTTACAATCTAAGAGTCCTTGATATTTGTAACTGTGCAAACTTGAGATACCTCTTCACGGTTCATGTGGCAAATGGTCTCACGAAACTTGAGCACCTCTCAATATCCCTGTGCCCTGTTCTGGAAACAGTGGTAGATGGCAACAATGGTGGAGTTGGGGTCATTAAGTTTCAAGCGCTCAAGTTTTTATCTTTGGGTCAACTTCCAAAGCTAACGAGTTTGTGCAACATTGCAAGTGTAATTGAGCTACCACAACTGGAGGAGTTGATACTTGACAACCTTCCAAAGCTTATTAACATTTTCCCTGCCAGTAATTCAACAACATCTTCTATGTTGAATGATAATTCTACAATGCGACCTTTTCTAAACAAAGAGGTACATTTATGTTAACATAAACAAAGACGCTTCAATTTTTCTTATTGATTAAGCGAGTATCGAAAGTCAATATGTTATTTAGAGCAATGCAAAGATTTTTTTTAAAATATTTCGCTTCATATTATATTGATCGAATTGAGCTATTTATGGATCCAAGAAGGTTTAATTGTTATGCAGGTTGTGATTTCCCAATTGAAGAAGTTAACGATTAGTAAGATGAAGAGGTTGAAGGAGATATGGCCAAGTCAATACAGTAATAGCGAGGAGGTTAGCTTTGCAGTATTGAGAATGATTACGGTGGATGAATGTGATAATCTTGTCGATTTGTTTCCGAGCAATCCAATGTCGTTGTTCCATCATCTTGAAGTTCTTGAAGTTATGCGTTGTGGTTCAATTGAAGTGTTATTCAACATTAACTTGGGATGTTTTGGTAAAATTGAGGAAGTTAGTACCTGCTTGAGAAGCATTAAAGTGAGTGACTTAGGGAAGTTAAGACAAGTGTGGAGGATAAAAGGTGCAAATAACTCTCCTCTCCTCATCAGTGGCTTTCAAGCTCTTGAAAGCTTGGAGATAAAAAAGTGTAAGAGGTTTAGAAATGTATTCACACCTACCACCACCACCAATTTTGATATGAGGGCACTTACTAAGGTTACTATAAGTGATTGTGGAATGGTTAAGAGAAGCCAAGAGCAACAGGTATATATGGCATTTGTTACTTAATTTTTGCTTCTTTAATTAAATTAGTTACCAACGAGTCTCTTCATTGTAAAGATTTCACATCTTATATAATTTGAATATTTAAAACAAACGTAAATGCTTTCTATATCTTTTAAATCTCCAAATTTTCTTTCTGTTGCATTAAAATTGATTTCAGTTCGAGAAACTACTATACTAATTACTTTTGTTGTTGGGATAAATATGCAGGTTGATGTTATGTCCAATGAAGATATATCAGAAGTTGATGGTATTGTTCCTAATGTTGTATTTTCGTCCAACCTCATACGTTCTTTTCATCACGTTCATGCACTTCATCTAATAAATTATAATAGTGGGGAGGTGGTCTTTGAGATAGAAAATCCACCTAGCAGAGAATTGGCAATAACTCAGAGTATTCAACAGCCACTCCTACTTCCCTACCTCGTGGATTTACATCTTTGTAAAATGGAAATGGTGCGTAATATATGGAAATGCAATTGGAATAAATTCTTAATTCCTCAAAAACAACCATCAGAATCCTCGTTCCGCAACCTCACAAGCATAATTGTAACCGAATGCAAAAGCATTACGTACTTGTTTTCACCTCTCATGGCGAAACTTCTATCCAACCTAGGCACTATTCAGATAATGTTTTGTGATGTTATTGAAGAACTTGTTTCAAACAAAGACGATGGAGACGAAGAAATGGTTGCATCCATGCCTACCAACACAAGTAATTCTTTCTTTCCTCATTTGAAAAGTCTCATTCTTTTTCACCTGCCAAAGCTCAAGCGTATTGGTGGAGGTGGTGGTGGTGGTGCCAAGGGTAGGAGTAATGAAATATCTTTCAATACTACCACCACAATTACTCCCATTCATGATCAACTTAAGGTATGTTTATTTATTTTTAATATTCACTTTTTTGAAACTTATGAAATAATTTGTATTACTGAATTTTTCCTAACTTATATGATATTTTACATGAGATTAAACATTAGTAATATATAATTAGAATCCATGTATATATATATATAGGGGCGGGTTTAAATGAGAAATCCAATTTGGTTGTGAATGTAAGAACAAATGAGAGCGCGACAAGTGTCATATTCATACTGATAATGAAATAAAATATTCAGACTGAACATAGTATTATTAAGACTGAATAACACTACAGTCTGAATATTTTTTTTCATTATTTAGTCTGAATATGACACGTGTCACGCACTCATTTGTCCTCACGTTTATAACCAAATTTGCGTTCGCATTTGAAACTTTCCTCACAACCAAAGAGAGGGAGGTTCATGAGGGGAAAGCTTCAAAAAAGGAGAAAGCTGAAGAACTCTGAGAGCCTCCATCTAGACGGTGTCCACAAATGCATACAAGCAATTGAAGTTGTTTTTTTCCTATGAATTGTGCATGTTACAAATTACCGGTATCCATTTGTGCATACTGTCCGGATGGAAGATTACCAAGGTATTCTTCGGGAGGTTTTTTGACGTTTTCCCCTGAAATTAACCCTATATATATGTACATATATAAGGTTGGGTTGCCGTGAGAAGTGAAGTTATGGTGAGAAGGGTAAGAAGGAATCTTCACCTTTGGATGCACATTAGGGTGAGATGCACCGAGATGCACCTATCAATCGCCGTATCAAGCGTGATTCATGCGTGGGTTTGAAATTAAAAGTGATCAAGGGTCAAGATCTCTTCTTACTCTTCTCACCTTAACTTCACTTCTCACATGATCTCACACACATACACATACACATACACATACACATACACATACACATACACATACACACACACACATATATATGTATATATATATAGGGTTGAGTTCCGGTGAGAAGGAGAATTAAAGTGAGAAGTGTAAGAAGGGATCTCCACCCTTAGATGCACATTAGGACGAGATGCATCGAGATGAAATGCACCGGATCAATCCCCATATCAAACGTCATTCATGAGTGGGCTTAAATGTGATCAAGGGTCCATATCTCTTTTCACGCTTCTCACCTCAACTCTCTTTCTCACACGGTCCTTCGCCTATATATATATAATTCATTTCAGAACCCATAATACCTAGAGAACCGGTGCATTATATGCTATTTCGCATGATTTTTTTTTTCATTTACAGCTTGGATTTAATGTATTATAATTAACGTATATTTGTTTTACAATGTGATTATATATTTCAAAACTTAATTATGTGTTATAAATAAAATTGTTTTTACTTTTTTTCTTTTCATACGCATATCGATCAAATCATTAATACAAGGACTTTTTACAAATTATAGTGTTGTTTCTCTCTTACCATTAAACCTTTGAAGCTGTGGTCTGAATGCTTCGTTCACAAAAGATGTGATATGAGTGGTAAGAGAGAATGGTCACTAATATGCACATTCGCTGTTTCAGGCATGTGATCTGTTTTTTTTTTATATCGAGATCATCATACATTTTCAATTCAGAAAATTGCAACAATTATATTTGCAGTTTTTAGTAATTTATAATAATAACATTTCATACCTGTATGTGTATATTTAATTTAATACTATTTTATGTTTTATAGCTATAATTTCCAACAATTATATTTTCAATTTCTGATATTAATTTATAATAATAACATTCATACATGTATGTGTATTTAATTTCATACTATTTTACGTTTTATAGCCAAGATTAGTCACCGAAAGAGTACTAAAAGATATGGCACACATTATTAATACGCTTGCTTTACATAATACTAGAAGGTACTTCCATAATGCAACGAGGTATATCTCGACTTTAATTAAAAATGTTTTGTCTTGTTCATCATCCATGTCGATATTATAATACGGTTTTATGTGGTTTTGAAAAAATGATAATGTTTTTATTTTTAAATAAAATATAAATTTGAAGATATTGAAATTTGACAAAAATATATGATTAATTATTTAAAAGTTCTCATGTTTTGTGTAATTTCTTTAATATAATTTTTTAATATAACTTATTTTTAGTTTAATAATATTTTCTTTATAGAGATAATAATTAAGGATTCTCTTACAACTCAACGATTATCCTAAATATATTTTAGATATTTTGTTTTTAAAATGAAATGTCTATCTTGTATTTGATTATTTTTATTTGTAATAAGTTACACGAAGTCAAATATAAAGCTTTAATGAGTTGTGGTGACACACATTTACTTGTAATCTTGAATTTAAGTAAAATACATAAAAACTGGTTTTTAAGACTTTGTTATCAAATGTTTTTACAATATAGTATGGATTTTTATATTCAACTTTATTTTTAAACAAAAAAACCTTCAAATTCATCATTCATATTTTGTTCTTTGTTTTAATTATTTATAGAGTAAACTACGATTTTTGTCCCTTTGGTTTATTGTTTATAATGATTTTCGTTCCTGTAGTTTAAAAACTGCTTTTTTGGCCCCTGTGATTTTTATTTTGCTTCCATTTTCATCCTTACAACTAACAGAGTTAATGAAGCTGTTAAAAAGTTTTAAAAATGTACATATTTAGTCCTTGTGTTATATAAAGTTTAAATATTTAATCCTAGATTTCGTTTATTATAGTAGTAACTATTAATTTGACACTTATATTTATTATATCATTTTTGTTTTTCTTTCTTTCTTATATTTTAATACTATATGTATAAATATCATTTTAATACTATATATATATTATTCTTTCTTTCTCCATTAACTCTGTTAGTTGTGAGGATGAAAATGGAAGCAAAATGAAAACCACACGGACCAAAACAGCATTTTTTAAACCACAGGGACGAAAATCGTAGTTTACTCTTATTTTTATGTGTAACTTTCCTAATTTTAATGTTTAAATTAACATTAGAACTGCTATTTCTTAGACGTGGAATTTGAATTTGGATTCAGATGATTTTGAACATATATATGGACGATTTTGGTCATATCTGGATTCTGTGTTATACATGTATCAGTATGTGTATTTCTAACTCTAATTTATATTAAATATGAAATATAAGTACGTACCTGCAATATGCAAATTAATTTTTTTAAATTTAAATTTAAATCAATTCAACTAAAAGTTTTTTTTATGTATTTATAAATTTATGCCCCTCCATTTACTTGCCTTGTGCAAAAGCAACAAATCATTTACAAAACTGATAGAAAATCATTGACATTAAAAAAAATAACGACACTAAAATATGTTTGAATTTCAACTTCTGTTGCTACATTGTTTAATTGGGAAGCAATTGCCACAAAACAAATGTTGATTTAAATTCCTTATGTATATATATTGAAGTAGTGGATATATATGTGGGTAACAAATAATTAATACATCTTTATTAATATCATATTTATTTTATGTACTGCAGTTTTCTCAGGTGGATGTTGTCTCTTGGTCGTTATGCCAATACTGTAGAAGCATACAAATAATGGGGTGTGATGTATTGGCAAGTGTGATCCCTTCCTATGCTCTAGGAAAAATGCAAAAACTTGAACGGCTGGAAGTAGACTATTGCAAATCATTGGTAGAGGTATTTGAAACTCAAGAGATCAACAAGGGTGATTGTTGTAGTACTAACATTGATGAAGGAAGTGGTGGAACCAATACTGCACTTACAATTACAAGACTAAACGATATCAATGTGCCTCAACTGACCAACCTAAAGATATTGTGGATCACTAATTGTGACCTTTTGAAACATGTATTCACATTTTCCACACTTCAAAGCCTCATGCAACTCCAAGAGTTAAAGATACAGAAATGCAAGGCAATGAAAGTGATTGTGAAGGAAGAAACAACAACATCATCGTCTGAGGTTGTGGTCTTTCCTCGTTTAGAGTCCATTGAACTACTCGATCTACCAAACCTTGTGGGTTTCTTCTTGGGGACGAATGAGTTCCAGTGGCCATTATTGGATGATGTTAGGATTGATGCTTGCCCACAGATGATGGTGATCACATATGGTCGCTCCATAGCTCAACAACTCAACTACATACAGACAAGCTTAGGGAAACATTCTCTTGAAATTGACCATAACTTTCATGTGATGACCACTTTGCATCAGGTATGTTTTCCCTTTTTTTTTGGCTTCATCTAATTAATAAAGCATCCACTGCTAGAAAATTGAGTATTTTCAACGGAAAATGTCGTTGAAAATTTTCTATGAATTTTAAAGGGATTATTGACAAAACATAAATTTTCTACAAATTTTCAACGAATTTCCGTTGAAAATATCTCATAGAATGCATTTTTTTGGTTGAAAATGCATATATGTTTGTGAGAGATTTTCAACGGAAATTCGTTGAAAATTCGTAGAAAATTTATGTTCTGTCAATAATTCTCTAAAATTAGTAGAAAATTTTCAACGACATTTTCCGTCGAAAATTAATTTCCGTTGAAAATACTCAATTTTCTAGTAGTGATCCCAAGTAAGGGTATTAAACAAGTTAATTATTTTTTTCATACAATATTTTTTTTCATTTGATTTTACATGATTTTTGAACTTTTTACGTTGATTTGATTTTATACAATTTTAAACATTTTGAACTACATTGATTTTAGACATTTTAGCTGATTTGATTTTATATATAAATGAAAATATAAATAATATAAATACAAAAAATATTCAATATTGGTATCAACTATATATTTACAAGAATCAAACTTATACATAAAATATAATAAAAATGTAATATAAAATAAAGAAAATAAAGAGGTGTCATTAAAAATATTGATAGGATATTTTTAATGAATAAAATTGTTAAATATAATAAATTAATTTTAGTTATATATTTACTATAATTAAATTTATACATAATATTTAATGAAGGTATAATATATTCACTAAAATGAATGAATGTAAGGGTGTTATTGAAATTTGTTTATCATGTTAAAAGGGTTGAATTCAAAATAGTTGTGGGTCTACCACCCTACTTTTGCAAAACAAATTTAAACTACCCAATTTTTACAAAACATTTTAAAAACTACCATATTTTTGCAAAAAAAAAACCTCGTTAATATATAATACTTTACGTAGAAGTTCAAATATTCCATCAAAATATATACATAATACCTTGAATCAACCTTTTCCATTATGAAGGGCAAAAAGATTTCCCAAAAAAATGGCTTATATATATATATTTACTTGCAATATTTTCTATGCAAATTGCATGGTAAAAATGTGTGCAATAGTAATAAATTTGTTCATATAATATTACAAGAGGTTGATTTGTTTTTGTTGGAGTAATAGATTCTAAAATTTTTCTCATGTGTATGTATCCTTGAGATCAAACCAAACAGATATTTAAATAGAAAGTGTGTGATGGATCAAAGCAAATGCTTATGCCTCTAACATATCACATATGCCTTATGTTTGTTGTTATTTGGCCATACAGAGCCCATTCTCGAGTTTAGACAATACAAGGTTGTGTCCTACTACTTCAAAATTTGATAATTGGATCGAGATGAAAGTGGAATTTAATGATCAAATTAAAAAGATTTTTCCATCAAATGGGTTGCTACAGTTGCAAAAGCTAGAAAAGATTCGTCTAATGTACTGTGGTTTGGTGGAGGAGGTATTTGAAGCATTGGAAGGGACAGATAGTAGTGAGTTACAAGCTGTTGTGAAAATTCCACAGCTAAGAGAAATGGATTTATCATATCTAAAGAATCTCAAGTATATATGGAAGAATAACCCATGGATGTTATTAGAGCTTCCAAACCTAACAAAAGTGTCTATATCCTATTCCAGCAGGTTAGAACATGTTTTCACTAGCTCCATGGTTGGCAGTCTATTGCAACTCCAAGAGCTACATATATATGAGTGCCAGAGTTTAGAACATATATTTACAAGTTCCATGATTGGTAGTCTATTGCAACTCCAAGAGTTACATGTAGTCTCCTGCCATAATGTGGATGTAATTGTTAAGGAAGAAAACGTTGAAGAAGAAGAAGAAGAATGTGATGGGGAAGTGAATGAGATTTTTACGTTACCTTGTCTAAAGTCTTTAAAGCTCACGCATCTTTCACGTCTCAAGGGATTTTTCTTAGGAAATGAGGCTTTTTCATGGCCATCGTTAGATACCGTTGAAATCTTTGGATGCCCATCAATGACAGTTTTCACCAAGGGACATTCGACAACTCCAGAGATGATAAATATAAATTATAAGAGGCGTGAAGTAAAGGAAGACATCAACTTCTTTATAAAGACAAAACTAAAAGAGGCATGTCATTAATGTTGATTCTTTTTTTTTAGTTCATTCCTAAAATACATTTGTAAAACCCCAATCCCTCTCTAAATTTTTAATGTATTTTCTGCAGGAATATCAATCATAGAAGATGGGGATGGATGCAACAGCATCCAACGGAAGTTCTTGTTGGAGTCACAAGTTTTTATAAGAACTTAGGTGCTTGAACAAGACCCAAATTTTTGTAAACATTTTTTTATTCCACTACTAAACAAATGACTTTTACCTACAAAAATTAGTCAGGGTTGTGAGTAATCTATTCTACAATTTTTTAATTAGTGTTACTTTTTATCAACATGAATATTTGTGTAGAGTTGCAATTCTTTTTATGTTTTATTTTTTAATTTTTTCCCAAATATGTTAACTAACTATATGTATTCACGATTGAAATCAGTATAGAAAAATGAGAATTTTGTTTTTTGAATTTTTGTTTTAGTAACTTTATAATATATACAAATATATTAAATTTATATAAATAATCTATATATAGTATAAGATTTTATAAATGAAAAATGAAAAGTTAGGTTTTTATAAGAATTTCTATTCAGGAGTTATGTTGAAGTTCTTATTTTCTTGAGATGGCAGGAACAAAATCTGGAAAATGAAGTGTTTGAAGATTTTTTTTCCTTGGATGCTCTAAAGTAGATATTAGAAGGTAATTCAATTCTCACTCTACACCCGTGTTTACATAATTATAATTGTCTCTGGATAACTAAGGTTTATAATTCACGGAAACAAGCAACAACCAATTACAGAAAATTCAAAAGATAAAATAATAAAAGGAGAGTATGTAATTGTATCATCATATCAGATGTATTTTACCAATTGCTTAAAAAGGCCTGTCAATTTAGTTGGGCCATGTGTAAAATTCTAAATGGCTCATTCATGAATGACGAAAAACAGGATGAACCTATGGCTATATGTGAGAGAGAAATGAGAATCCTCTCAAAAACTAAAAGTTGGTTTCAATTCAAAAGCTTACAAATGATGCCATTTGTAGGCTAAATATCTAAGAGATATAAAACTAACAGGTTTAAAATTCAAACCTTACCTAATTGTAGTCGAACTAACAAGGAAGATAAATAAAGGATAAATAGGAAAAACCAAATAAAGTAATAAATATTAAACGGCATAATGCAATAATCGTATCCATGGAGGAGATACACACGACTTTACACGTTATCAAGGTCGCACAGCCAGTTGAATGCATCACTGTTTGACGATGAATAGGCTTCTTTTGAGTCCATTTTCTTTTCTCCCACCGAGCCATCCATGGAATAATAGGCTAACCCTTGGATTTGGTCCCATCGTCATAGTAAAACGTTTGCCTCATCATTGGATTTGCTGTTCTATTAGCCATTTCGTCAAATCATCGCCATGTATGTTACACTTCGGCCTTGTTTGTTTTATAAAATAATCCTCTTATTAGTTTGGCAATTGTTTGTTTTTTTTCCTTTTCTTGGAGCCTCTTATGTCTTGCCATGGACGAACCTATCACTATAAAACAAATGACTTTCACCCACAAAAAAACACCCAGGGAAATTTCTGTCGGTGATTACCACGGATCACCCCGGAAATACTAATGGTTCAAACGAAATCCGATGTTTTCAAGAAAATACCAACGAAATACCCAGGAATTTCCTAGGAAATCTGTCAGTCACTGATTTAATTTAACCACCAACAAATTAGCAACGAACTTTTGTGATGGTTTTGTGACGAATCACCGATTTTTCTTTTGGGTGGTTTCTATGAATTCCGCGTATTTTATTTGGTTTAAATTCGCTCTAAATTTTAGGGTGTTACATAAAGGGTGAAATAGACAATTAAGCAAATTTAAACTTTATCAGCTTACCACTGATTTAATTTAACCACCAACAAATTAGCAACGAACTTTTGTGATGGTTTTGTGACGAATCACCGATTTTTCTTTTGGGTGGTTTCTACGAATTCCGCGTATTTTATTTGGTTTAAATTCGCTCTAAATTTTAGGGTGTTACATAAAGGGTGAAATAGACAATTAAGCAAATTTAAACTTTATCAGCTTACCACTGATTTTTCTTTCAGACTTCGGCAGAAATAAGACAAACAAACAAAACCTTCATATTTTTGCTTATGCTTTAATCAATGTTAAGGTAGTATCAAAAAAGTAATTGAAAAACAAAATAGGTATGTTGGAAATTATTCGATTATTCAATTTCAATTTTCTATCCTTTTTGAGGATTAAATGCAGTGGTAGAGAGATTGGTGATCATTGTCCGACATGTTGAGTTTTTAAGTCAATTTCTTCATTCTGGTTCAAATTTGCAGTTGGATTACAACATGTGATTTAATGTTCAGGAAAAGATTTAAGGAATAATCATAAGCATTTATGTATATTCTCTTGATAATTCGAATACTCTTTTCGTATGTCAATTGGTATGCGTGCTGATTCTAGTTAGAAGTTAATTAGTTGTTGTTTTTGGTAGAAATGATTAAAACTTCCAATTTTCCTACTGCTTTTGTCTATGAATTCTGATTTAAAAAAAAGGCAATGGTAGTAGCAGAGAAGGTACAACAGATTCAGTCAGGTGATTTTGCCAAATCCGAGCTTTTCTTGATTTCTAGGTTTTCACCCAAAACCTAGTATTGTGAGTTCATCCTATACTTTTATAGAGCTATATACATGTTAAAATGATGTACTTTACCTCCATTTAGGTTGAATTTGGACCATATAGGTCAAATGAATTCCCTTTGTTCATTTGTTTGCTTCTATGCAGGTGCTAGCAATAGTAAGAATATTGAGTAATGGAGATTGTTACTGCCGTTGTTACTCCTGTTCAGTCTCTCATGGTTCTGATTAATAAACACCTAGGCTACCTCATTTCCTGCACAAAATACGTCACTGATATGGGTAACAAAATGCATGATCAGTTAGAGGCTAAAAGACTTGGTGTAGATTTGAAGTACCTTTTCACACTTGGTGTAGCAAAAACTTTGTTAGAGCTTGAGCGTCTTCACATTACCTAATGCTGATCTATGAAAGAACTTCTACATAATGTGAATGGTGGATCAGAGACGATTCGATTTCCAAAGCTGAAGTTCCTATATTTGGATGACCTACCAAGCCTATTGAGTTTGTGCAATACTATGAATGTAATTGAGCTACCACAACTCATGGAGTTGTTGCTTGATGGTCTTCCAATAGTCATAAGCATCTATTCCAACAATAAGTTGGCAACATCTTCTACATCGAGTAATATTTCTGAAAAGCATCACGTCTTGAATGGGCAGGTAAATATGTTGTATTAATTTAATTATAATTATATAACAATCTTTTCAATTAAAAGTTTCAAAACGGTTGTAGCAACGTTGTGTTCTATTTTCAATAAGTACTGACATTTTTTCTTGAAAAAAACAACATATGTAATTTTTATTGTATGGTTTATTGTTAGGATAAGGCAATTAGTTGATCAATAAATCTGAATTATTTTACAGGTTGTGATTTCTAAGTTGGAGAAATTGCGTATTTACAATATGGAGAATTTGAAGGAGTATGGCCTTGTGAATTTGGTAGTAGTAAGGAAGCTAATGCTTGCATGTTAAGAGAGTTTAGAGTGGGAGGATGTAATAGTGTTGTGAATTTGTTTCCGAGCAATCTGATGTCGTTATTGTATCATCTAGAAGAACTAAGTGTTGCTAACTGTGATTCCATTGAAGTGTTATTCAACAACGACTTGGGATGTGTTGGTCAAACTAAGGAAGTTAGTAGCTACTTGAAAAGCATTGATGTGTTGGAATTAGGGAATCTAAGACAAGTGTGGAGGATAAAAGGTGTAAATGATGAAAGTCACCGTACGTTGTTTTCAAGTTATTGAAACCTTAGAGATAAAAAGATGTAAGAGGTTTAGAAATGCATTCACACCTACCACCACCAATTTTGATCTTAGAGCACTTATAATGAAGATTACAGAGGACGTTGGAGAAACAGAAGCCGAGAGCAAGAGGGGTATGTAAAGGTCATGGCATTTACTTCTCAACTACCATTGATAGATTAGATTTCATTTTCTTAGCATTTATTTTACTTTTAGCTTAGCATTTACTTTCAAGTCTTAACAAGGAAGTTTTAGCAAGAAGCATTTATTTTACTTTTAGCTTAGCATTTACTTTCAAGTCTTAACAAGGAAGTTTTAGCAAGAAGCATTTATTTTCCTAGATTAATTTCACTTTCCAGTAACTTAGTAACATGCGGTAACTTACATTCGAACATTGTAAACCAGTGCCGACGAGAGTGGGCACTGCGACTTTCCAGTTTAATTTAAATCTTTCGATATGACTTTTTTACAATCTTTAGCTTTCTGTTTTATACTCCTTAGCTATGAACTAAACAACCTTTGAGATGTAAAAATGAGAAGTACCCAGATTTTATGTAAAATTCTTAAGTAATGTTATATAATTTTACCTTTTTTTCGGTTTGGTCATTCATTGTTCGATAATGCCAATGATGTAGACAAGTTGATCACTTGTAAGTGTGAGAATCCAGTACAAGTGCAATTATCAATAATCAATCACGAACATTAATAATGAACAATGATTTTCAGTAGTATGGTTATCGGAGAGAATAGGTCTAGGTTTACATAGGCATGGGAATGAGGCGGGGACCCCAATCCCCATCCCCGATTCCAATCTTCGTTGCCACCGGGGAATATTATCACATCTCCATCCCTGTCCATGATGGGGAACGGGGATCCCAACGGGGAATCGATCATTTTTTTCCCCGTTAATTTAAAAAAAATCAACTTTGTTAAAGACCACACTAGATTGATAATGATTCATGTTTAAATCTCACATATTTTCAAATATCGATTTTATAGACTATCAAATACTCATATGTGAACAAAATCACAACATCATAGGTAATTATTTGATCAAACGCTTTCGACTTTCAATGTTTTTTGACTGAAAAAAAAAAGTAATACGACTCAAAAAAATGTATATGAGAAGAAACATTAAAATGTGTCTTGAAGTTCGTACTTAAAATGTAAATACCTACACACTGTTTTGCTTTAATGAATGATACAACTAATCTCTCTAACTCTCAACCCTAGAAAACATAATCTATTTATACCATATAGGTATTTACATTTTAAGCACGAACTTCAGTACAATTAAACAACTAACCCTAACAAAGTGTCTAACGTCTAGTTTGAGATCCAAAAATGAGTAGAACATAGTGACACGAGACTGTATGATGCTAGGGGATTCGAAAGAATTCTTATAACACCGACGAAAGTTGGGTTTGCATAGTGAGTACTCCACAAACATGGAGTAGAGGCATAGTGAGTACTTCACAAACATGGTGTTTGTGTCTACACATTCCGTAGAAAATCGAGAGGGTTCAGGAGGCTCGCTAAGAAATCGAAGAAGGTTAATTATATAAGACTTTAGTTAAGAAAGTGTGAGTGTTAGTTGAGACCGATTCTCTGGACAGAGAGTGACCGCTTCTCGCGGTACATTGACCATTCTTCTAAACAGAGGCATAGACAAGGGGGGACTGGCCGGTGCTTGGCCCCCCTAACTCCTTGTCCGCCTTCAATATATGTTACAAATAAAAATAAGATTAAGAGCCCAAATTTTTCAAGCCCTCCCCAACCAATCATAAGTCCACTAACTAATTAAATATTAATTTAGTAAACCCATTAACAAACCTTTGTGGCTCTTTGTTTCTCACCAACTCACCCTCATGACGTCAAAATTCTTTTTTGGCGGCTACTTTCTTCCAAGTTTAAAATTCATGGTTCTTCACTTCCATTCCACCAATAATTAACAAAGATTTCGCAAAAATAGCAGGTATGTTATTATATTATTAATATTAATTATAAGTTTTTGACTTATTTTTAGACAAATATAATAATACAAAACAAATTTACACTACAAAAATAACGACTTTTTCCGGAGAAAAATGTCATCGGCAAAAGTCGTGAAAGTCGCCGGCAAAGGCTCAAAACTTTTTGCCGACGGACTTTTCCGTCAGCAAAAGTTTCAGTGAAAAGTTGGCCTCTACAAGTGTTTTTGGCGGCGAAACTATGAGTCGTCGGTAAAGGTACATTTGCCGGAGAAAGATTGTCGTCGGTAAAAACTAAAGTTGCCGGCAAAAACACTTCTCAAGGAATCGTAGAAAATTCTTTTCCCGACAAGTAACTACTTTTGCCGGCGTAATTTTTTGCGTCGGGAAAAGTTTCCTTTGACTTTTTGGTCAACTATTTATCGGCACAAAAATCCGTCGGCAAAAGTGTTTTTAAAGTTTTGTGCATAACTTTTTACCGACATAAAAATCCATCGGCAAAAGTGTTTTTAAAGTTTTGTGCATAACGTTTTACCGACATAAAACTCGTCGGCAAAAGTTTTTTAAACTTTCGCGCATAACTTTTTACCGACATAAAAACTCTTCGGCAGAAGTTTTTTAAACTTTCGCCCATAACTATTTACCGACATAAAAAGTCGCCGGCAAAAGTGAGTTGAATATTTTGGTCAACGTTTTTACCAGCGGAAAAAACACGATGGCAAAACTTGTTGGACAATTTTTTGACAACAAAAATAACTAATAAATAAATACAAAACCAATTTAAAACATAAATTAGCTAATTAATAAAAAAATATCATTTAAACATAATCCCAACCAAATCAAAATATCTTTTAAACATAATCCCAATCAAATCAAAATATCTTTTAAACATAAGCCTAATGAAATCAAAATATATTTTCAAACAAAATAAGAAATAAAGGTAGGTAAAATGCACTAGTCAAGATTTTCTGCACCTTCATCTTCATCTTCATCTTCATCATGGACCGACTCAGTTGGTTGACTAGTAGTTGCATCGTCAAAGATAACTGGAGGTGGAGGCGGAGCTCGTACCGTCGATAACAAATGTTCCGGTAGATTTAATCCTGGGATTAGGCCTTGAATTTGCTGAAACATTTTTTTCATTTCATTCATGTCTTGCGTTTGTTCCTTCAAAAATTCATGTTGGGCAGTTGCATATTGTTTGAGTTGTTCGTTCTCTTTCATTATTCTCTCCATGTTCTCTTGTTGTGTACTAGAGGTTGAGATCGAAGTACGTGCTCTTTTCCCCCCAAATGCTTTCAGCCTAGGCAACGATTCGAATCCTTTTTTATGTCGGGACCGTGAGCCTAGAACATCTGAAACAATATCCAAGATGGCAGGAAACTGGGCAATGTCTAGGGATGGTAACGGGGCGGGGATTGGGCGGGGAATACAATCCCCGGCCCCGGCCCCGGTTTCACTATCTCGGCCCCGGCCCCGGCCCCGGTCCCCGGCGGGTACGGGGAATCCAATATCATCCCCGGTATTTTTTTGCTCATCCCCGGTCAATCCCCGGTTTATCCCCGGTCAATCCCCGGTTAAACAATAATTTTTTGAAAAAAAAGGTAAAAATTACATTAAAAGTATTTATTTTTTAGTTAATATATACATACGGGGACGGGGCGGGTTGGGGAATACATTACCCGGCCCCGGCCCCGCCCCCGGCCCCGCCCCCGGCCCCGGTTTTCAACATCTAGGTGATCCCCGGCCCCGGTACCCGTTTTAACGGGGAATCCCCGGCCCCGGTCGGGACGGGTGAACCGGGTTCCCCAACGGGGCAGGGCAAATCACCATCTCTAGTAGTGTCACCTTGATCAGACGAGACAACAGGTGTACTTTGTGATGCACGCCTTTGAACCATCTCTTGCTAAATAAATAAAATAAAAAGAAATATTAGAATCATTTTATTATAAATAAAGATTGGATAAAAATGGTAATAGGTCAAATAAGAACAAAAAAAATTGTAAAACAATTAACTTTATAGATCAAACAATTTATTCAGTCCATTAAGCTCTTACCGAATAGCCCCTTAGTCTAGTTGCTTACCGAATAGTCCATAAGCCCTATTCAGTCCATTAAGAATCTGATCGACTTGGAATCACCTCATTTGGACCATCCATTGATTTTAGACAAATTTTACAAAAAAAAGGTGTCTAATCCCGAGTACATTATGATTATCCCAAAAACCCACTTTTTTGAACCACTTAGAGACACAATTGGGTTTCAGACCCTTGATAACAATTATAGTATACACTAAGGATTTTCTACCTGTAAATTTTGAGTATATTCCGACTTACAATTTGTGAACTTTACCACATATTAACCAGTACTCAATAGCAAATCAAGCACATGCAAAAACCAAATACAAATATCATCTTAATAATTCTATTTCTATAGTTTTTCAGATAACTCTTAATGTGCATATAATAAGAAAACAAATCAAGCAAAAACACTACAAAAGCATGCACCGCAAACAAGTCTATGAGTAAACATAAAAAAGTGAACTTACATGTGCCTTCTCCGCTTCCTCACTTAGCCAACCATCTTGCTTTCGGTGGAGTTTTTCAAATGTGTCGATCGTGCTTGGAGGTTGACCAGATTTTGAAGCCTAGATTGAAAAAGACATTTATATACGATCATAACACAAAATAAAACCAAATATAGATGTAATTCATATAACTTACCATTTCAGAAGTATGTGCCACAATAGTTTTAGAGCCATGCCCTCCTAACATAGTCATTTTGGCCCTATTCGCCTTGTTTCTCCGAGATATAACCTATTAAACATGAACACATTATAACATAATAAATAATTGTTTGTTTAAAAATAGTATAATAATTGTTGTTTTACCTGTTGTGGCTCCGAAGACCAATGATCACATAACTTTTCCCAAATAGCTGGAGATACATTATTGTACGGGCGTGTTTTCGCCGTCTCGGGGTTTGTCTCTCCCCCAATTTTGCGCCAATGTTCTTTCATTGCATACAACCATTCAGAATAATATCTTTGCATATTTCGATCCATTGAATCCTTGATGATGCCATCGTTAAGCGGAAAATGGAATTTCTCCTATAAAAAGAATATATATATATATATATACATATAAATCTTCACGATTAGTTATAACTTAGACTAAAAGTTAGTAATCAACTTACAGATAGTTTTTGTAGTGGTTAGGGACCCTAATTATAAAACAACAGAAGTGTTAATTATAAAAAGGGGGTAATTGATGTATGTGGAGGAACCCACGTGGAAGTTTAAATTGATAAGGATATTGGCATATATACATCAAAACAAAGAATGATGAAATTTTGAGGGGGGGCTCTGGTCACCATGTAGCTCCGCCAGTGAATGTATAATCCTATTTTTCTTCTAACTGTAGCCAAGTTCTATGATGGATGGACATTGAGAGTGAAGTTGAAATTCAAGGCAGTGGAAGGCTTCTTGCCATGGTGATAGAAGCAGATTGGTAATCAAATCTTATCTTCTGCAATTTGTTCTCATTGATTTTATGATGGGTTAATTGAGTATACTAAGAAAATTGTACACCATGGTTTATGTTCTATTTTCTAGAGAAATTATGGTATTCAACAGCATCTATACATTCATAAACAAACTAAAAACACATATTCAGTAAACTAATGACACAAACACACACAAAAAGCGATAGAAAACCTTACTTGATTGATTGGGTTTACCGATCGAAACTTTTCGTTCTATCTCGCGACCACAAAAGCAACCTGTTGAAATCCTTCTGAAACTTTTTGTATCTGTGAGAGATGGGGGGAGGTTCCAAGTTACTGGGTTTCTTAAGTGCATCTCTTCCCGTTTCTTCGCTCACGATCTCAATTTCCCCCTATTGTTCGATCAAGAGGTTTATCCCAAAACCCTCCTCCTGTGCGCCGCCTCCTAATTAACCACACTAACACTTATTATTTTCAACTATATAATATTATAAATTAAATATTTAAAAATAGTTTTAATTTTTTGCAAATCAATTCACGTGATCTCTTTCTCAAATAAAAATGTCAATTAAAACAAATCAATATCTAAATTAAAAATAAAAAGAATAATTTAAGCAAAATTAATCCAAACATTATTAATTCTTCCTGGAGCAAAATAAAAAGAATAACCTAACCAAAAAAATTTTAATTTTTTTTATAATTGTTAATAAATATTATAACAATAAAGGTTGTGTGTCATCGTAAATTGCTTATACTTTGTAAACACTCCATAATAAATTATTAACGGTAGAATATATAAAATGTCTTTTTCTTTAAATACTATATATGAAAACTAATTAAAAATCAATTGATAAACATGTTTCAATACATGATGACATCATTGACGCAAGACTACAAATAATTCAATGTTATCTTAAGATATGCTCAATCACCAATTATGAATAGTGACATATTGGATAAGGTTGAGTTATAATTGGGTCGTATTGGTTTTGTTCATTGTATTGGAATATGTTGTTTTGTTGATTGTCATGTGTAATAATGCCTCTTATTGGGTTGTAATGGGTCATATTGGGTAATAATGAGCCTTATTTGGCCATATTGGTTTACAATGAGTCATATTGGATGATAGTTGGTTGTAATGGGTCATATTGGTAATAATGGGACTTATTTGGTCATATTGGTTACAATGAGTTATATTGGATGATTGTTGGTTGTATTTTAAATATTGGGTTATAATGGGCCTTATTTGGTCATATTTGTTTACAATGAGTCATATTGGATGATAATTGGTTGTAATGGGTCATATTGGGTAATAATGGGCCTTATTTGGTCATATTTGTTTACAATGAGTCAGATCGGATGATAGTTGGTTGTAATGGGTCATATTGGTAATAATGGGCCTTATTTGGCCATATTGGTTTACAATGAGTCATATTGGATGATTGTTGGTTGTATTTTAAATATTGGGTTATAATGGGCCTTATTTGGTCATATTGGTTTACAATGAGTCATATTGGATGATTGTTGGTTGCAATGGGTCATATTAGGTAATAATGGGCCTTATTTGGTCATATTGGTTTACAATGAGTCATATCGGATGATAGTTGGTTGTAATGGGTCATATTGGTTTACAATGAGTCATATTAGATTATTGTTGGTTGCAATGGGTTATGTTGGGTAATAATGGGCCTTATTCGGTCATATGGTTTACAATGAGTCATATCGGATGATAGTTGGTTGTAATGGGCCATATTGGTTAATAATGGGGCTTATTGGTTTACAATGAGTTATATCGGATGATAGTTGGTTGTAATGGGTCATATTGGGTAATAATGGGACTTATTTGGTCATATTGGTTTACAATGAGTCATATTGGATGATAGTTGGTTGTAGTGGGTCATATTGGGTAATAATGGGCCTTATTTGGTCATATTGGTTTACAATGAGTCATATTGGATGATTGTTGGTTGCAATGGGTCATATTGGGTAATAATGGGCCTTATTTGGTCATATTGGTTTACAATGAGTCATATCGGATGATAGTTGGTTGTAATGGGCCATATTGGTTAATAATGGGCCTTATTGGTTTACAATGAGTTATATCGGATGATAGTTGGTTGTAATGGGTCATATTGGGTAATAATGGGCCTTATTTGGCCATATTGGTTTACAATGAGTCATATTGGATGATAGTTGGTTGTAGTGGGTCATATTGGGTAATAATGGGCCTTATTTGGTCATATTGGTTTACAATGAGTCATATTGGGTGATAGTTGGTTGTAGTGTGTCATATTGGGTAATAATGGACGTTATTTGGCCATATTAGTTTACAATGAGTCATATTGGATGATAGTTGGCCGTAATGAGTCATATTTGGTAATAATGGGCATTATTTGGTTATATTGATTTACAATGAGTTATATTATATTATAATTGGTTGTAATGGATAATAATAAATCATATTAGACTGTAAGTTTGATGATAATAATGCATCATATTGGTTTGTAATGGGCAATGGAATGTATTTGGTCAGGTCCGTCCGTTCCTGAGGGTGTTCAAAAAGGTATGTGACGTTGCATCGGGCCTCCGATCATCATATTGGTTAGTAATGGCCAACCGGTTGTATTTGCATTGGGCCTCCAATCAATAGGTAAGTGAATTTTTTTGTTAATAGTATAAAAACACTTTTGCCGGCGAGTTTGCAAAGTTCGTTGGCAAAACTTTAAATGAAAAAAATTATTAATTATAATGAAATAATTTTTGTTGGCAAGTTTGAGAAGTCCGCCGGCAAAAATTTAATTGAAAAAAAATATTAATTATAATAATTAACGTTTGCCGGGAAGTTTGAGAAGTCCACCGGCAAAAGTTTAATTGAAAAAAAAACATTAGTTATAATAATTAACATTTGCCGGCAAGTTTGAGACGTCCGCCGGCAAAAGTTTAATTGGAAAAAAATATTAATTATAATAATTAACCTTTGGCGGCGAGTTTGTGAAATTGGTTGGCAAAAATAGTTTTGTCGTCGGTTTAAGAAACTTGTCGTTAAAAGCAGCTTTTACCGGCGGCTTATACGAAATTCGTCGGCAAAGGTTTATTTTTGCCGGCGACATTGTCCTTCGGCAAAAGCCTAAAGTTTTTGCCGGAGGTTTTCGTTTACGTTGCCGGTAAAAGTTACATTTACCGACGGACTTCCCAAACCCGCCGGTAAAAGTGTAGTTTCTTGTAGTGTTATTTGTTCAAACTCTAGTTAATTAGTTTAGTTGAGGTCTTAAATTGATGTTAAAATATAGTAATTTCTTCTAAATTTCGAATTATATATATATATATATAAATAAATTATAATTTGTTTGAATTTTGAATGATAATTTTTTTTTATAATCTTAGCTTTACTCATGAGCAAGAAACGAACAATCAATTATTTTTTTCAAGCGGAAAGAAGACATTAATGATCCAAAATTGATAATAATCGATTCTTATAATTATTAATTCTTTGTGCTTTGACGTATGTTAGTTTGGCGTATATGTTTTATGTTTAAAGTCGTAACTAATCTTTTTTTATTCCAATCACATTATCCAATGCTTATAACCATTGAAAGCTTATGCATTACTCTAAGATGTAAGTTTATTTTGTTAATTCTTTTGTTTGGATACAATATTATCAGTATTATTTTTCAATAAAGTGCGACATTGAACGTCTGAACCCCCCTATCCAAAATTCCTAGCTACGCCTCTGCTTCTAAATCGAGTATTTAATGTAAAATCTAGGAAAAATCACAACTAAATCTCTTGCTATAATTATAAGATCTTTGTTGAATTAGTTTTGCCAAACCAACCCAAAATATTTGTTTCCTATCTAATTGAAACTTGTAAAAAGAAGTTCATGAAAACAATAGTGTCTTGATAGTCCAATCCTTGAGGATACGATGTTGGTTATTACCAACTTTCTTACTTGTGTGAAAGATCACAGTAATCAGTATATACTTACGATGTCCACTATGGACTGATTTCTAACCTCATTGCAATTACATATTTCGCACCACATCAACTATACACCGCGGGATCCAATTTAAGTGTTCACCTCGAGTTTGCATATCATAGGTCTCATTGTAACACTTCTGCATATGACTCACAAATTTGTATAATTGTTATTGTTATCTTCTAGAACAGTTTATTATGATGTTTAGATATTCTTTACGTCCTATAAACTCGATCGTTATAATGAATATATGTTATGTTAGATGGAAAAATTGCTAACAAATCCATTATAACTTTATTATTAATATTTCAAAACAAATTTTGTTGTAATGATGCAATCACATAGGATTATGTGAGAAGAAGAGTTAAGGCGAGAAACATAAAAGGATATCTGAACCCTTGATCACTTTTAATCTCATAGACACCCAATTGTGATTTAGGAGTTGATCAGGTGCATCTCGATGCATTGATCTCATTCTAATGTATCCAATTATGAAGATCTCTTCTTACGCTTTCCACCTTAACTTTTCTTTTCATTGAAACTCATGGTAAATATGTCGAAAGTATGCAAAACAATAAAATGGGATATCAATATTGTCATAAACACTTTGTTTTAAAAAGTAAAATAACAAAGTTGGATTGATTTTTTTTTCGAACAGCGAAGATTTTATAAAAAACTTGCAAGAAGCTAGAAAAATAATTTACATGTAAGAAATAGCAAGAATGGGGTTTTGTAACCAACCCACCCAATTAATGTTAAACTTACTACTCCTATTTGTAACCCAAAAGAACGAATGAGTCACAATATTATTCCACATCACTGTTTTTTTAGGCTTAGAACTCCTAAAAAGAATCTCATTCCGAAAAGACCAAATAGTCCATAAAGCCGTCAGAATTACCGCCTCTAAACAAGTCGACTCCACTCTCTTCAATCGTAAAGGTATTAACCACGCGACCCAATCCGAATTTGAGTTAAACTCCGGAATATCCAAACCCCACCAACGACCAATTTGCTTCCAAATATCCCGAGCCATTTGACAAGAAAAGAACAAATGACTCACTAATTCAATCTCGAAATCACAAACCGAACACAAAAGGGAGTGCACGTCGATTCCTCTTTTATCAAGATTGTCTCGAGTTGGAATTTTGTTCAAGCCCATCCGCCAAAAAAAACATTAATTTACCTTGATAGGGACAAACCGATTTCATCTAGTGGAATACTGATCTATCACCAAAATTTTGGAGTCTATGTAATTACGAGCGGAAGCCACCGAAAACTCACCCAAACCATCGAGAGATCAAACCCATCTATCTCTTTGATTTGAGATCATGACCGTATCTAAAATCTCTCGTAAAGCTGACATCTGCGACAAAGTTGGATTGATTTATATAGAAACTTTAAAATCTTGGTATTATTTGATCATTTGCTTGAAAAACGTAGGTTTGTTGGGTTGTTGAGAACTGATGTGAAAGGAAGATGGATGTTGGATTGTTGGAGAAGACAACTAGAGTAGGGCCATAGGGTTGGGTGGGGTTGTAAAATAAATAAATAAATAAATATACGTGTGTAGTGGAAGGTTCAAATGAGAACTTTGTAAATTTAAAAGAATAAAGGAACATCTTGTGGACCACATATGATGTGGGTCCCACAAATATTAAATCATTTCTGATTTAATATGATTTAATATTAAATCAGAAATGATTTAATATTATGTGGGACCCACATCATATGTGGTCCACAAAGTGTTCCTTTATTCCTTTAAAAATGGGTGGTTCTCGTATGATCCTTCCCCTACGTGTGTATTATATATGCATATATATATATATATATAAAATAGATTATGACATAAAAGAATAAAGATAATTAAAAAAAGGTAAAAAGACCAAATTATCCCTAACTTAACAGATTTTTTTAACATAATTGATTTGAGGGACCAAAAAAGCAACAAAATACAAACCGTAAGGACGAAAAAAGCAATTTTTAAAGACCAAGGACGAAAATCGTTATAAACATAAAACCACATGGACGAAAATGTAGTTTACTCATCATATTATATAGAATGTCATGACCAGAAACGAATAATAATGCACCAGTTAAATTATGTAAAGAAAAATCATATAATTTAAGTTATTCGGTGCTTAACATTTACGGTATATGTGATCTTATTTGGTTCTAAAAATGGGTCCATATAAAGACTTAGGCCTTGTTTGTTTTTTCATTTTAAGCTCTTAATCACCACTTATATCTGATTCGTTTAGGCATTTCATAACCATTTCCGAACTGAAATCAGACTTCGGACCTCTTAAAAAACAAACGCCACCTTACAGAAGGAGACTATTTATTAATTAACAAGAGAAAACAAGTATATGATTAATAAGAAATATTTTAAACATACATAAATTAATAGTCAAACAAATCTTTTAATGATCTCTGATTAGTTTTGAACCAGCACTATTTGATAGTAAAAAGGTCTCAAAGTTTTACTAGTTGAGGGAGCTTGATGATTACGAAGGGAGCTTGATGATTACGAAGTTATCACGAAGTTATCCACTCCTTGGGATGTATTGTATGGTGTACATGATTTTGTTTGGTTATGAAAAAGGGCCCAATATAAAGACTTATAGAAGAAGACTATTTATTAAAGGAAAAAAGAGGTATGTATAATTAATAACAAAGACTTTAAAGATATGAAGTTTTAGTTGTCAAAATATGGTCTCATGAAAACAAACCGGTGTCACGAAAACAGACCGGTCTCACGTGATCTTAAATGTATAATTAAGACTTTAAGAGAAGACTAGTTTGAAAAGAACCACCATCTATCTATCTATATATATATATACTATATATATAGGGGAGGGATCATACGAGAACCACCTCATTTTAAAGAAATAAAGTAACACTTTGTGGACCAGATATGATATGGGTCTCACATAATATTAAATTATTTCTGATTTAATATTATGTGGGACCCACATAATATGTGGTCTACAAAGTACTCCTTTATTCCTTTAAATTTATAAAGTTCTCATTTGAACCTTCCTCTATATATATATATATATATATTATATGTAATGTCATATAATATGCCTCGAATCTCGATCTTGATTTATTGGATGGTTAAATATTTATTGTTGAAAAATCCAAATTTTAAAGGGTGATAATTCTTGGAAAGGAAAAGTCCAACTCCATATACTCCATATTGTATAAAAATTACTTTTTTCTTATGTTGTGTATATTTTATATTTTTTTAGTTGGAATGGATATTTTTACACAACTTAACATTTTATATAAATTTTTAAATGTAATTTTCTAGGCCCATTAGCCTGTTGGCAAGCCCGGCCCGCTTATAAGACGGGTATGGGTTTATTATATTAGGCCCGTTAGACAAGAAAAATATGATAGGCCCAGCCCGTGACCCGCGACCCGCCCAAGCCCGTAAATGATCACCTCTACTGTATAGTGTGGTAGACTTTAGATTCAAATCCAATATATGTTATATCAAACTTCATAAAATCAACAATCCCTAAGAAAAATGTCTAAAATTTGGGGAAGACAGTGATGGAAGTCGTGTAGGATGATCAAGTTGAGTGATGGAGTCATTTACAGAAAAAATTCATACTTACATTGTAAAGTATGTCTTACAATTTTACAAGTAGACATTCAAAAACCGTGTATTTTGGGCCTATGTTTAAAAAGGTTGCACATGTGATCTAACATACGGATTCAGAAGATGCACTTAACATGATTCACTTGTGATATATGTGAAGACAATTACGTAATTGTATTCTTGTGAATGGTAAGAAAAGAACCGTAAAATAATAACGGATATAGATCTTAAAATGATAAACAAAGTTGATTCTTTTTAAACTCTTGTATAATTTTGTACATTGTAGCTAGTTCTCATGACATAATCTGTTAGACAAAATTAATATATAACAGTCTAAAATTAATATAACGATGTTAAATTTGTAGCATAGCAAGCCAAATAAAATGTTATCAACCATATTCATTTAGTTAATACTGTAATTGTACATAATTATTGGTGTTGTATCATTATACGTTTGTGCCACACCGAAGTTATTGATAGTCAATAAGTTATATATGAATGAATTTCAGTTTTTGGTATTAATGTTGGTTTTACCTACCAACTCTAGTTGGTACAGTACTTTGTTTAAAAAAAAGTTGATAAAGTAAGAAGTTTAGTCCTAGAAATTAAGTAACATTTTTCTATTATAATAACAAATTAAATGTTATAGTTGGTATGATTTAATAAACAAGACAAAATATTTTATTTGTTACTAAAATATAGCAGATATATTAAACCAAAATTTTGAATAAAAAGACAAACCAATACAACAAAATTCTTATTAAGTTTACTCATAACATAATCGAAATACTACACGAAACGATAAAATCAATCCCAATTCAATTAAGTTATCTGGTAATTTGGAGAAATGAAGCTAAATACCGAATAACTCTAAAAACGACAAGTTATTAGTTATTACGGTCTATGGTGGGGGTGGAGTGGATGCTTAAATGCACATTTAAGATATTATTATTGTTTTAATTGAATTAAATGCTACAGTATTATAATCAATATTAAAATTTATAGCTATCCATAATTTAAGTTTTTGTTGAGGTTCATATTGAAGTTTTTATAAGAACCTTTATCTTAAAGAGAGATGTTTTTTGTTCAGTTACATGTTCTTATTAAAATCTAGGTACTTGAACAAGAACCTGAATTCTTCTCACTACTAAACGAACAATTATTACCTACGGACTTTTTTCCTAAAATATCTGTGCTAAAATGTGATTCATTACAATTTTAACGTCCTATATACCCGAAATATTTTTATAATGGGTGCACATGATTTAAAAGACTAAAATACCCCCTAATGTGAGAGGCATGTGAGGGAATTTGTAATCTAGCTACTCTCTGTCTATATGTAAGGTTGAAAAGAAAACTTGAATGCATTATTTCATTACGAGGAACAAGTGGGTGAGGCACGTTCTCTATTCATATCTATATCAGGTCATGACATGAATGTCCACGTGAATGATGGTGATAGATGTACCTTCGTTTTTTTTTTAATTTTGTACCAAATATTTTACTACATTTTCAAAAAAATCTATCAAATACATATAAATTAATAAAACTTTTTGAAAAAAGTCTGTTAATATTCTGAAATAACTATTTCTTAGACAAAATTATAACCTTTTTTCTTAATTCTTATATAAAAACATATAGTACATTCTATTTACTTTAATTATGACAAGATTTTAGTTTGTTTTTCTTTTATAATAAAACCAAATAAAAGACAACTGAATCATTGAAAATAAAATAATAAATGAAAGCACACCCACCTTGACAAAAACATAAAAAGAAAGAGTCAACACTCTTTATATTCTTTTAGTTTTATCTGATATATAAATTAAAGTAAAAACTAAATTTGACATTAAACAAAAATATAAACATGTACCTTTCTTTTAAGTATAAACAAGTGGATAATTCTTTTTCTTTCCTCCCTTTGCCATTCTTGAGAATTGTTTGCAGAGAGAAAGGAAGAAGAAGAGCTGAAGCAAAGCAAAACATCCATTTTTAAGCTGGTAAATGAAAATAATTATCACCTTTTATTTTCTTCTGTCATTAATTGTTCAAAATGATCAAAAGTTTATATAATGAATTTGTGAGTTCAGTAACATTAATTCATAGATTTCATCATATATTGTGCTCGCTTTGAGTTCCTTTTCTTTATTTGTTTGCTTTTATGTATAACAGGTGCTAGCACAAGTAAGAATATTAAGCAATGGAGATTGTTACTGCCATTGTTAGTCCTGTTGTTGAGTCTCTCATGGTTCCCATCAAGAAACAACTAGGCTACCTCATTTCCTGCACAAAATACGTCACTGATATGGGTAACAAAATGGATCAGTTGAAGGCTAAAAGAAAAGATGTTGTAAGCCATATGAAGCATAACAAAAGCAACAATCTTGAGGTTCCAACTGAAGTCGATGGTTGGTTGAAGAAAGTAGGAGCGATTGAGGCACAAGTGAATAGCATTTCTAGTGATGTCGGTAGTTGTTTCCATCTCAAGCATAGGCACAAGCTCGGAAGGAAGGCCTTCAAGATTATTAAGGAGATCAACGATCTGATCATAGAACAGAATAATATGATCAAGTGGAGTGATCATAGAATTCCTCTAGGAAAAGTCGATTCCAAAAAGGCCTCCACCTCTACACCGTCGAGTCATCACAATGACTTCCAATCAAGAGAGCAAACTTTTAATGAAGCACTAGAACAACTCCATCCGGACCACAAATCCCAAATGATAGCCTTATGCGGGATGGGGGGAGTCGGGAAGACCACATTGATGGAAAAGCTTCAGAAGGTTGCACAAGAAAATACATTGTTTAATATGATTGTTAAGGTCGTTATAGGAGAAAATATTAATCCGATTGTAATTCAACAATCTGTAGCAGACTTCCTTGGTATAGATCTAAAAGAAAGTGATAAAGGAGCTAGAGCTATTAAGCTTCAGAAAAGTTTTGAGGCCACTTCTGACGGAGGTAAGAAAAAGATCCTAGTAATACTAGATGATGTATGGGAGCTCATTGATCTAAAAGATATCGGTTTAAGTCCTTTGCCAAATCAAGGTGTTGGCTTCAAGGTCTTATTGGCATCACGAATTCGAGATGTTTGCATTAGTATGGGAGTTAAAGTTGAGTCAGTTCTTGATGTGAAGACCATAGAAGACCAAGAAGCACAAAGTTTCTTTCATCAGTGCGTTAAAATTTCAGATGGTGATGATCTCGATTTCAATCTCCGTGAGATAGGAGATGATATTGCAAACAGATGTCATGGTTTGCCTATAGCCATCAAAACCATCGCCGGTTTTCTTAAATGTTATAGAAGCGACAAGCATGTATGGGAAGACACACTTTCAAGTTTAAAGAACAAGAAAGTTGATGAAGCTGTGAACCGAATTTTTGAAATTAGCTACAACCATCTCCGGAATGATGAAATTAAATCGGCATTGCTGCTTTGTGGATTGTTTGCGGAAGACTTTGATATTCCTAGAGAGGATTTGGTGAGGTACAGTTGGGGATTAAGGTTATTTAATAATGTGCATACCATAAGAGAAGCAAGAAACAGGCTGAACACCTACATTGAGCAACTCATAAATGCAAATTTGTTGATTCAAAGTCAGCTTGTGAAACATGTCAAGATGCACGATCTAGTGCGTGTTTTTGTTTTAAAGGTGTGTTCTAATAGTGAGCACGCTTCAATCGTTGGTGATATTTCAAACTGGACAGAAGCAAACACGAGCGATTTTTGCAAAAGAATTTCGTTAACATGCACGGGTATGTCTGAATTTCCTAGAAACTTCAAGTTTCCAAACCTCTCCCTTTTGAAACTTATGCATGGGGATGCGTCACTCAAGTTTCCTGAAGACTTGTATCAAGGCATGGAAAAGCTTCAAGTTATAGCTTATGACAAAATGAAGTATCCATTGCTTTCGAGATCACTTCAATGCTGCACCAACCTTCGAACGCTATGTCTCTCTCAATGTTCTTTGATGTTTGATTGCTCCTCTATTGGAAATCTTTCAAATTTGCAAGTGCTTAGCTTTGCTCATTGTAGGCTAAGAAAGTTACCATCCACGATCGGAAATTTGAAGGAGCTAAAGTTACTTGATTTGACAGGCTGTGTTGATCTTATTATCGATGATGGTGTGTTGAAAAACATTATCAACCTTGAAGAGTTTTATATGAAAGTTGGTAAAAATAAAAAGGCCGTTAGCTTCTCCGAAAGCATCTGTAATGAATTGACTGGGCTTTCAAAGAACCTTTTGGCATTAGAAATTGAGTTCTTTGATAACAATGCCCTGCCAAAGAATATGTCATTTAAGAAACTTGAAAGATTCAACATCTCTTTGGGATGCTATTTAAATGATGATGATAGCCAAAACAGGCAAGTGTATGAAAACACGTTGATGTTGGTCACCAACAAATGTGAGTTATTGGATTCTAGGATGAACGAGTTGTTTGAAAAAACAGAGGTGCTTCATTTACAAGTGAATGATGTAAATGATCTTGGAGATGGTTTAGTGGAGTCTTTGCATCATCGACAATCCTCATTTTGCAATTTAAGAGTCCTTGGGTTCTATAAGTGTGAAAATTTGAGATACCTCTTCACAGTCGGTGTGGCCAATGGTCTTACGAAGCTTGAGCGCCTCACAATCTCATCATGCCCTGTTCTAGAAACATTGGTAGGTGGTGAAAGAGGTGAAGTTGGTGTGATTAAATTACAAGTGCTAAAGTTTCTATGTTTACATAAGCTACCGAAGCTAATGAGTTTGTGCAATGTTGTCAATGTAATTGAGGTTCCGCAACTGGAGGAGTTGATACTTGATAGCCTTCCAAATTTCACTAGCATTTATCCAGAAGCAACATGTTCTATGTCGAATGATATTTCTACTATGCAAGCTTTCCTGAACAAAGAGGTACATTTCTGTTAAACATAAAAAGTTGTAGTAGCAAATTTTATGTTTTTTTTTCTTGTAGATTGAGCAAGTAACAAAAATCAATACCGTTGAGTTACGATCAATTCAACAAGTCTTAATTCTTATGTAGGTTTTGATTCCCAAGTTGAAGAAATTAAATATTTATAGGATGGAGAGGTTAAAGGAGATCTGGCCTATAAATCCAATGTCGTTGTTCCATCATCTTGAAGTTCTTGAAGTTATGCGTTGTGGTTCAATTGAAGTGTTATTCAACATCGATTTGGGATGTATTATTGAGGAAACTAGTTGCTGTTTGAGAAGCATTAAAGTGAAAAATTTAGATAATCTAAGACAAGTGTGGAGGATAAAAGGTGGAAATAACTCTCCTCTCCTCATCAGTGGCTTTCAAGCTCTTGAAAGCTTAGAGATAGAAAAGTGTAAGAGATTTAGAAATGTATTCACACCTACCACCACCACCAATTTTGATATGAGAGCACTTTTAAATCTCAAAATTTATTTCAGTGGAGGTCAAGAACAAGAGGTGACTTTCTTTTTTATTTAATTAACTATTGTTTTGCTATTTAAATGGTTACCAACTCAGTCTCTTCTCTTCTTTGAAAAGGCTTTAAATCTTATTTTTATTTATTAGTGTATGGAAATTACTAACTAAATATATATATATATATATATATATGCAGATTAATGAAGTGATATTAGAATCAGAAGAAGAAGTTGGTGATGATATTTCTAATGTTGTATTTTCATCCCACACTTTTCATCACATCCAAACAATTGAAATAAGAAATGATAAAAGAGCAGAGGTAGTGTTTGAGGTAGAGAATCCATGTAGTAGAGAATTAGCAGCAACGACTCCCCTACTTCCCTACCTCAATGAATTACGATTAGTGAATATGGAGTGTATGAGTCATGTGTGGAAGTGTAATTTGAATATTCCTCAAAATCAACAATCATTCCACAACCTCACTACCATATCCCTTAATGGGTGCAAAAACATAAACTACTTGTTTTCACCTCTCATGACCAAACTTGTCTCCAACCTAAAGAAAGTCGACATATCTGATTGTTTTAATATTGAACAAGTTGTTTCAAACAGAGACGATGAAGATGAAGATGAAGAATTAATTACATCTACATCTACATCTACATCTACCAACACAAACACCACTTTCTTCCCTCATTTGGATTTTCTCGATCTTTGGTGGCTGCCAAATCTCAAACGTATTGGTGGTGGGATTACAAAATTATCTTCAACTACTTCCATTCATCATCAATCTAATAAGGTACATATATTTTGTAATTATTTTTATTATCCATGTTTAATTCTATCATTACCAATATTATATCATATTTCAAAACTTTATTCTTATGACTAATATAAAAAAGAGATAAAATCGTTATTGAATTTCTATTGTTTTTTTTTTCTTTTTTAAATTCATACTTGAATAAAATAAAGTTAGAGTGAATTGTGGATTTGGTCCATGTGGTTTGCTAGTTTCTTTGACTGTGGTCTCTATAATATGTTTATTATGGATTTGGTTCTTATGATATTCAATTTATTCTGGTCATTGTTCCTGTAACTAACATTTCCGTTAACTATGTTGAATCAAGGACCACTATTGTTTTTTTTTAATCTATTTTTGTGTCTTTTTCCTATAAAAAAGAAATGTAATACTTTTATGCACATAGAATGAATAAATAAATATAATGATATCAAAATAAATAAAATAGATTATTATTGTAGAGTTGATTTGTTTAAATTTTTTAAAAAATTAACTATATTAAATACGATTTAATTATATTGTTTTAAAAACTTAATTATATTAAATACGATTTAATTATATTAAAGAAATAATTATATTAAATAGGTTTTAATGTTTTAACACAATTAAATTTTAAATTAAGCAAATTAAATCATAAAATTGTGTGTTATTTCCTTTAGAGTGAATAAAGTAAGATATTGTTTTATTATTGATATGTTTAAAATAAAAATGTAATTATGTTAAAGATGATTTAATTTTATTATTATTTTCTTATCATTACAATAAGCAAATTTATTATCGATATTTTAACACCACAATAATTGAAAAACACTAAGAATTGAACTCTAATTTTGTCATCCTAAACTTAGGGTTTCCATTTTTCATATTATTTTTCAATAAAAAATTCAAAATCAACTATTTAGATTTTAACCAAATGAAAGATTCATATATACTCTCATCTTTGTAACTTAAAATTCAACAAATCCTTATGTAAACACCAAATTTTCATATCGAAATAGACAAACATATTAAAACAATAAAGTTAAATCGAATTTAATATAATTAATAATTTGATCAAACAAATCAAATTATAAAACAATTTATTATTTTATTTATTTTGATATTATATATATATATATATATATGTGTGTGCATAAAAATATTGTTTTTTATACAAAAAAAAGACAAAATAATAGGTAAAAGGCAAAATTGGCCCTTGATTTAACAAAGTTAACACAAAGTTAACAGTGGTGTTAGTCAAATGGGCCATAGCCAAAACAAATTGAATACATCAATGACCAAATCCACAATAAACATACTATAGGAACCATAGGAAAAAACTAGCAAACCATAAGGACCAAATCCACAATTCACACTTAAAATTATAAATTACATTGTTATACCCACACAATCATATTAATTACAAGAAATAGTCAAACCCTTTCCATTGTTATTAATAACTAGAAGGGTACCCGCGCAATACAGCGACATATATCTCGATTTCAAGTTTCATTTTAGTTTTTGTTTCTATCGATGTTCTAATGGTTTTATGTGGTTTTGAAAAAAGATTTTAGTATTTCAATTAAAAGTTCTCTTTTTTTATTTAATTCAATTTCTTATCATAATTTAGTTTAGGTTTAATAACCAAATAATTTTATTTTTGGTTTAATAATATAATTATTTTATTTGTTAGAATTCATGAGTATCTTAATCATATTTTAGATTTTTGGTATTTAAAATTAGATGTTTATCGTGTAGTTGATCATAGTTATCTGTAGTTAGTTACACGAATTTAGAGATGAAATAATTTGTTTTTGGTTTAATAATATAATTATTTTATTTGTTAGAAGTCAATGATTATCTTAATCATATTTTAGATTTTTTATATTTAAAATTAGATGTTTATCTCGTAGTTGATCATAGTTATCTGTAGTTAGTTACACGAATTTAGAGATGAAATAATTTGTTTTTGGTTTAATAATATAATTATTTTATTTGTTAGAAGTCAATGATTATCTTAATCATATTTTAGATTTTTTATATTTAAAATTAGATGTTTATCCCGTAGTTGATCATAGTTATCTGTAGTTAGTTATACGAATTTAGAGATGAAGTTTTAAAAGGTTGTACTTACGCACAATTTACTTGTAATCTTAAAAATTAAGTAATTAGCAGTAAATAGCAGTAACTAAAGCTTAAAAAGTTGTTTTTAAGAGTTTTTGGCCAAATGTTTTATAATATAGTATAGATATACATATAAATCTTAAATACGTAACATTCATACAACAATAATCCAATATTTTTGATGATTAAAAAAAGTTTAAGTATATAATATCTAACCACAAGGATGGTGCCTAAATGGTTTGAGCTTGAGGACAAAAGTCAACAGTACCAAGATCAAATCCAGTGAATGGTAAAAAAAATCCCCCTAAGGTCACGAAGATTCAAATGCAGTTGCAGGTAGTCGCCCTGAAGTTAGTCGGCTAATATTACGGGTTGGATATGCAGGTTAATAAAAAAAATAATGTGTTAATTTAGTAAATGTCATTTCTTAATAAAATAGTGTTTCCACATTTGTCAAGATTGTAATGTGACTAACGTCGGTCATTTATAAAAACTACATGGACGAATTCAATAACATTTAATAAGTGTAAAACTTTACATGATATATCCATCTTCACTCTTTATTGATAAATCATGACACTAAAATACTTTGAACTTTAGCTTCCCTTGATACATTGATGTTACTTGGGGAGCAATTTAAAAAACATAAAGTCGATTTAAATTATTTTACATAAAAGTACGTCATGTATATATATGTGGGATAATTATTACAAACAATTAAGATTTGTTGATATATATTTACTGCAGTTACTTCAAGTGAATGATGTCGCTTGGTCCTTATGCCAATACTCTAGAGAGATAAATATAAAGGATTGTGAAGTATTGCGATATGTGATTCCATCCTATGCACTAGGCCAAATGCAAAAGCTTGAAAAGCTGAAAGTTGATGGTTGTGAATCACTGGTGGAGGTATTTGAAACTCAAGGGTTCAACATCAATGGTTGTGATGAAGGAACAATGGTAATGAAAAAGATTAATGTGCCTCAACTGTCCAACCTAAAGCAATTGATAATAGATCATTGTGACCTTTTGGAACATGTGTTCACATTTTCCACACTTGAAAGCCTCAAGCAACTCGAAATTTTAAGCATAAGGTACTGCAAGGCAATGAAATCGATCGTGATGGAAGACAATGGAGAGCAGACATCGATATCATCAAAGGTTGTGGTCTTTCATCATCTAAAGACCATTAAACTAAGAAATCTACCAAATCTCACGGGTTTCTTCTTGGGGAAGAATGAGTTCGAGTGGCCATTACTGAATGATGTTAAGATTGTTGGTTGCCCACAAATGATGGTGTTCACATCTGGTTGCTCGATAGCTCAAAAGCTGAACTACATACGCACAGAGTTAGGCAAACATAGTCTTGGGCAACATGGCCTTAACTTTCCAGTAATGGCGGCCACTTTGCATGAGGTGCGTTTCAAGCTTTTAATTTTGCATTATCTAATTAAGATATCATCCTAGTTATATATTAAACACATAGTTTAAGTAAAATTTTAGGTTGTCCATAGAAATATATACACAATATATACCTTGAATCAAGTTTTTCCTATTTAAAGGACAAAAATATCCAAAACTTCCATATATAGAGATAGAAAAACACTGACTTGTTGAGTCAAACATAGTCTTGAGCAATACGTTTTTGAGTCTCAACGATCAATGAAATTTGAAGATAAAGAAACCACAAATAAAAGACGATGAAAGTAAATGCATAAGTAAAAGATACGTATGACTTGTTGATGCATAAAAGCGTAAAAAACAGGGGTGACCTAATGGCCACTAGTTGTCCAAAATAGGTGGGTATTAAAGTCGATTACAAGAAAGCAAATAATAATTATTACTCTTCCAATCTCATCGAAAATTCATATAACCTATGTGCTATTTGTGTTTGTTTATTTCTTTTTGGACTTACAGACTCCATCCTCAAGTTTAGACACTACAAGCTCAAGCCCAACTACTTCAAAAGGGAGACGTTGGTCTTTTCATAATTTGATCGAAATGAATGTGAATTCGAGTTGGGATGTTAAAAAAGTTATTCCATCCAATGAGTTTCGACAACTGCAAAAGCTGGAAAAGATTAACGTAAAGTGGTGTGATTTGGTAGAGGAGGTATTTGAAGCATTGGAAGGGACAGATGGCAGTGAGTTACAATCTGTTGTTGTAGAAGTAGAAGTTCCTAAGCTAAGAGAAGTGGAATTAGAGTGGTTAAATAATCTAAAGTATATATGGAAGAACAACCCATGGATGGTACTTGAGTTTCCAAACCTAACAAAACTCTCTATTTCTAGATGCAGTAGTTTAGAACATGTGTTTAGTAGATCCATGGTTGGTAGTTTATTGCAACTCCAAGACCTATGTATAAAATCCTGTTGGAAAATAGAGGTAATTGTTAAGGACACAAATGTTGTTATAGAAGAAGAGGTGAATGAGATTATTATGATGTTACCTCGTCTAAAGTCCTTAACACTCAAGTATCTTCCAAGTCTAAAGGGATTTTACTTGGGAAAGGAGGCTTTTTCATTGCCATCCTTGGATACCTTGGATATAGACGAATGCCGAGCAATAACAGTTTTCACAATGGCTCATTTGACTACTCCAGAGCTCAAAGTAATAGATACAAGTTTTGGGAGGTGTGAATTAGCAAGGGAAGAAGACATCAACTCCTTTGTAAATACCAAACTAAAAGAGGTATGTAAATGCTTTTTTCTAATCCTTCTTAAACTACATTTCTAAAAAGCTCCTACCATTATATAAATTTTCAACAAACATATTTACCGAGCAGGGACTTAAATTTGGACAAGATGAAGATGAAGATGAAGATGAAGATGAAGATGAAGATGAAGATGAAGATGAAGATGAAGATGATTAGATGAAGATGAAGATGATTAGATGAAGATGATTAGATGAAGATGAAGATGTTAGATGACGATGACGATGAAGATGAAGATGAAGATGAAGATGAAGATGAAGATGAAGATGAAGATGATTAGATGAAGATGAAGAAAGGGTTGATACGGAATCAGAATCAAGGAAGGAACAGGGTGAGTAGCTGCTGTGTGCATTGACTTCACACCAAACAATGGTAAACCACTTAAGACTATGTGTTAAAAGCCCAACTACTCTCTCATTCTCCATCGTATTTTCTTCAGGGACTCGAATTCTAGAAGATGAAGATGATATTTAAATGTCAAATAATATATTACAAGGTACATTCTCCCTTTACACCCTATGGTTTTTGCCTTTTGGTGCCCCAAATCCCCCCAAAAAACACAAACTTTTTTCATTTTTTAACAATATTGAAAATGATCTAGTTAAATAAAAATATCCGGAAAAATGTTAATTTCAGCATAAAAAACCTTTATCTTTGTTGAATGGCTTCTAAGTTATAAAAGTTTATATAAATGAAAAGTAGCACTCATATTTTTAAGAAAACTATTTGAAATAAATCAAATATTCATTGCTTGTGAAAGACTCTCTTGAAGTCATTTCTCAAACAAGGTTTAAAAATAGTCGGCAAACTCATATAATTCGTTAAAAAGTAAAACAAACCACATATACATGTATAGTAGATGTATAATAAAACAACAAAAGATAACATATCAATTTCTTGTATAAACATGTTATACGAAATCATACACAATATACAAATATATAATATGTTTTCAAGTACTATAATAGAGTTTTTTTAAATAAAAACCTTTACAAAATATTAATTGTTGAATCTGATTAATTTCATTTAGTTTTTTATTTTATTTCAGACATATATCGATTGTAAAATGGTGGATAAAAATCAATGAGTTTAAATTTAAGAGGAATAAGAAAGAAAAGCAATAAAGACTAATTGGTGACAAAAAGTAAACAAAATTATGATTAGTTTAGTGGTAAGGTTGTTTTATTATTAACCTTGAGGTCTCATATTCTAGTTTTGTTTCTATCATCTCCTTCAAAAAATGTATGTAGCAAGAACACCTACTAAGTTCAATTTGTAAGTTGAAGCCCATTGGGCCTTGCTGTCCTGGGCCATTGCCCGACTCGTAACACTTGGGCTGACCTTGATTGCCGGTAATCAACTTTTGACCAAATAAGTTTTCATTTTTACCTTTTAAATTTCATTAAACAAATTTTTACTGACAATTATTTCATTAATCAATAAAAATGAATGACCATCATAAAATAACATACAATTTAATATATGAGTAATTATTACATTTTTAGTTTTTACTTAACCAGCTGACAATTTTATCCCCGATAATGTAAAGCATAAACTTTACTCAATCTTTGACTTTTAATTTCTCTTCTTATCTCTTAATTATTATATTAAATTCAACAATAAATGCACTTATAATCAAGGGTGCAACTAGGTAGATCCATCTCTTAAATGTCATTTAATCCCACATAATCCATCAACAAATATATACAACAAAGATCAAAACAAAGTCATTGGTTTTCATGATATTTCTTGTGTTTTATTGCTAACTTTTCTTTCCCTTTGTTTTCTTGATTAATACTTTATCATACATAATTTTTTGATATTCAACATTCTTCCTCGTTCTTAATAGAGATTTTATGGCACTAGTTAGCATTTATTTTTGATGATTACTAACTTTTTGATCATTTAGAGAATTTTATAATTGTTTGTTGATATGATACTATACATGTGTACCCTAAACTTACAGATATGGAGTTACTAATGGCCAACAAAGTTTGGGAAGAGAATCGTTATCTAAATCCTAGATGTAAGATATAGGATTGTATTGATATTTGAAAGAGGCTACATCGATCTAATTCCCGTGCAAAATGCATATATTTCGTTTGTAATTTTGTTTTTAATTGTTCGTTAAAGGAACCAACCCTAAAAAATGGTGAAGACAGTCCTATCGTCACTTCAGTGCATCGGGGAAATACATAAATTGTAAAATTTAATATCGATAAATGCTACTAATATTATTTTAGAATCTTGTTACTTATGTTCATCAAGCTTCATCGATTTCCTTAATTTTGTATGCAAATATAGTTTTACTCCATTTCTTCCAACTATAGATGTTTCATTTTGTCAAGTATGATGATACAATAAATTTAAAGTCCTGAGATGGGCCTTGATGGGTCCCTGTCTGCCATAAATATCCTTTTACATATAAAAAACAAAAATAAACAAATTACTTTTTTGATAATTAAATATCTTATTATATCCCTCATACCATCTGTTATGAGAAGTAAAAAATGTTTTTCTACAAAAAAAAAAAGACAAAATTAATGAATAGCCTTTTTCATCTTTTTAATCAGAGTTTATCGAACTTTGTAATAACGGGTTCTTAATAAAAAAAAATATGATTAATCAGTCTTTGGGTATGGACCGCACCCGTTACAATCATTCATGCAAGTGGTCTAATTGTAACGTTAAAGAACATTTCCCTCATATATTCCAATGGGTTTTAATAACAAACAAGGAAAAAAGAACTAGTGTAATTTGAGCATTTTCAATACTTCTATTAAAAATGTCATAAAAAATTTAAAACATCATACTTTCTCTTTAATGATTTTTTTAATTTAAATATTTAAATATTAATTATATTATTAAAATAATCAATACATTTATAAAAAAATTTAACATTTAATTGATAGGAACAATAGAAAAAACCTCCCTCTACCCGTATTTAATCTCTTTAAGGTTTTCCAAGTTTGCCAATTTTTACCCTTTTCTTCTACTTTATCTTTTGAAAAAGTTTTGGAGTATCATTTAAAACAAAAGTTAGGATAAAATTTACATTTTTGTCTATTTCAAAATACATGTAGAAAATGTTTTAATAGATCTTAATGTTATACTTCTAGATTTCGGGGATAACCATACGTTCCAACACGTTTTAATAACGAAGAATGGAAATAAAATTAGTTTAATCTGAACATTTCCAACGGTTCTTTTACAACATAAAAAAAAAATTAAACACGTTTAACCCCAATAGTTTATCTAATTTGAAGATTTTAGCATTAATTATATTAATTAAATATTTAATATCTTTAATATTCCGATAAACATTCATTATTTAACTTGTTGGAACAATAAAAAAATTATTTCTCTTAGAACCAAAATTTAATTTTGGGATTTCTTTAAATTTACATACTAAAAGTCCAACGAACTTCCCATTGGATGTAAAAGTTGTCATAAACATCAAAGAAAACGGCATAGTCAATAACATGCAAACGAATAGATAGATGAGTAAAACCTAAAGATCTTATTTGAAGACTGTTGGTGGATAGTTAGGCTATTTCAAGATGATGCAATAAATCCTTATGAAATTCTTCCAAATGTTAACATAATATGAATATATATATATATATATATATCGAAACAAACAAACATAGAAATTCGTCCAAATGCTCTTTTTAATGTGTTTGTTTATATGATGGTATGAGAATTGAACAAACAAACATAGATTGAGATGAGCATGCAAGATGCTTTTATTATGCATTTTAGTTAGTTTTCTAAGTATGAGATGAACAGACAAACAAGAGTTAAACTAAACGGAATAGGTTTATTGGCTTATTGATTTTAGAGTCATTAGTGATAGGGGTGAGCATAACCGGGTACCCGACTATTTTCCATGTAACCGGAATCGATGTGAACCGGTTCCGGTACCGGGTACCCGGTTTCACTTTTTTTAATTTTTTTACATTGCATATGTTAAAAATATAATTATAAACTATAAAATACCGACTTAAAGTAAAAAATACAACAAATGGTCAAAAGTAGTTCAATAAAAACTAACTATTACATAAACAAATTGAAAATTTTGAATTTTTTTATTATTTATAAATATATAGAATGTTTTTTATTTAAAAGTGACGGATAGCGGGTACCCAGCGGGTAACAATTCCAGAAAAATGGGAACCGAAACCGGAACTAATCACATCGGTTCCGGTTCTAATTTCAAAAGCGGGTACTTGGTTCGATGCTCACCCCTAATTAGTGATATGAGGGACTATCCAATTCTAGTAAAATTATATTACTTAAAAGATGAATAAATTAGTTAACCTATCAGACACTGTTTCTAACACTTTATGTCCCAATTATGGAAAAAAAATAAGCTACTTAAACCAACCTCGGTTATAACCGCATGTCCAGTGTCCAATAACCCATCTGATCCTCATGAGGTTTGGGTTAACCATTTTTGGTTATTCAGTTTTCATACCATTCCAAAAACCTTAGTAAGACACGATTTTTTTTTGTTTGCAACTATAATACATCAATCCTTCTAGTAAACTCAATGACCATAATTGTTGTGGATATGTTTGAAATTGGACTCGGGACAGATGAGATATTCACCACATCCCCACGAGTCTCAACCACTACAACACAATTATTAATCGCAGCAAAGGATGCATTCATTTGACAAAATTAACTATATCCCAAATAAAACGTTAGTCTTAAATGCCAAAATCATCAAAAAAAAAAAAAAACAGTTATATTCTTTAAGAATCACAACACCAAAAGCCATGAATAGGTCATAACTCGTAAGGGGTAATGAGCGAGTGGGAGTGGGTTGTTAAACGAAAGTTGGAGGCACCAAGTACAAAAGAAGGTTGGGGTATCAACCAAAGAATTAGAGAAGGTTAGAGCATCTCCAACAGTTTCTCTATAATTTCTTTATAATAGAGAACTAAAAGTAAAAATCTTTAAAATAAATTGCACTCAACTCCAACAGATTCTCTATTTTAGAGATTTTATCATTGATTATATTATTTAAATATTCTATAATTTTAGGATCCCAATACATTTTAGAGAAAAATATAAATAAAATGATATTTATTTAACTCTAATTGATGGAATAAATAAAAAACTCATTTCTCTCTTTTCTATTTGAAGATTTAGAAAAATTTCTATATTTAAAGATTTTCTCATTAACTTTTATTTTAAAGAATGAAATAGAAAAGCTGTTGAAGAGGTTTAGAGAACAAAATATGATTTTCTCTATTTTAAAGATGTTTTAAAAAAAGTTGAAGGCGCCACTTCTATGAATTTTGGTTGGCGCATCTGCCTCCTCATAAACAACAGGTGATTTAACATTAGAGTCGAGTCATTCAAAAATTATTGAGTTAAAATTTATTTAAGGTCATTTAATTAAATAATTCATCTAGATGTGATGAACATACTAATTGAAGTTTCTTGCATTACTATTCCATTAATTAGTTGCTTTGTTTTTATTACATAATAATTACATCTTTGTTATGTTAAGATTAAAATGATATTTTATTAAAATTATAGAGAAAATGTGAGTTTTGTTCTCTATTTTGCTCCAAGAGTTCTCTATATTGTTATTTAAAGTAGAGAAAACTTCAAGTTTAGAGAATTCTATAAGACTTGATGTGTGGAGAAAAATGAATTTTTTATTCATTACACCTTCGAATGATTATTATCTTATATAAATTCTTTTTAAAAAGTGTATTGTGATGATAAATTTAAATAATACTTTAATAATATAATTATAATAATGAAATCTCTAAGGCAGAAAATCTGTTGGAGTTAGATGTAAATGTTTTTAGAGATTTTGACTTTTGATTCTCTATTTTAAAAAGAATCATAAAAAATCTATTGGAGTAAAAGCGAGAATGAAAATAATAATGACATAGAATGAAAATTGGAATGAATCTTCGTTCTCACTCACCTTAGTTTAACTGAGAATGAAAATTTATGGGGCGTTTGTTTAGCATAATGTTTTCATATGAAATGGAATATGTCAAAGGAATTGAAATTGTATGTTATCAGATTTGATCACTTGTTTGGTTGAAAGACATTAGAATGAAAGTTGTTAAAGAACTAGAATTTGTCTGTTTGGTTCACATAATGTAGCTTTGGAATTGGAACGAAATATTTGTAAATAACCAAAATACCTTTTTTTGAAGATTTTGAAAGCAAAATCCAACTACTATGGTGGTCGGCGGTGGTTGGTTGTCGGTGTTGGATCAGATTGTCGGTGATCGATGGTCGATAGTGGTTCAGAATGGTCGTTTCTGATTAGTGTGGTCAGTTGCGGTTTAGATCGGTGGCGGTCGGCAATGGTGTAGAATGGTGGTTCAAATCAATGGTGACTGGTGGTTGGCGATGGTTCAGATCGGTGGTGGTGGTGGTCGATGCTTGGTGATCATTCGGATCGATAGTGGTGGTTGATGGTTGGTGATCATTCAAATCGATGGCTGTCGACGGTGGTGCAGAATGGTTGTTCAAATCAGTGGTGGTTGGCGATGGTTCAGATCGGTGTTGGTTTAGATTGGTGGTGGTGATCGATGGCTGGCGATGGTTCAGATCGGTGCTTTAGATCAAGTAGGAAAGATATGGATAATTTTGTCTTTTAAAAAAAAGGGATGGGATGAAATTTAATTCTTTCTCAATTGTGATTCAATGACCAAATCCATAAATGGTGGAATGTTTGGGATTCAATTTCATTCCATAGGTAACCAAAACGCTTGACCGGAATTTAATCAATGGAATTGATCATTCACATTCCTTCAAATTTTATTGGAATCATGTGAACCAAACGCTTCTCACCTATTATATTAATTTCTTTTTACTAATTTAACAAGATAAAAGAATCAACAAAATAAATTTTTATAATTAAAATTGCTATCATGCCTTTCAAACCAATTGTTATGAAGAGCAAAAAAATGATGACGCTCGTTAACTAGCCAAGCTTTATAATAATTGGGTCTTAATGAAAAACGTATGATTCAATGGGCTTTGGGTTTGAATCGGATCCAGTTATTATCATTATTTGTAGTTTTTCTATAAGATATGTTCTTTTGTTGTGAAGATCTACTTATCCAATGGCTCATATATATATATATATATGCATTGTTTAAGAAAATAAAATAAATTTATGTTCGACTTATATGTTAAAATTGCTTTTCAAAGAATCGTTTGGATGCATATAAATCACTTTATAAGTTAGTTTATCGATAGCTACTTGAAAGAAATTTTTTCGACACTTTTTCCAATTATACCTCTAAGTAATATTATTTATTTATTTTCAAGATTTACGCCATTTTAGTCATTTCACACTTATGCTACTGCTAAACATAACTTATTCATCATTTATCACCTACCTAATTAACTTATAGTATAAGTTAGGCTTTATCACCATAAGTTTTATCGTCTAGTTTGACATAATATCAAAAAATGGTAACATTTTATGTCACAGAAAAAGCCAACATTTAATTCTTCCAAATTCTCTTATCCTTCACATCCCATACCCACACAATCTTCTTGGCTCTCAAACCACCACCCCCTACCCTCCAAAATCAATCTTTCATGGCAATTTTCCCACCTCACAATAACCAAACCTCTAATCACCAATACCAACACACCCCTTCACTCTATCTTCTTTTTCATTCCACTTTCTCACCACCAACCACCACCGTCCACCACCGTCAACCACTATGGCAGAAAACAACCCACCGGACCGGAGAAACTCCAACACCCAACTGTTGGAAGAACTTGAAGCTCTCAGCCAAACACTTAACAACACCAACACTTCATCGATTCCATCGACAAAAAACCGAAGAACAAACTCTCTGGTTCTTTCCCGAGCCTCCATCCCTCCGATACTCTCCACCGGAAAAACCGATCATGCTGACGATGACGACGATCACGATGGGATCAAACTGAACCCTAAACCCCGAGCCAGACGCATGTCGTTATCGCCATGGCGGTCTCGACCCAGTGAAGAAACTAGCCAAAAACAACAAACACCGATAGTTTCCAAGAATCTGTTTCAAGATAACAAACCGGAAAAACAAGATTCATCATCATCATCATCGGAGAAGAAAGGGTTGTGGAACTGGAAGCCGATTAGGGTTCTTACGCATATCGGAAAACAGAAGTTGAGCTGTTTGTTATCGGTGGAAGTCGTTACCATTCAAGGACTTCCGGCGTCCATGAACGGACTCCGGTTATCGGTTTCTGTAAGGAAGAAAGAAACAAAAGATGGTGCAGTTCAAACAATGCCTTCTAGGGTTTCTCAAGGAGCTGCTGATTTTGAAGAAACTTTGTTTATGAGGTGCCATGTGTACTGCACTCCGGCGGGTAGCGGAAACCCGCGGGCGAAATTCGAGCCCCGCCCGTTTATAATCCATGCTTTTGCGGTTGATGCCGAAGAGCTCGATTTTGGTCGGCATGCTGTCGATTTAAGCCAATTGATTCAGGAATCTATCGAGAAAAACTTCGAAGGAACGAGGGTTCGGCAATGGGATATGAGTTTTAATCTTTCCGGAAAAGCGAAAGGAGGGGAGTTAGTCATGAAATTAGGGTTTCAGATTATGGAAAAAGAGGGGGGAGCTGGTATTTATAATCAAGTCGAAGGGCAGAAATCGGGTAAATCGAAAATGTTTTCGCCTTCTATCGGCCGTAAACAGTCGAAATCATCGTTCAGTGTTCCTAGTCCGAGGATCCCGAACCGTTCAGAGGCGTACACGCCTTCTCAACGAGCCGGGAATGTCGATTTTCAAGGGATCGACGATCTGAATCTTGACGAACCGCCACAGGAACCCGTGGCGGCAACGGCGGTGGTGTCGCCACCGCCGCTGCCGCCAGTTCAGACGACTGAAGAGCCGGAATCAAAGGTGGACGATCTCGACCTTCCGGATTTTGAAGTTGTAGACAAGGGGATCGAGGTGCAAGATAGAGACGGAACAGACGGAACACAATCGGAAGATTATAATTCAGACAAAAGATCGATCTCGAGTGAGGTCGTGAAGGAAGTCGTTCATGATCAAGCTCATTTAACACGGTTATCGGAGCTCGATTCTATAGCGCAACAGATCAAAGCGCTTGAATCTATGATGACGGAAGAAAAAAACGACGAAAACGACCAAGAAACGGAATCACAACGATTAGATGAAGATGAAGACAAAGTAACTCGAGAGTTCTTCCAAATGCTCGAACACGAAGACGGAAAAGACGCTAGTTTTGACCACGAAGTCGGGAAAGCCACGGATTCAGACGACGGCCATAACGAGAAGGTTTTCGTACCCGATCTCGGGAAGGGATTAGGGTGCGTTATTCAGACAAGAAACGGAGGTTATTTAATATCAATGAATCCATTCGATAACTTAATGGGAAAGAAAGACACTCCAAAACTCGCAATGCAGATATCGAGACCAATGGTTCTCGATTCAAACGAATCATTAACCGGAACCGAATTCTTTCAGCAAATGGCAGCAATCGGTTTCGAAGAACTAAGCTCGGAAATCTTATCATTAATGCCGATGGAGGAACTCGTGGGTAAAACGGCTGAACAAACGGCTTTCGAAGGGATAGCTTCAACGATCATCAGTGGTCGAAACAAAGAAGGAGCCACTTCGAGCGCTACTCGTGCGATCACGATCGTTAAATCCATGGCCACCGGCATGACTACCGGAAGGAAAGAACGGATTTCATCAGGAATTTGGAATATGAACGAGAATCCATTAACGGGCGACGAAATACTCGCGTGTTCTTTGCAGAAAATCGAAGAAATGGCGGTCGAATCATTAAAAATTCAAGCGGATATTACAAAAGAAACCGCACCTTTCGATGTTTCCCCAAGCAACAACGGTAAAGACGGAAATCACCCGTTAAAAAACGCTATTCCCTTGGAAGATTGGATGAAAGATAATGGTATCGTTACTTCCGAAAACGAACACGAAACCATCACCTTATCGGTCGTAATCCAAATGCGGGACCCACTACGACAATACGAAGCGGTTGGCGGTCCGCTTATCGCGTTAATCCACGCCACATCCGTTGAAGCCGAACCCGCTCAAGAAAAGAGGTTTAAAATCACGAGTTTAAACGTCGGTGGTCTGAAACTAAGAAGTGGCGGAAAAAAGAACGATTGGGATACGGAAAAGCAACGGCTAACCGCGATCCAATGGTTGGTAGGTTATGGGCTCGGGAAGGCCGGAAAGAAAGGAAAACGTGTGATGGTTAAGGGTCCGGATCTCTTGTGGAGCTTATCTTCACGTGTGATGGCCGACATGTGGCTTAAATCCATAAGGAATCCGGATGTTAAGTTCACAACCTGAAGGCCGATTGATGTATTACAGTTGGTTTCAAGATGGTATACTTGTACAAATCTGAAGACAACTTTCCGTAAGTTTTTGTATGAATATATATACTTGCATAAGAAGGATCGGAAACAAAACTCGAGAGATTCAATAAGTTTTCGAGACCTTATAATACTATTTATTTAAAGTTTCTTTTGTAATGTAACTATAAGTAGCTTTGTTGAGTTTTCGATTTTTCGTTATGTTGTTTGTTTATTCATTTACCACGATCATCGATTTATTGAAATTCAAACTATTTCCTACTTTTAACACTTCCTTAAATACGACTGCATTCTTCCAACACAAGAAGTTTTCTTTATAGGGTTCCTGTAAAAACAGCCTCTCTTTGATGCATTTTATCAAACACCTTATCTGCATCCATAAGATGCATTTTTATCAGAAACCCTTTTGCCATAATGTTCGAGCTAAACACATTATAAACTCGATTCAATTAACAAACGCCAAAAAGATGCATCATTAATCAACCCACAATCGGCGTACATTTTGATTTAAACTATTCTGAAGAGAAGAAAATCACGTACACTGTGGTGAAGAGATGACAATTGAGTTTCCAGATAGGTTCCAACTGAAGTACGCATACTTCCATTGATTCAGTAAAACCGCTGAATTAGGGCATGTTTGTTAGCAGCTTAATGGGACAGCTTATTAGGTTAGCTATAGAAAGTGGCTTATTCAGTAAGTTTCTAAGAGGAGCTTTATGCAAGGTAAAACCTGCTTTTCCCAATTAAAAACCAGACTCCTTCCATTTATGAAGAAAAAAAAAACCTTCATATCTATATTTATGAAAAAAGAAAAAACCTCCCAAACAAAAAACCTTCATATCTATACAGACAGATTAATCCACCTATTTTGCCCCGGTAAACCTCCTGAATTTGTAACATTTGACAACATGGATGTCAAGTTCTTTTATTCTTCTGACTTAAATCTTTTGTAAACAGATATCCCATCATCAAACGTTACAAGATCAACAGGTTACCAATCAAAATAAGTATAAAATAAAAAAGAATGAAATTTTATTTTACATCTATTTAGAACTAAAATTCTTCGCTTCCCATTGCAATATCCGAATCAGCAAAACATGAACATAAAACTTGCACCAGGGAAAAACCATTAATTACAATCAAACATCTACCATTTTCAACAAGATCACTTTGACTAGTCAACAGTCAACATAAAAGAAAACGTCAAAATCAAGAATCCGAAGTACCTCGAAAACTATACATACCCGTTCATGTAAAACACGATACCATAAAAAATTGCTGCAAAGCCACAACTATCGTACAAAATAAGACGAGTTCTCATTATGTCCGTTTCTCTTCAGAAGTTGAATTGCTGCTACTCGTCGTAGAACTGGTTTGACTTTCCGGTTGCGAGCCCGTTTGACCATTCACCGAGTTCTGTTCAGCCTGCTGATCATCTAACTTAAGATTCGATTTGAATGGTCTCTCAAAATTACGAGCAGTTCCCGGATCAATTCCCAAATTGTTAAACTTCTGATCCTGAAAATACGTATAATTTATATAAACCAAAACAAACAAACCCAGTATATCCCACCTGAACAAAATCATGATTTTTCTATATATATATATATATAATATTATATGTATATACATTATAAATATAGAGGAAAGTTCAAATGAGAACTCAAATTTGGTTGTGAACGTGAGGACCAATGAGAGCGCGACTCGTGTCATGTTCAGACTGAATAATCAAAGAAATATTCAGACTGAATAATCAAGGAATAATCAAGGAAATATTCAGACCGAATAAATACTATATTCAGTCTGAATATTTCTTTGATTATTCAGTCTGAATATTTCTTTGATTATTAACATGACACGTGTCGAGCTCTCATTTGTCCCCACGTTCACAACCAAATTTGAGTTCTCATTTGAACCCGCCCCAATATAGAATATATTTAAATTTTAAATGCACATGGTAAAAAACCACTTACACTTTGCAAAGCTTCAAGCTTTTTTTGCAACGCTTCATGCTCGGCCTGAATACGGAAAGGAACACCGTGCTTTTGGCGCACGTTATTTTGAGCCAAATCTTCAGTAATGTCGCTAGCGGTGGTCGCAAAAGGATGATTTGCCGGGATCCATCGAACTGTATCGGGGTCCACATCGGAAGGTATCGGATCACCTTCTTTAAGAAATATTGTCGGTCTCTTCCATTGATAGGCTCGTGATCTCCTTTTTTGATGTATGTTTTGCTCTTCTCTTGTTAGAGTCACCGGAGCTAAACGATAAACTTTTCCACACATTTCGACCGATAAATTGTTCTTACTGATCTTTACTAGTGGATTGTCAAATGGGTCATCGTACATTGGTGTTTTTGATCTGTAAATAAAAACATTTTTTATTTATAAGTCACAAACAAACATCTAACTTTCTAATTTCTTAGATTCTATGGGTCCCATTTTTATATTGTATTAAGACGAACCCACAAACTATAGTCAAATGTTCCTATTTAACGTCACAAAGTTTCAAAACTTTTTATTTTTTACTCATTTTGACCGTAACCTGTTGATCTTATAACATCTAATGACATATAATATAAAGTCAAAAACGCTTCCTTAAAACAAAATCTTGCAACTTTTAAGGGACGTGGAGTAATAATAATAATAAATAAATACATGAGAAAGAGTTGGAGTCATACATGCCTCTTCTATCGGAGTTAAGTTGGCCACGTCTGACAAGATCAGCAACGGATCCGGATCGTTTGTACCTCACCTTCCTCGCCACATAAACTCGTACGGCAACAATCAATAGGGTCGCTGCTATACAAAACCCTAATGCAATTTTGGAACGTGGAGAGCTTTTTACCTGTAAAAAATCAAAGAAAATGTTGTATATTGGCCAAGCGGTATACGGGTTAATGGTAGATCCCAACCTCTGTGGAGGTTAAGGACTTAAGTCTCCCAAAAGTGAGAAGTGCATGTGAGTTTTACCGTAGTCCGTATATAACTATATATATATACATATGTATTATATATATATATATATAGAGAGAGAGAGAGAGGATAGAGAGGAAAGTTCAAATGCGAACTCAAAATTGGTTGCGAACATAAGGACAAAGAAGAGTGCGACACGTGTCCCATTCAGTCTGAATAATGAAGGGCATTCAGAGTGAATAATGAAGGTGAAGTTCATACATTATTCAGACTGAATAACACTACATTCAGACCGAATATTTCACTTCATTATCCAGTCTGGATATGACACGTGTCACGCTCTCCTTTATCCTCATGTTCACAACCAAATTTGAGTTCTCATTTGATCCCGACCTTATATATATATATATATAGAGGAAGGTTCAAATGAGAACTTTGTATTTTTAAAAGAACAAAGGGACAATTGTGGATCACATATGATGTGGGTCCCACATAATATTAAATCATTTCTGATTTAATATAGTTTAATATTAAATCAGAAATGATTTAATATTATATGGGACCCACATCATATGTGGTCCACAAAGTGTTCCTTTATTCCTTTAAAGAAGGGGTGTTCTTGTATGATCCCTCCCCTATATATATATATACTTCAAAAAAAGTGTTTCACACGCAACCTCTCATTCTATTATGCAAAGAGACTTGTTTCCATAACACAACTCCGGGTTAAAAGGGGGTCTAGAAACTAAAAAACCGAAAGAAAACAACACAACGCAAAAAAAAATGCATTGATATTTCATGCCTAATTGTTCTATGTTGGTTGTCAAAGTCAACATTGACCAATCATAAAAACAATATACCGAAGTATTATTGCAAAGTGTACTTCATTTCCATGAAAATTGCAACAATTTCCATTAGGGATGTCAAATAAAAGTTACTCCCTCCATCCCAAAATAAATGTCTATAATGAAAAAGGCACACAGTTTTAGAAACATCTAATTGTTACACTTTTTAAGTTACTAAATGACAATTTTAGCCTTGATAATAGACGGAGTATAATGAAGTTCTTTTTTTTATTAACCTGGACATCCAACCCGCTATGCGAGCCAACTAATCCCAGGGCGACCATTCTCCACATCGTAATTAATGGTAGAAATGGAAAGTATGCACTTATTAATTGGTCACCACAAGAATTATGAAGTTATGCCATGGGGAAGAACGTACCAAAAAAACAACGGGTGGGAGAGAGATTATTGTTTCTTGTAGTCTTGACACTTGATGTTGTAGAACCACCATGCCATTGCTCTTCAATTTTTCAAGGATCAATTCATCCTTAATAGAATTATCTTCATTGGATGGCAACGAATTGCCGGAGGCTCTAACAAAGAAATCTTTATATTTGTTCTTCCCATTCCAAATTCGGTATCTTTCTTTGAACCATAGTTGTGGTTTAAGATCCAATGCATTTGTTGAGACTCGATGCTTCAAGAAGACAACAAATGGAACTTTAATTAATCTTGAACTATTGAAAACCAAACTAAATGTTAGGATCAATAATTTCAGTAGTACATTTAAATTAGAAAATATTGATTCTTTACATAGGAAGAGTATAAAAATGTATGTAGGAATAGAAAATTGTCATCCTAGATGTTGTTATAACTTGTAACCACTTTTCTTATTGACATTTGGAGATGCAAAGTTGTACTCGAGTCTACACTATTTGACTCTAAGAGGCTTTACTCTATTTGTATACTTTCTGATATACATAAATTTAATTGACATTTTTTATTTTGATTTTGAACAAAAAAGAACGAAAAATTTGATGTAATAAGAAGTTGGTAATTTGTTTCAAGAATTCCCAATAATCCATACACGATGAATTGAAATTTTGCACGTATATTGAAATTAATAATTGTATAAGATAGCTAGTAAGCTATCTAAATGAATCAACAATCACTTATATGAGAAATGTGGTAATTTTTCCCTCATATTAAGGAATTAAAAGATGAGTTTCAAAGCAAATAAAAAGAACACATTGAATGCAGACAAGTTAACTTATTTCTCACCCTTCCCTAACACCTAGCTAATGAAAATGAATGTTTTTGCACATAAAGTAGAAAGAATGCTTGAATTACTTCAATGATTATTCATAAAATTTTGTGCATATAATGAGAAAAGCAGGCTGAAAAGACCATAAAATTGAAGCCCATAAGTACTTTTCAAATCCAAAATTTAAACTGATGTCATTAGTCTTTTAACTCAAAATCAAAAGAATCTTTGGTGTCCCTTTTGCTGAATAATAAAGTTATCAATTATTCTATCTATCGTCAAAATAGTCGTTATTGATCTTAGCTAATGTATTCAAGTTTTAGGAGTCAAAAGTAAACTCTAAGTTCGGTACAGAGGAATCATTTCTCCAACACTATCATTCTATCAAATACGACCAATACCCGAATAAAAAAGATTGAACTTTTACTCAAACAACTAAGAACAAACAAGCGTTGATTAATTTCTAGTATTTATGATTTCAAGTCACAATAATCAATTTCTAGTGGGGGCTTTTTCTCCTAAATGATTATCTTATCCTTTAGGGGTCAAAGAATTAGCTTGACATTAAGCGCAATTTTACGCTTATTTTTCATCTATTACTTTCTTAAGTAATCAAAATGGACATCCAAACAACCCATCAAATACCCACTCAACAAAAATCAAATTCTTGAGAAGAAAACAGGCCACGAACAACAAGCATTACTTATTTCCACTAAAATCACCAATACCCATATAAGAAAGATTGACATTTTCCTCATGAACAAAAGAAATATTGTTTAAATTCATTACTCACATAAGAAATACTCGAAATTAACACAAATTCAAACAAAAAAAACACCCTAAAAGCAAGAAACATCAATTCATTTCTCGATAACACAAGAACCCACATGAAAAATAGGGATGTTTGTTAACTTATTTGACTAAAATCTTCAATACCCACATACAAGATTGAGATATTGAATAAGATACATACCGGAATAGAAATAGGATGCAATTGCAGGGGCCAAACTGAAGCCATTTTCAGAGTCGAAAGTATAATCCCATGGTGGAAATAAAATCTAGGGTTTCAAGGCTTGAAAAATTAGATTTTAGGGTCAAGAAATTGAAGGTCGGTTTTCGCAGATTGTGTTTGTTTTAGAGAAATGTCAAAGTGCTGAAGGTCGATGAGGTATGTTTGGTTGCAATGGGATCTCCCTATCACGCAAATATAAGCTTTTTTTGGGATTTCTTTTGTTTTTTTTTTTTTAACGCAAAGCTAAGAAGCTAGTGATTTGACTCACGACATACGTAGTATAATTTTAATTCGAACCTTCACCTTAGGGGATAAACCCCCACTCCTCCACCATTTTTAGGAAAACCACCACTCCCAAGACTCGAACCCGAGACCTTGTGGATGATGTAAAAACCCCGATACCGCTAGACCAGAGGCCCTTTGGTATTAAACATTGAAGTTTGATTATGAAATCTCCACATTTGTTGATGTGAATTCCAAGTTTTAACATTGATTTTTATGTTTATTTTAATCATAATATTATAAACTGTGGGCCTAAGTTTTTACAAATATTTTAATATCGTTACTGATGGGCCGTTACCGAAACAGATATCGGATAATTGGTTATCTGGTCATTTATTTACCGGATAATATGGTAAGGTTCAAAAACTTTACTTGGTAAGCGATAAGATAAGAAACAAGAGTCTTATATTGTAAGTAAGAGTATAGACTCTTACCGGCAAACGTTTGTTAGATAAGATTATTGCATACGATTTATTTTGATAACTAAGAATCGTATCTAGTAAAATTAATGAGTAGTAACTTTTACCAGTAAACACTTACTTGGTAAGCATTTTAGTAAACACCCCTCAAATTTTATGTACATTTAGGGCTTTTTTACCAAACACATATCGGGTAAGTGCTCAGCTGCAAGAGTCACAACCATAACTTACCTTATGGGCAAGACTCTCGGCCTTTAAAATATATTTTCATTAAGCATTTTTTACTCGATAAACATTTACAGAGAAAGAGTTTTCTCTCTCACTTAACGAATATGATTTTCCGTTCTTGCTATATTTCTTATCATGTAAGATTATCAGTCCTCGACATACTTATCTGTTAAGATAAGTAACACCTAATAAACGCTCATCCAGTAAGCGGTTATATCTGGGCTAAACTCCTAGATCAAATATGGTAAGTGAGAGAAAACCCGGGTACAAAGTAAGGTTTAGCCCTTGGACTTTTGTGAATTCGATTTTTAGCCTAGCATTAATTCATACATTATATAGTTTCTAAAAATTACAGTTTGGACCCTGGACTTTGTAACAAAGAACTTTTGTCTCGTGTTCAATTATTCAACTTTGCATAAAATTAAAATACGATCCCTACACCTCAAAAAGAATGTGATTTTTACTTAGATTTCAATTATTCATGTTTATAAAAATTACCAAAAAACACTACACTTAGGGGACATTTTCCAAAAGTTTATTGGATAAGCAAAGTGTATGATTAGTAATTATGGAAAAGTTTTCAAATAAACATGTGCAAAAACATGTTTTGTTACTTTGAAAGCATGGATTTATAGTGTATGAAAAATCATGAACTCGTTGTGGCTTAGGATCACATATCTTAGATGTCATGTGAACAAAATAAGCATATAAATTCTGAAAGAATATAGACGAAAGTGTTTTAAGTGATAAATAAAAGTTATATATACTCTAGTGTTCTAGTACACGCGCTCCTCATGGTAGCAATAGGATATCCCTTGGCTAAAATTGGGGTATTACAACACAATTATATTAAATCCATATAAATTATCTAAAACAAGTCCTACCCAAGAGCAAGTGTAACTATTTTGATGACTAGTAATCCTGTAATTATAACACTGAAAAACTGTAGTCCGAACTTTTATAACATTTTTTTTATCGCATAACTTCTTTTGAATTAACCAAAATTGGTCGATAGCATGTACCTACAAGGAAAAAATGAGAGGGTCAATGGAGAGATCATGTTCGACTCAGCTAGTCTAGAGTAAAGAAGACTAACATATGTCGATCGCTACCCTTTCATATATGCAACTAAGCCAACTGGTATTGTTATAAAATCATAAACCGAAGACTTTTGATTCTTTCAAATAAAAATTATAATCAATTTATAAATTTTGTTTCCTTTTTACATTTTTTTGGCTCCAAACACGATAAATTCAGACTTATATAACATCAAAAATCTCTAAATATTCTAATAGACAACTTTATAGAACTTGGCATATATGCATTCTATATAAAAGTGTTCCAATAATAAGTTTAATGACGCTTTTGGACATCTTAACATGTTTTTAGAACTATTTTGAAATAAAATGTCCTATAAAAAACAAACGTATGTAAAAAAATTATGTTTATAGGTCAAGAACTCTCTAAATCATGAGATCTGTGAGAACCAGTGTATCATACGCTATTGTATATGATTTTTTGTTATCTATGATTAGAATTTAATGTAATAATTAACATATATTTGTTACATATATATATTAATGTTTGTGAAACAAAAAATACACGTAAAAATGTTTTACATTGTGAACTGAATACATATAAAACAAACTCATTATGATACAAATATATGTCGTATTTATGTAAAACAAAATCTTAATATAGAAGTTCTCATGTCTTAATAAAGTTTAAAATTTTCAAATGATTACTCTCAAAATAAAAGGTGAAAGAAAGTAAAGTTGGTTTAATTTTAAATTTTCAAGATTAAAAGAATTAGAAGTTGGATTATCCAAAATAATAACAAAAACAAAATTAAATTAAATTATCATAAAATTTACTTTTTTTTGTAAAAGATAATGAGTTTAACCGTAAAAAAAATTATCAAATACAATTTTGTATAAATAATTCAAAAGGGAAACATAACTAATTAAACTATTTACAATATTTAACTCTAAATCACTGATTATAATTGATTAATAATATAGGGCTAATTATCGAGCTAGAACAAAAACCTGTTAATCGTAACACTTGTTTCTCCGGCCGCCGTAGATTGAATTCCGGTAACTCCGGCGACAGGCACCTCATCTGCACACAAATTACACCTTGTCGTCTTCAACAACTTCTGCCTGCACGACGGACACGTAAAGTGAGATCCGATCCATTTGTCAATACACACGACGTGAAAACAATGGCCGCATCGCGGCAAAACTCTAATCTCATCTCCGACCATAAATTCCGTCAAGCAGATGGCGCAATCAGAGAATTTATCGGCCATGGATTCAGCGGAGTAGGTGAGCTTCGGAATACTTCTGAGTAGCTTGGTCGCCGGCAGGGAGAAGTGATCTATCCGGCCGGTGATAACTGTGTCGGAAAACCACCGGATCCAGGTGCAGCGAACGGCGTTGATGCCGATGATGCAGAGAAGAGAAGCGAGGATGATGGCGAGGCCGATGAAGATGATAAATTCAGTGTTGACGTTTTCGTAGTCGTCGTCCGGCGTTGATTGTGGCGGTGGCGGCGTCGCCGTGGATGAATTTAGACCACCGAGAATCCTGAAACGACGAGACATGGGTGTGGTGGTGGGGTCAAGGAGCATGAGTATGACCATGTGTTCAAATATATATATATATATATAATTTTATGAATTTGTTAGTAACCGTTTTAACTATATTTCAAAATTATATAAATATATTTTATGCAAACATAATAATCATAAAAAATTATAAATATGTTTTTTGTTTCTACATAATCCTCATATTCAGTTAGACTTGAATCATTCATCTATAACACCGTTGAATCAATGACATTTTAATAAAGATTTGGTATTAATTGTTTATTTATCATGTCAAAATGTTTTTACGTATTTTCTAACATGCGAATTTTTTGGGAATTTTTTTCCATTAATTTTGGTATAAAAATCCTTCAAATTGTATGGGTTTATTTGTGTATTTCATCAACTATAATGATTAGTTTGTAATGAAATTTCAAGTATGATGGTTAAAAAATTCATTAAGGGCCGTTTATATAATCTTATTCGGGTAAGTGCTTACTGACAAAATTTAACACTATCACTTAGGGGTTGTTTACTAGTCGACCGGTTCGACTCAACAAGAATCTGACCGGCCACAATGTAGCGTTTACCATACCACAAATCTGACCGAGATGTTGATCGAAATCTAACCGAAATCTGACCCAACAAGTGTCAAAATCATGCTTACCCGGGTCAGATCCTTTCTTTCCATACTTTCCCACCCATTTTTGCTAAGAGAAAAACTTGATCTTAAACCCTTCAAGGGTTTTTGGTGCTCAGGAAGGAGGAAAAAAAACATTCCAATACTTTTTAGGAGATCAAGGCCATTAAAAGAAAACAATTACAATTTTTTTTGAGAAAATAAATCAATTATATTATATTTTACATATAATTATAAATATGGTTATAATGGTCATTTTGTTGTTGGTAAGTACTTACCAAAAACATTTGGTAAACATTCTTACCCGGACAACACTTATCCGGCACAGAACTTACCCTAGTCAGCACACTTACCCGGTTAGAGTTGGTAAACGGCCCCTTATTCACCAGGTAAGATTTTAGTCCATCAAAACGACATCGTATCGCAATAATTTACCCGGTAAGTGCTTACCATGGTAAAAGTCGTCACCAGCACTTATCGGGTAAGACTCTTGTTCCATACTTTCTTTGTCTTCATTCTTACCAGGTAAGATTTTTGGTACTTATCATATCTCTCCGATAAGATAATATGACTTGATAAACACTTACCCGGATAAGCGTTTGATAAACGGCCCTTTAACTCTAGAAAAAAGCGTATCCAGTGAATTTTTAAGAATTATTTCTTTGACAAACGGTTCCATGTGAGCCAACGTAAATATACCAACTTCAGTTTTGAGACATCCTAAAGTAATTAATGATCATTTTGTTTCAGTTACTAATCATTACAGTTTTAGTCTATAATATATATGTTTACGAAGAGTACCATAGATAGATTCCAGGTGCTCATGCCTAGAAAAGGCGTACATAAAAATGATCCTCCTAAAAAAAAAGTTAAAAGTGTGGTTGAAAACTTTGTAGTTTTGCTTCTTAGTCACATAAAACTTCATCAAAATAGAAACACTTGACCTGAGTTGTATAACAAAGGTAATGTAGATTTTTAACAGAGTGTGATATCAATGAGTTTAGTCTCTACTCTATAGTTAAGCAAAATAATATTACACTAACCAACAAAGGTAATGTCGATTTTCTCTAGGAAATGGATGGTTTCAAGAAAAGGACGTTGTACTGTTAGAATTGACTGTTCGTTGTTAAAAATTATTAGTACAATGAAGATACAATGATATTTTTGAGAATGAAGATACAATGATAAATTCATAATAATAATAATAATAATAATAATAATAAAAAGCAATGTTTGATAATCATTTGTGTTTTTATACAACCTAATTAGAGACAAGATGATGTCAACATTAATTTCAAATTCTTTAAACCGTTGACATTTTTATAATTTAGAAAAACACAGATAAAAAAAGCACAAACCAAAAGTCCAATCGATGAGTTTAAAGCTTCAACCTTATGACACGTTTATGTTGCAAAACTTAATAAACCGTAACAAAAAATAATTATATTGAAAAAACAGTTACTAAAACATTATGTCAATTTTAGTTGTGTTTCTTGGAAACATGATTTTACCGTTGCATATAAATGAATATCCCACAAGCTCAATTAAAAAATTATTGTATGGAGAAAATTGACGTATGTAAATATCTCAACACAGATACCGCATCATGCATTTTGTACCAACATCAGACACATCATAATTGCTTCATTTCATAACAAAGAGTATATAGTTATGACGAAACCTTCATATGTCTTAATTTTCATGTACCGCTTTTTTGGATTGAAAAAACCTTAACAAGCAAATCACACTCTTAAATCATTTAATAACACAAATATATTATCCAAACTTAAGTATGTAAATTCATATTCAATTAAAGAAATAAGAAAAACATTGGATTCAAATAATACCATTGTTTTACTTCTGATGATAATTATAGACAGATAAATATAATTACAAACATGTGTGATGATCAAATATTGGATGAAACATGGATTTGAATTTATGAATTTCATGTGTTATTATTATCATCAAATTCAAAGTTGATCGGTAAGGAAACTTTATATGCCAAACAACATCGAAACAAACTTCAAATAAATAACAAATCATTCATATAGCATCAACATGTTGCTTTTTTGGTGAACGTATGTCTAGGTGATCGATGAACTTTGTGACAAAAGTCATCAATCGTCACAACAATAATACAATGGTTTGATGATAAAAAAATTCCGTACAATACGACATCAGTTGTTTTTTTCTTCTTAAATTTGGGCTTTCTTCTTGTAGAAAAACAACTCTGAAAGGCAACTTCAATGTACCAAGACTTATCGATCTGGTGGATTTTCCTTTGGGTATTTGAGAAATCCGACAATTTGGCTCTAAAACGATGATGGGAAAACATTGAACTAGTGGTCGAAACACGACACCTCTATACAAAATAGTGGTTTTGGACCAACTTTAAAATTTTATATCAAACACAAGGATCATTTTCGTCAATTCCAAAAACTTATGAGCATTTGAGACTCAAATGTAACAAGTATTTAAAAACAGAGGCTAAAGTGCAATTTCCAAAAAAATATTTCATTTAAGAAGTAACAAAATTCTAAAATATAAGCTAAAAATATGGTAAATTCTAAACACTTTTGAGCATGATTTGAACTAAATGCAATAAACCATCCGTCAGTAAAACCAGGGTTCTAAAAGATGCGTTATGAGGCGAAACAGGTATTTAACGCTTCGTTAACACCCATAACTGCTGAGTAATGCAAGATGCACACCATGATGTCTTGGGAAGGGTTATCACACATTATGAACAGCGTTTTTAAGGCGTCAATTGACTTTATAATTTATTTGATTTAAGCTGGCTTCTTTTTCTGTTTTTTTACTTTGTTATAGGCTCTTGATATAACAGGTTTTGTGAGCTATATATAACATTTTTCTATAACCATCATCTATTATATGGTTCATGCGGTCATGCCGGTAAGCTTATCGACTACTCTGAAAGGCTAGTCTCACAAGAGGTCCTCCGAAGTCCGGCAACTTTCTACCTTTCCTCTAAACCGACCCTACAAAATAGAGAATAACCCAAAAAAACCCATGAACTTTCCACCTAAATCATAAACTACCCTGAAAATTATAGGATAACCATTAAAGCCTCATCAACTTTTTTACCGTTATTTATACTCAACCTACAAAATATTGTATACATTACCAATCATGTGGAAGCTAACACATTTGTGTTCCTCTGGACTCATTCTATATGGCTGTCCACCTTCTTTTTTAAGTATATAATATTTATATATGAAAAATACTGGCACACTTCTCATCCTCATCATTGGTGAGATATGAATCTTTGACCTCCTAAGATGCTGCTCTATCAGTAATCCAGGTACTGCTAGCCAAATGACCCTTTGATGTGTCACCTCCTTACCTGTTAGGCCAATGACACAGTCACACAGGGACTCCCCACGACACTCAGACCATCAAATGACCCATTCGTGCAAATCTACAAACCAACCATCAACAAATTCTTATAGTTGGTCCAGAGAGATGATTTTAAATCCGTTTCTATTGGCCAATAGACATCCTGGTCTACGCATTCTCTAGATTTGAAGTGTTTATACACACACACACATATATATATATAATATATTATAGACGTCAAAACTCACACATACTCCTCACCTTTGGTGAGGCTTGAACTCTTGACCTCGAGGAAGGTTGGTATCTACTTATAATCCAGGTACCATTAAGCCAATGACCCTTTGGTTACTCATTGGGGACACCGATAATAGAATAAACCCAATGATGAACACTAAAGGCAAAAGTTCCACTAGATAGTTCTCAACAAATGACCAAGGCTTGGTTATTGTAAATGAATATAAAGCATATATTAATAAACTAAAATTCAGTACAAACCTACACATTGATTCTTCCTTTCTTTTTTCTTTTTTCTTTGCAACTGATATCTGACCAGTTAGAAAACAATACAAATCAGTTTCTTGGTCTCATCATAGGTTGTATCTCACATTCCATCTTCCACTAATATCAGCGTTAAACGTCCAATTGTTTTCCCTGATTTGTACATACGGAATCTGCACAAAAAGAAAGAAAAAAAGGACAAGATATTACAAAGATTCCAAAAGAAACGAAGAAAATAGAAAAAAACGAAGAAGGTAAGTAAAAGAACGTAAAAAGATTGAAAACAGAAGTGTAGCTGCTTGTTTATGTATAAAAGTTTAGCAAAGAAACGAACTTATCATACCATGTCAACGATTTCATAGCCAACCTTCAGCCTTACATCTTGATCCTTCTGGAAATCTAGAATGTTCCATACCAACTCCAGAGCTCCATTTGGTGTTGGCTGTTTAAAAGATTATACAAATTGATTAAAAATTTACTTTTGGAGGTCGAAAAGTAGTTATATATGTAAGGTCAACCATGTGCAGAATTGAGCACAGAGAGTTCACACGTTCAATATGTAATAGATGCTAGTAAAAAAAAAGTATAAATGCACAAGAAAAGCAGCATGACTATTATCTATATATGTGGTCTAAAACCAAAATATGACAACATTAAGGCCATGTTTGGCAACCACAAGCTAGCTTATTTTTTGAGCTTATTGAAAAAGTCTTGGTTGGTTAGCAATAACCTAGCTTATTAAATGCTACCTAAGGCCATGTTTGGCAACCACAAGCTAGCTTATTGAAAAAGTCTTGTTTAGCTAGTCATAAGCTAGCTTATTGAAACGCTACCTAAGACCATGTTTGGCAACCATAACCTAGCTTATTTTTTGAGCTTATTGAAAAAGTCTTGTTTGGTTAGTCATAAGATAGCTTATTGAAACGCTACCTAAGACCATGTTTGGCAACCACAACCTAGCTTATTTTTTAGCTTATTGTAAAAGGCTCATCTGGTCAGCCATAAGCAAGCTTACTGAAACGGAGTAGCGTTTCAATAAGTTTGAATAAGCTAGCTTTTTGAAACGCTACCTGAACAGGAGTTTTTTTTTTCCTTTTTCCCCCGATTATGCGCCTGATTTTTTTCAAATTAAATTTTCAACCTACCCTTTTTGGGTTATTTCACATTGTCATTTAGCTTATTAGCTAGTTTTTACCAAAAATTACTAGTTTATCGACCAACTTATTAGCTAACAGCTAGCTTATCAGCTAGTTTGCCAAACATAACATAAAAATTACACACCCACCTCCAACTCTTTGTCAATGTCACAACCCCCTTTGAGAACAAAGTTCACAAACCGATTGGAAGCCAATGGATACGCTTTTTTCCCACGCACGATGCAATGGAGTTTGTCATTTCTATCATAATGCAATCCAGCTCCAAGACTAGCTGACAGCTTTATAGAATAAGTAGACGTGTTAACATAATGGCAATTAGGACAGTTAAGATAATTTCAATTGCTCAAGATAATAAAATTAAGTATGGAAATGGTAACATACATCAGGATAGAAGTGTCTAACGAGTGCACAACAAAAAGTTGGAGCCCCTTTCCCTGTATCAAGCTCTCCATTAAGCTGCAACATTAGCAAATTAGAGGTTAACAAAATATGCAAATTTGATCCAGAAATAGCATACGAACATACATGATTTGTAAGACTTTCAGAAAACATAATTAGTGTCTTAATTAGTTGGTAATGAACCATATAGTACATTTTGTTTTCTTTTTATTAAAAAACTAGGAAACCACAGAGAGAATCATAGATGGTGTATTCTATCTTGAAGAATAATGTTGAGTTATCTTTCATCATTGTACAACAATTGAAAACAATTCTGCTAGTAAAAACAATCAAAAGGTGTATTTCAAACAAAGGATGTGAATTTGTGACCTGAAGTAGAGTATTGGAATCGATACGGAGCTTCTGCTTAACATGGATTTTGAGGGCGCTGACGTCTCCGGCGTACTTCACCGCAGGAGGATTGTTCTTACCGGCGATCCTGAGAGCGTCGGAACCTCCACCATATCTCAAAGAAGTATCCATTTGTGTGAGTGTTGAAATGAGATGGATTAATAAAACTTGAAGGTAAAACCAAAACCCTAGCTATGGCGGAGATTGATATATACTGTACTTAAGGCGTAAGCAAACTTTGTCTTCTTTTGTGTAAAAAAGGCCAATGGAGTATAACAGCAACTCCAATATTGTAATTTTTTTCTAAAATAGCATATTAAAACAGTTTGCATCCAACTTTAACAGCTACTTTATTTTAGCAACTTTATCATTAACAATTATTAATAAAATATTTTATCATTTAATAAAATATTATTTATCTCTCCTACACACTTAACTTCAATTATTTTGATTGATCGAATATAATTAAAATATTGTTTCCCTCTCTTCAATATATTTTTAGAGATTCTCTAAATTTTTCTATTAACAATTGATATACCATAACTGTTGGAACACTTAAATTGCTAAAATCCTCCATTTTTCTATTTTACAATAGCTGTTGGAGATGCTCTAAATCATTTCACTGTAAAAAATTTATTAATAACGTTTTCTATAACTTTTGTGTTCAAAAATATTTTATTAATTGATTAATTTATAAGGTTTTAATTCACGTATATTTATTTTTTGGTTTCATATTTTATTTTGTTATATTTAAGTACACTTTAAACATAGATGATCACACATTTTTAATTAAATTATATCACTTTAAATAGATATTTACAAAGTAATATCGGTCTTTCTCATTATATAAACAAAGGGTGTTGAACCATTAAGAATAGTTCAACTAGTAAGATAGTGTATACTGATTCAAGTTTACTTTTTTACTACGAGAAGTTTGTTTAACTATTAACTTCAATTAACATATAAACAATTTGGCTCGAAACATCCTCAATTATCATAAAAATATAAATAAATAAAGGTCCAACGATTTATACTTTTATAGAAAACGTAAAAATTTCATTATGATTTGTATGTCTTTTACTATCCACATCACAAGTGTACATGTGGCGTCATTGGATCCTTCAAACACTTCCTTCTATTTTTGAGGCTAAAACAATACTAAATTGAAGATCATATTAATATAAAGTAGTTAATATCAGTGTAAAAAATAGAAAAAATCAATAAGATGACCCTAAATAAAACACAAGATGATGTTATTAGATCAAAATTGTCACTTTTCTTCATATTGCACGTCAACAATGTGGTTATACGCCTGCCTTTTTATATTTTCAATACTATGATTTTAGAAATGATCTGATCTAAAACTGGTTCAAATAATGGAACCCAAGTGAGTTTATATGTTGCATTTTGATAAATTCCCAAAAAACCTATATGTTGCATTTTGATGCATTCCAAAATTAAAATGGAGTTGATATATAAATACAAAATTACAAATGTTACATCAAATTCTTTGTAATGTAATGCCATGTACAACTTCATGTTACAAAGCTTCATACACTTTACAAAATGGCCTTCTGGTAAAAAAAAAATTGCTCTTATACCGAAACTACCCTTGCAACCTCTCCCCAGAAAGCAAACTACTTTCCTTCGGGTCGCGTTACTTCCAATAGCTCAAGATTCAACTCAAATGTCGCTCCAGGCTGTTCAACAAAACCATATGAAATATATGTCAACATGCATCAAATGTTGGTTAAGTTGAACAATAATGTCTATTTTGTACAACATCTACATCATAAAAATGTGCTATTTTAGTCGTTCGAAGAAAATACCCCAAGGGTAAAATGGGAATTTCAACCGTATACAAATCTTTTCATGATGTAAGAGAAGAAAACAAACAAGAAAATCACTAGACAACACCTAATATTGCAACTTTAGGTTTTTCAACCACCGAGTGGCTATAACAAGTGTTTTTTAAATCTATGACCTTCTAACAGGTTTTTAGGTATTCTTATGCATAGAAGTGACATTCTCAAACTTGTCAGAAGATCGTAGAAAAACTTTTTTTTTCTTCTGTCAGAAGGTCATTTGACCAATGGACCCACCATTTAGTAGTGAGTATGATCCTTAAAGAGGTTGACAACACTTGTAAGATTTTGAGAAAATAAATAAATAACGGCCTAAAAAGATATGTGAAACCCCTTTAGATTCCTCTCCCAAAGAGCCCTTAAGAAAAGAATGAAAGTTTTAACATATACAGGAAAAAAAAAGGGTTCAAGTGATCAAGTCTTGCAGACGTGGAACTCCAACACAGATAATATAAAAAAGTCAAAAGAAAGGTGTACCGGGATTTCATTCAAGCCCCTTTTACCATACCCAGCCTCCGGAGGAACAATCACCTTCCTCTATAAACATAATTAATTTTTACCAATTAACAAAAGCGAATAATTTAGAGAATTATAATAAAAATACGAAAAGTAATCACAACGACCACCTTTCCGCCAACTTTCATCCCCTCAACAACGGTATACATGGCTGGAGGAGGTTTAGGTGAAGCTTGAGCGGAAAATAAACCATTGGGATTGTCAACAAAGTCACGCTTTCGTTCCCTTCCTGGGGGAGCTCCAACTTTAAACACGTAAGGCTACTTAAGGCCATAAAAAAGAACATGTCAAAATACCGAAAATACCCATGTCACAATGTCATAGTAAATAAACCAAACCAGATGAGCTCAGTATATCCTTGTCAGAAAGAAATTAATAAAGTTGACTTTTTAGGTCAAATGGATCAATTTTGAACCTCGAAAATCGAAATGGATTCTTTCAATTTTCAAGAGAAGCTTAGAAATTGCTTTAAACTCTATAACAAATTCTATTGATCTTAATTATGTTAGTGTTAGATGTAACAATAATCATATGAACTCTGGTTTACAAAAAAGTTATAGCTTTGACCTCAAAGTCAACACGTATAATCTTTTAGGAGTTGAAGAATAGTGAAATACCAAGTAATTCGTATATCAAAAAAGGCAAATTTCATGAAAATGCAACTCACTTTGTTTCGATTCTTATTTTGTGTTGTAACATACTTCCGAAACCTTCATTTTGGTATCACATTACATTTAGGCTATGTTTGGCAAACTAGCTGATAAGCTAGCTTATGACTGATAAGCTAGCTGATGACTTATAAGCTAGCTGGTAGCTGATAAGCTAGCTGATGAATAAAGTTATGTTTGGAAAAAACTAGCTTATGAGCATGTGAAATGACCAAAAAGGGCATGTTGAAAATAAGTAAATAATATTAGTTAGGGGTATAATTGGAAAAAGTGTTAAAAAGCTCCTCATAAGCTACTCCAAGTAGCTTATCGATAAGCTAGCTTATAAGCTGACTTATAAGCTAGCTTGTGTGCATCCAAACGATTACTCAGAAAATAAGCTAGCTTATAAGTCAGCTTATAAGTTAGCTTATTTTTGCCAAACAATGCCTTAGACCAAAATACATTACACAAAACAAGAATAGAACAAAAGTACGCCTTTTCATGCATTCTCATATGTAAATCAGGTATCTAAATGTTTGAGATGTCACATGGTGAGGTACCAAAATGAAGGGTTTCAAAAGTACGTTACACCAAATAGGACTCTGATAGGTACTGAATTTATGAAAATGAAGGCTGGCTGAATATTATTAGAAATAAAGGATAGTGGCCCGATTCGAGAGGGGCACGGTCTCCAATTACAAGAACAAGGAAATCAAAGGGTAATTATGCATGCCTATAATGAAAAACTAGTCACTTATTTATACTAATCAAATACTAGAATTATGGGCAGAAATTAAGTGCAGGATTCCATATTATTAATTAAATTGATTGCCTAAAATCACTTAGTGATTTGATCGAGAGGATTCAGCCGGTTTCCAAAGATAGAACACAGCTGTCCCTTATTTTCAGCTGTGACTCGATCTTTCCTTCTTGAGTATACTTTCAATGGTGGATCTTTATCAGACTCGGACCAAAAGTACACATTTTTATGTATTCTCATACGTAAACCAGGTACCTAAATGTTTGAGATTTATATCTGAGGTACCAAAATGAAGGTTTTGTAAGTTGCAATTTTATGCAATTTTCACTATTAAGAAAACAATGCTCCACCAAACCCGCAAGCGTAATTAAGAGTGTGAACGTAAAAAGCAGAAACAAACCTGTGCAATGGTGCGGTTTCCAGCTAAAATCTTAGACTCCCTGCTCGAAACTACCGTAATTTTGTTATAAACACAATCAAAGTGCAACTGCACAAAACCATAAACCAAGATAACTATACTGAGAACCCGAACCCATTACATAACCACAATCACAACTCATTTCAAGAATTAATGCTCGATATAAACCTGAACTGTTGACCCCTTTTCAGCAATGGGACCCTTTCCTTCAACAACATCATAGTATTTCAGTCCGTCGGCTGTTTCAAATTCAAGAAAATTATTAAAAAAACAAGAATTTCCTTCAAATTTTATTGCTGTAATTAAGTTTTACTTGAAAAATGAAAAATGAAAGTAGTTCCCCATTAAAATGCCTATAAGTCCACAATGGAAATTGATGAACTTGCAAAAAGTTGTACTAGATTCTTTTTGTTCATATATTACAAAATATTATTTGAAATTTATCTTTTTGTAACTCGGGATCATTAAGTGACACTAAATCAAGTTCAATTACAATAATTCAACAAAAGAAATAGCAATGAATTGAGAATGAGGCTATATCCATCCTTTTTGTTCTTCAATATAAGAAAGATATTGGTTAAACAAGAAAGGTGGATAGTTTTTTTGGGAAATCTACTTTCATAAGCTCCATTTTGATGTCTCAAACAAGAAAGTTGGATGCTTTTTTTCTTTCAAGAAAAGATTTTTTGTTTATGAAGTTTATAATTTGAATTTTGTAATCAATTCACTATTGAAAACAAATTATGAGATTGGAAACCCATGATAACATTCTTAGCGAAAATCAAAACCAAACACACACATGAAAAAGAACAATTTCTATAAGTGAAATTATTATTTGTTTCTACTTCAATAACCTAAAGGCCAAAAAGGGTCAAATAAAAATCAAACTCCTTCCAAAATTAAAGCTGCATTAGACTTTCCTGTTCAAAATATTCACTTTTAGAATCCAAAATTGATCCAATTCTACTCAATTTTAAATGGAAGAAAATTACATCATTTCAAAATACAGAAAGGACATTAACAGTAAACACACAATTCGCAATCTTCTTATTAAGAATAAAATCATGTCAATCCTGGATTATAAAGAAAGACCACTTTGACCAAAAAAAAGTCAAAATCAATCTCATATTTGAATACGATTGCAAATTCCATTACCAATTTACCATTTTTCAAAGAAAACCTCATAGAAGAACATAAAACAAAGAGGAATGTATGTATGTATGTATGTGAGTAGTAGAGAGAGGGAGAGATTGGTAATTTACTAACGGCCAGTGATGAAATCTTCAAGAGGGATAGCCTTTCTATTGCGTCTTTCTCTTGCGAAAGAATCTTGGGGGTTTGAAATTAGGGTAAATGGAAGAACAGATATTAAAATTGCTGATCTTCTTGAAATGGGTAAGGGCAAAAATGCTTGATTTTGATGAAACTCTTGATGCCCTTTTATGGGTTTAGGGGGAATCAAAGGAATTATTTTCTGCAAAGAAGCCATGGCCATTTGAAAAAAAGACAAGAACCCCAAAAATCGAAAAGCTATATTATCCACTGTGAGTGTGTACCAAATTTCACATCACAATCCCTCCAATTTTGAAGCATCTTTAAAAAGGGATATAACTGAAATTATGTGTGGCAAATAGACTGTTTTTTAGATGCTTTCGGGTTGTTTGTTGGAACGGGTATCATTCAATTTTAGAGTAAACTACAATTTTGGTCCATATGGTTTACACGAATCTCCGAAAGTAGTCCATAGGCTTTAATAGCTACGATTTTGGTCCTTGTCGTTTACATTTTGCTTTGAATATTGTCCCTGGTCACTAAGGGGCCGTTTACCAAACGCTTACCCGGGTAAGACTTACCAAGTCAAATTACCTTACCGGAGGAATATGACAAGTACCAAAAATCTTACCCGGTAAGAGCGAAGACAAAGAAAACAAGGACTAAGAGTCTTACCCCGATAAGTGATTGCGACAACTCTTATTGTTGAATACGATGCCATTTTGGTGGACTAAAATCTTACCCGAGAAGTAAATGATAGTGTTGAATTTCAACGGTAAGCACTTACCCAGGTAAGATTTAGTAAACGGCCCCTTAACTCTATCAAATTTATCCGTTAAACCAATGACATTTTAGTCTTTTTATCTATTTTCTTAATTTTTTAAGAAATTATTATTATTATAAACTCCTGGGACCAAAGTTGTAATTTACTCATATTATTATACATATACATACAAACATAGAATCAGGTTTAATAAGAGAAAACCTCAAAAAAAATGGATTATTAAGGAACACTTTAGTAGCTTTTCATCTGGACAGTATGCACTTGTGTATATAAGTACTTTGTAATATAATGTGCATAATTCATATATGCAGAAAATCAAAAAACAACTTACTTTTACTCGTATGCACAAAGTACATACCGTCCAGATAAAGAGCTACCATGATGTTCTTAAGTTTTCTGTTTTTTGAGGTTTTCTCCTAAATCTCCCTCTATAAACATAGACATATATATATACATACATACATATATATATATCACCCATTGACGACCTCCCACCCATTGACGACCTCCCACACTACCAGTGCTTCTTCCCCAGCTCTCCTTCCCGTTCCTGTTCTCGCTCTCCGTCACTGCTCTTCCCGTTACCATATTAGAGATGGAGGCTAGAGAAGAGGTGAGACCGAGGTACTTCCATGGTAGCTGGTGCTTCGAGGTTTCAGGTTACCAAATCTGTAACCATCGTTCCCTCTTTTATGATGAATCATAATCAAGTTGACTCGCTAAACACAATTGAATTAATGTATATCTTCGAGGAATATTGACCCGTAACTAATTAGGACATTCATCTTGAAACATGAACGTGGATCCAGTTGGCTCATGGCTGATGTGGATAGACGACCAAGAGTTGAGAAATAAAGCTCTAAGGGCTTGTTTGGTTAAAAACAAAAAATTGTTTGAATTGAGTTTGGAAATAGAAACCACAATCGTTGGTTCATTTCTATTCCATTATATATCTAAACTTTAAGTTTGTTTATCTTGCAAACGATTCTATATCTAAACTTTAAGTTTGTTTATAAATCATTGAGAAATGATATTTTATTCTAACATTTTTAAGCTCAAACTCGACTTCAAGTGTAAAATTGATGGGCATATTACTTGTTATAAGATGGTTCGGAATCTATTGGTTAAGTTATCAAATGGGTTAAAGATGCTTAATTGCCACTATAGTTTACATTAATTATCGAAACTTTGAGCATCCGCAAACTTGACCCTCAACTTTTGAAATTTTCATTATTTGCTCTGAAGTTTAACGCTAGACAAAGCAATGGGTAAAGACATTTCCGATCACTTTTGTCCTTCAATGGACAAAAGTTAAAGCATGTTTTCATGTATGTAAAAAGAGTACAAACGAAGGATCATGTGAGAATAAAAGTTAAGATGAGAAGTGTAAGAAGGGATCTGACCCTTGATGCCTTAAAATCTCACCCCATCCTATGAATTGCACTTCTCACGAGAACTGATTTGGTGCATCCCAGTGCATCTCATTAGTGTTAATCTTCAATTATGATCGATCAAAAAGTGAAGATTCTTTCTTACCCATCTCCCCGTAACTTCCATTCTCACCGGAAACGAACGAAGGAGTATATTGGCTAAAATGAGAATGAACATAAACTGTAAACCATGTTGCTATTCGCCTATAATGTGCATATAACTGTTTTACACACGATTGTTCGTACCTTAAACCTATTGCAAATATATAAAAAATTAGCCATAGAAAAACCAAATGTTAAACCATAGAAAATGTAAGGGCAAAATTGCATTAAAATGAAGCCAACTTTGCTTTCGATCTTACACTTATATGTAATTATGAAAAATATGTTGGTAAATGGTAACCCAACAGGTTATCAAGATAGGAGTTCCAGCTTTCAAGATAATTTATTTAAGGAAGTTACCAAATTCATGTTCCCTGTTATAACAAAGAAAAAAGTTGGTTCTATTTTGGTTTCTCAAAAATCAAAAGTTTTTGAAAGTTGGTTTTTCAAGATATAGATTTTGAAAAACCGGTTTCCATCCATAATAAGGATGTAACTCAAAGTTGGTTCTATTTTGGTACATTTTGCTCAAATGCAACTGACAACAAAATATGCAATTGAACCATAAAACGAGCATAATAAAAGACTAAACAATTTCCAATAAAACCACACACGAGCATAATACAAGGCTATACAATTTCCAAACCAACCATAAACGACCAATTAAACAAATATACAACTTTATTATACAAGTAATTGTAGCGTTATAAATTTTAACCCAAGTGAAAAAGATATCATAGGTAAAAAAAATAAGACCTTATAGTAAATTCAGGGGCAAAACGCGAGACTTGAAACAACTATCTGTAACTTAAAATGGCGTTTTGCGTTTCAAGAAAAAGAAAAAAAAACATTTTTTTTTTGCAAATCTCAAGAGACACATCTACACAGAGATTCCTAATGGGATGCACATCGTGAATCGCCCTTTTATGTGGGTGCCTTATCATCGGGTATGTCAACGCTCGCAACAATGTTGGCACCTTGTCTTGAAGATGCCGATTTCGATGAATCACCTGACTTACCCTTTCCGTGAGAACTTCCCGATGATTCGGTTGAATGCCCTTTTTTACCGTGCGCACTTTTTTCTTTTTTCACTGCACCTAGATGCCAACTCTTGAGAACTTTCGCTGTTTGATCATCAAAAATAGACCTCTTCATCGTCGAACCCATCTAGAAATTTCGAGCAAAAACGTAATAAATATAAAGATACGTACGTTAGATGGTTTAATTTAAAGAGACTCAAAAAACTACATTAAAAAAGAATGAAATTCTATCATAGGAAATAACAAGTATAAGATTCAAACTCAAAACTTTTAAGTTTCCATCGTCTTTCAGTTTTTTTTATTTTAGCAAATAGGACGATAATTAAATAAAAACCACAAAAGATTACAAACTCGTAAAAACCGCTATAAAAATATCTTTTTTCATGATTTTTTTTAATCAAAACCTATAATTTAAGATATTGTTTCACATATATGTTTGTGTTCACCTTATAAATATAATTACATGTGAAATTACATGTGAAACTAGTGAAACAAAAAATATGCAAAAAAAAGATTCATATGGTGAAACAAATACATGTGAAAATTTCACCTTATGAAACAAACATATGTGAAATTATATCTTAAATCCTAGCATTTGATAAAAAAATCATGAAAAATTTTATTTTTACATCGGTTTTTACGAGTTTGTAACATTTTTGTGGTTTTTATTTGATTAAGCCCCTTAGCAAATATCGTGGTTAGTTTGCAACGAAATTACCTGGGTAACAAGGGCATAGAGTGGAAGTATGCTATAGCTGCATAAGCCTTGTACGAAAATTCTGTCAAATAAAATTTCGATAAACGTCATAATAATAATAATAATCCAAAATCAACACAACGGACTAGAAAAATAAATTGTGCAAGAGTGTCAAGTCCCTAGAATGGTAGACATTGGTTCTGATACCATATGAGAATATATGAAACCCCATTAGATTACTGTCCAAAAAAGCCCTTGAGTAGAAAAGGGAGGTTCCAAAATATACTGAGAAGAAATTGTCCAAGTTTAGCTGACGTGAGACTCTAACATCAGTTCACAATTGTGGGCCAGGCCCGCTTTTCGTAGGTTTGTCAAATTTTAACATATGAAAATACAAGCTTAAGTAAACCCTCGTGGACTCGATAGAGATGACAGTTCGTATGCCATGTAGTTAAAAACTTAAAAGTAATGAAACGTATTAAGAAACGGCTTCAAAACTTACCCTATAAGGACTCTACCGTATTGAAGAATCGGATTCTCATGAAAGCAAGTATCAAGTCCAAACTCATACTACAAAAGATAAAAACATCTTAAGCAATATATTTAATAAAAAGCGAAAGAAAACAGTATTAGAATAATGAAATACAATTACCCATATCCAAAAGAAGTGTGTTATCTCAAATGAATTCTGTAGATCAAAAGAAATAGAAATATGTCACTCGTTAATTAAGACATTCTAATTAATGCGGTTTCTTTTGGCATTTTAGTAAGTACAATAATTAGACTGATTGATTCAGTACTCATCGTTTATTAGAACATGTATCATAATCTTAAGAAACGCTACAATTTTTGTAAAAAAAAAAAAAATACCTGAAAGAGTGTGAGTTGAATTAGATATAGAATTAATCTCGGCTGATTAAACCAGAAGTGTCGATCGGAGAGTTCCACAACCGGTACCCCTTGTACTACGGATTGTCTTTCTTGAATTTCGACAGCCATTTGTGTCACGATTGCTTGAAGCTTTGTTCCAACGGCTAAGATAATCTTTAGCAAAATCAATGGTTAGTTATTATTAATCAAAACAAACCTAGTTCAAACACAAATATATCAATTACAATACATAATAATCGAAATTTAGTTTATACATACACATTGTTAACTATATCATCAAAAGTTTCTCATGAACAATTAAACCAATACTGTAATGCCTTTCATAGGTTTTCGTCATCAAGATTGATTATACTTGTATATTATATATATAGAGGCCGATTCATTTACAAACTGAATGAATGGTACAAACTATACAAACTGATTCAAATCAATATAAAAATAATTTTTTTCATGATCTTTTTTCCATCAAATGCTATGATTTAAGATATTATTGTACATATGTTTGTTTCACTTTGTGAACAAATTACTTGTGAAACTTTTACATTATGAAACAAATACATGTGAAACTTTTTCATAAAAAAATATATAAGAAACTTTCAACTTTATGATTTGATGAAAAAAAAAATCATGAAAAAATTATTTTTATATTGATTTGAACCAGTTTGTATAGTCTGTACCCTTCATCCACTTTGTAAATGAACGAGAGTCCATATATATATATATATATATAATGAATATTAAGTAGTCGGGTTGGGGTCGGAAACCGAGGGGTATTTTCATCTGGGGATTGTATTCCCCGTCAGTTACAGTTTTTTTTTTACTTCGCACACAACAAAAAGATAAATGTTTGGATTATTTTAAATTAGTTATAAAGTGATTAAATTTATTTTGGGCGTAATTTATTTATGCCAATAAGATGATCAACGATAGACGATGAAAGATGCTTACTATTACGGGAAATAACGAGAGATAAGTCATAGCCCGAGCTCCTGCAAACATTACCAACAATTACTAAAGAGTTAGCGGTTAAGATACAATGAATAACATCTTTAATCATTATATCTGGTTTGAACCTATTCATCAGTTATTGCACATTCAAATACTCAAAAAAAAAAACATTGTAGTTGACAAGAATTCATGAAAATTATTGTAATGGTAATTTTACATGTCATTGTCAACTACAATAGCCATTTTCATGTCCCAATTATTACGTTTTTAAAAGAAAATATAATAAGTGACTAATTGTCAAACCAAATATAATGATTAGAAAACATATTGATCCTCTAACGATACAAAAGATGGATATCTCACCGTCAACGTTTGCAAAAAGAAAGAGGACTGCGGTAGCCCATAATAACGGGCTGGAATTGTCATAAAACATGGTTAGATCGATAGAAACAAGTTTTTTAATTATTGTAATCTAATTCCATCACATAATTATTATAAAAATGATTAATTACAACGAATAATAAACATAAAAGTAACACTTATTGACTTATTCTATTATAAAAATTATGGTGATTAGTTCACGTGTAATTTAATAAAAATATTTGACGATAATAATCAAATATTTAAAATGTTTCATAATGAGATAAAACCGAGAAAACGTGTGAACCACAATCAACATCAATGTTTTTGTAACGATTACTAATAGGCAAATAGATGAATAATTACCTGATTCCTACAATTACTTTGAAATCATCTTCTAATGACTTCTTTATATATTTTTGAAAGTTGAAGTGACTCCCAGGACTTAAATGAACCTATATATGAAAATTCAAACAAAATCAGTTAAAAAATAGACATATTTAGAGATGCATAATAATTCCAAGCCTGAAGCTTCGTCCAGTCTAGCCCGCAAAAGCCCAAAAAACCCAAAAAATCCGGGCCCAATGAGCCTGAAGTCTGGTCCAGACCAGACCTCATAGCTCAATCAGACCGAAATTTTGGGCCCAGGACGAAAAACCCTACCTGAAAAAGCTTAAAAATCACAACCTGAAAAAGCCCGATTGAATCCTTTTTCAACCCCCAGCTGGGCATGGGCCTTTTTCTTCCTTACTAAAAATGGGATTGAGAGGCCCGAGCCCAGGCCTGAAAAAACCGGGGCCTTGTGCATATCAAATTGTAACTACCGAATTCGATACTAATAGTTAAATAAATTCAAAGTTACAAAAGTGTGCACAAAATATTATATTTAATTATTTATAAGCTTGAACTCACCGAGATAAAAGCAGTACGCATAGCCAAATAATCTGATTTACGAACGGACATAAAAAATTGCCGAAAGAAGCAAACCTGAAATGAATGTGATCAAGTTGCTAATCATCATTTTTTAATTCTCGCATGTTAGCAAACTAATCATTGTATTTACTAAAACACAAAAAAAATAACACTTGGTGGTTATGATTTACTTACAATGTAAAACATCGTTGGAGTTTGGGTGAAAGCGCCGGTGTGATGTTTTACGAAAGATAATTCCTTTGCAAGCCGGTATTTTAATGATTCTGTACATCAATATGACATAAATCTTATAAATTAGTTGCGTTTAGGAACCTAAAATTGATTACGAACCTGGGAACCAGTCACAGCGTGACACGAGGCGTATTCATGAGGAATATGGTCGAGTTATTCATCAAAATGTTGTAACATATTCATCATGAATGTGTGATTCATGATGAATAATAAATGTGTTATTCATGATGAATATTAATCCTGAAGAGGGACACATGTCGAGTTGTAAGCCGTTCCCAGGTTCCTAATCAATTTTGGGTTCCTAAAGAAGCTTGCCTCATATACCAAGATTATTAAAAATAATTGTATGATAAAGCAAACAAAATAGTGAGTAGTTTATTTCAAAACGACTAATGTTAACCGATATTAATTTAGTTTTTGGAACAATAGTTGTTGGTACAACGAAATTGGGTTTTATAAGACATCAAAAATGTCGAAATGTCAGACTGCTCTATGGAACTCAAATATATAGGACCCAACAATAAAGCGTTCTATATCCAAAAGTGTTGCAAAAGTTAATAAAATGCTTTTGGACATCTCAACAAGATTTTTAGTACAATTTTTGAATAAATTATCATATTATTTTTTTTATACAACACTATTTGGAAAAAAAATATTGTCTTACAAAAACAAATGTCGTATAAAAAGATGTGTTCATTGGACACTCTCAAAAGTGTCATGTAAAATAACTCAGACGTACATTTTATTTTTAAGAACACTATTAGGGCATAAGAATGCAATTAACATAAGAATGCAATTAACATTTATAATAACATTTAAATTATTAGGGAATAAGAATGCAATTAACATAAGATTGCAAATAACACAAGAATGCAATTAACAAATACACTGATGATCGTACCTCCACGCGATACATTTTCCTGCAAAATATCTCGTTCCCAGTATTTCCACTTACGGGTCTGCATTCAACAGAATCCTAACTTTTAAGTGAACACATTATTAACCATTATATTTGTGGTTTTATAACTTTTATTGACGTATTTGTTATTATTAAATCAATGGATATATGTACCAAAGTTCGCTAAATTAAAGCAAAAGTTACAAGTCAGAACGGACAAAGAGGGTTACTTCAGTATAAAAAAATAGGTTTATAAGACATCAAAAATTTACGAGAGTCCTAATAGACTAATTTATAAGACTTAAGTTTTAGAACAATTGTTCATATCAACTTAAGTCTTAAAAGACAATCTTAAAATATACGAGAAAGAAACTATTCTTACCTTTATGCTTCCGCAAATCATTGTGATTGCACTATAAAATACATGAAAACATGCCAAGAAAAATATAAAGATATGCAATTGATGCAATCCAGCAACTGATATAATCTCCTCGTATCCCTAGTCACAGTTACACGAAATATTATTATCGAAGTAAATTTAATTAACAGTTTGTAAATTAATCATTATATCTGGGAAAAAATCTGTTGTCCCCAAACCCATCCAGGGTTATACAAATATTTGAACAAAAACTTGTTATCCCCAAATTCCCTGTCTCCTCCCTATATCATCAATTACTTGAAAACATATCATTATCTTTATTTATTATAAATTTAGTTAATTCACCTTTTTATCCTTATCTCCTCAATAAATGGATGATGTGGCTTCACGCAGTGAAACAAAATCGGATTTATAAGACACCATAAGTGTTCAATTCCAAGTTTCCTACTTTATATGACTTAAGTTTATAGAACCAAACACTTATGTGTCCTATGATCTAAGAGCATTGTAATAGATTTATACGATGCTTTTACGGACATTTTTGAAACAAAGTATCCGATTTGGCCATTCATACAACACTTTTTAATAAGTGTCTTATAAACAGAGGCGGAACATAATAGGGGCCTAGGGGGGCCATGGCCTCTGCTTTTTATCCCTTAAATACTAGATATGAGAAATATTATCAATGAATTGAGCCTAGCTCAAGTGGTTATGTGTATATGGCCCTGTATATGTGGTCATAGATTATATTCTCTTTTTATAATGAATTGAGCTTATCAATGAAGATGTTTTGTTAGGTTCGACCCCCTTAATTAGAAGTCTTGTGTTCCGCCCCTGCTTATAAACATATATTTTTATAGGGTACTTGTTTTATAAGACACATATTCAAATAATGTTATACAAAAGGGCTAACAGGACACTTACTTTTACTTTCAAAAGTGTCCTAAAAAGTTTGTTAAAACGTCCAAAAACGTCCTAAAAACTTATTACAACACTTTTAGATAGGAAACCCGACTGTTTGATCCAATAAAGTAATCTATTAAAACACTAGGACATTTTTGGTATCCAATAAACCCAAATTTGTTATAGTAATATGATTGGTAGACACAGAAGAAGACAGAGATCGAATTTGGGGATAACAGATCTTTATTCCACATATTCTAACAATAATTCAAGAAATTAAACAAGATTCTTACTTCTTTGCATTCAACTGGTGCACCACCTGCTAATGATCTTCCTTGGCCATACCATAATAATTTCCTTCTCTCAATCCCATCACCTTCGTCAATAATATCACCCTCCTTTTCATATTTTTGTTTCTTGCATGGCAAGAAATCCTTTGTAAGATTTTTCGAAACACAGATCGATGCAATATACGTCTGGCTAAACGTAAGAAGCAACGAAATAAACCCGAGTACCATAAGCTCTGCAACGCCAATTAAATGCATTCGAACGTAAGATCATATATAAATTAGTGATAAAAACGTTAATAAAAAGAGCCCTAACAGATACCGTTTTTGATCTTCTCGAGTGCTTCCAATAGCCCCGGTTTATGTCGTTTCTTCAAAAACTAAAACAAAAATTACCATACTTACGTCAGCAAGAGAATTATCACACTACAAAACAAATGACTTTCACCCACAAAAATTCACCCAGGGAAATTTCCTTGGGTGATTACCACGGATCACCCAGGAAATACTAATGGTTCCGGTAAAATCCGATGTTTTCAAGAAAATACTAACGGATTACCCATGAATTTTCTGGCTAATCTGTCACTGATTTGATTTAACCACCAACAAATTAACCACCAACTTTTGTGACGATTTTGTGACGAATCACCCTTGAGCGATGGATTTCCCAAGGAAATGGTCGTAGGTGAAAGTCTTCTATTTTAGTAGTGTCAAAATGACTGTCTCTCGTAATCATATCAATTACATCATTTCAGATAAACAAGTCGTTTTTTCAGAAAATAAAACAAAATAACCTTACGCATGTTGGCAGGATAATTATCAATAAACACTACACCATAATTAGGTTTATAGGATGCTTAAAATGTTTAAAAGCATCCTAATAGCATAGTTTATAGGACCAAACTATAAACTGTCCTATTTAAAAATGTTACAATAGGTTTATAGCACGTTTTTAGACGTTTTAACAAGTTTTTAGAGCACTTTTAAGATAAAATGTAGCATTAGTTATTTTACAGGACACTTTTCAGAAATGTTCTATAAACTCGTCTTTTTATAGGATATTTTTTAAAAATAGTTTCCTATAAACTCACTAACATGATACTTTATTTTAAAATCGTCCTAAAAACTTGTTGAAACGTCTAAAAACGTCCTATAAACTTATTGTAACACTTTAAGATAAGACACTTTTTGGTTTGGTTCTATAAACTTAAATTCTATAAAGTATAAAGTATTTTATTAAAATGCTTAGACATTTTAGACGTCCTATAAAACCAATATTTTGTTGTAGTCAAATGTTTCGTAATCATATCAATTATATTATTTCAGGAAAAAAACAAATCTTTTGTTCAGAAACTAAAACAAAATAACATTGTGGATGTCAACAACAGAATTATCAATAACCATCTCATAATCATATCAATTACATCATTTCGGAATTAAAAAACAAGTTTTTTTTTCCAGAAACTAAAACAAAATTACTTTATAATTTATGTCAACAAAAGAATTATCAATAACCGTCTCATAATCATATCAATTACATCATTTCAGATAAACAAGAAAAGTAAAAGAACAATTTGATGAGAAAGGTGTAATCAATACATTATTTGTGTAATATAACTTCACGATATTATTGAAACTACTAGAAAACTGAGTATTTTCAACGGAAAATATCGTTGAAAATTTCAACGAATTTTAGAGGGATTATTGACAGAACATACATTTTCTACGAATTTTTGTTGAAAATCTCTCAAAAACATGCATTTTCAACCAAAGTTTTTTTGACGAGACATTCCGTTGAAAATCTGTTGAAGCTCACAATTTTCAACGGAATGGTCCGTTGAAAAAGCTCCTCTGTTTTGTAGTGTGATATGACTACGAGAGTATTCATATAGATATAAAAAAAAACGTTAAATTTTAGGATCAGAATAATTACATGTCCCACGGAATGAAGAATATGTTCCAACATTACTGAGAGTATGACGATGACCGCACAAACAATGGCAACGGACCATGTTGCCGTTTGATCGAGCATTCGCGCATCTCCACCCCCCGCCATTTATATACGTTAATTATATGCAATTTAACGTTATTGTTTCACTATCATATCCTCCTTATATCTTCTTGTTCTTCCCTTCTGCCACCGTCAACAATTGCATACGATC